>CM060700.1:13973890-14456670 GCA_030686995.1 Artemisia argyi
TCCAAAACCAAATAATACATTCCAAATGTCTCTTCTACTCCCGGCATGTCTCCTTCAGTTGCATGTTTCTATCGTCCTATAGAAAATAGAAACATTCACGAAGGAAGAATTGTCGATCCATCTTTCTATGAATCAGATCAAACCGAACGAATGTTCTCCAATATTCGTTTTGAATGTCTTTTCCAAATCAACGAACCAATCATTCCTCGTTTTATCCTATATTTCTATAGCCAAGTGACGGTGCAAACCGATCCCTATGGTAATATCCTCATTTCCTTCATGATTCAAAATCAATTCATCACTCTTACTCTTGCTCAATTTGGACAAATTCTTAGAATCCCATACAACGGCCAAGCCGTCTTCTCAAATGAATGGGATCTTTCCTCTCTTGAAAGAAATCGTCCTCAGGCTGGCCCCTACTATTATGAGATTCCTAGTCCTGAAGACATTCGTCGAATGCTTGAACTAGAACATCGTACGACAAGTCGAGTAATCAAGTCGAAGAATGTCGATATTCATGCAAATCAAATCCTCCTCAAAGAGCTAAGCCAAGATATGAGAAAGTGGGAAGAACTCATTCGCGAGAATGCGTTTGGTACTGGTGGTCACTGTGATCATGTCACGGCGAGCATTGCCCACATGTTGTATTGTGTAGTTGCTGAAGAGCAATACAATTTGGCTTATCTTTTTATTCATCGAATCATGTCCGATAAAAACACCCCAAATGCCAATCTTCCTTACGGTATGTTCCTCACACGACTTTATCGTTATGTGATGGAACATTACCCACATCTTCAAAGAGATTACTACGTTCATATCCTTCCTACTCTGAACCAACTTACTCGTGTTCGTACTCGTCTTTCTCGAAGTGACAAAGGAAAATCTCGTGTTCCTTTGTATTCTAGGCCTCGTGGCTCTACATCTCATCGTGAGGACGATGATGATGAGGAGGAAAACACCTCACGTGTTAGTACTCCATCCCCCACGACCTTTGTTCAAAATCTTTCCGATATTGATGATACCGAGTATCAAGTTCCTCTTCCTCATGAACGTACCGATGAGCTTCTCTTCACTCGTCAAACGTCCATCATCAACCGTCAACAACAAATACATGAAGAACTTCGAGGAGGATTCAAATCCGTTGGGAAGATGTTTAGGAAGATGCTTGGAAAGAAGAAGAAGTAGAAGATATTGACGTATTGCTACTTGTTATTATTTGTTTCTATTAGACATTTGTATGGTTTGCTATTTGTCCGATTTATTCGGAAATACTTGTGTTATTTCTTGTTTATCTCTTGAATGATGTTTCGACTTTAACTATTATCATGATACTATCTTAATGTTATGTTATGATTCTTTTCAATGTGGATTATAATATGTTAATTTGCATGCAAAATTTGGTTATATATATATATGTTTATATATCATCATTCCTAGAGTATATACTTCTAATAGAGCTTGCTGGAAAAACACCCTTGAAAAATCACCAAATTCTACAAATTTTGGGTTTCTGGTCGTCTGGGAAAACACCAGATGGGCGGTCCCCTTAATCATTAAGGGGGCCGGCCTACAATTAAGGGGACCGGCCATCTGTAACTGGTTCACTGTTTTCTTTTGCATCTTGTGAATCCTTTCTCTAGTATTAGCTACCATTTCCCATTTTAACCCAACTGATTTTAGAATCTCATTCAACCATTTCAAATACATACCTAAAACAACCATTTCCATACTATAAATTCCCTCCATAATCACCATTCTTCATCTCACCATTCATCATCTAAATCATCATGACTCCACCAAGAAACAAAAGCTTGTGGTAATCCCCCCAAAACAACTCTTCATTGACTTAACAAATGAAGACAACAAAACCCCATCACCTCCACCCAAATGCTCATCCCCAAGTGCACCCAATGCACCATCTAAAACACCTTCCACTCATGGAACCTCCTCATCCTCCATACCCTCAACCTCATCAATCAATGACTACATCAACTCACACTTGTCACCACAAGTATCATCACCACTTCCTACACAAGAACCTATCTCCACCCATCTCACCATCTCACTTTCACCAATAACACCTCTTGACACTCATCTTGCATCCACAACCGCACTGTCATCTTTGGCCTTAGAGATGAAATTCAATATATGTTTTCATATATTGAACATTTGCTTACCAACCCACCACCACCACCAGCTCCACCATCCTCTCCAATCATTCCTCCACCACAATTCTCACCCATTCCTCCACCATCACCATCATGCTCTCCAAATTAAGCATTTGATATGCTTAATAAATAAAGCCTCTACCACCATTTTGCTTGCAAGCTCTATGAAGACCATGTACTCTTTGCATGATGATGTATTTTTCTAGTTGTTTATTTGTGTACTAGCTTTCCTACTTGTAATCCTTATTGATACTTGTATGTTGTGTCTTGACACAATCATTTCTTTAATATGAATGCTTTCTTTCAAACATGTTTTTTTTATCACCTAATGTATGTTTGCATGAATATACTTGTGCTTCTAATATTTTTGTTTTGCAAAGCATTCCATAGCTCGTTCTCTTGGTGCCCCCAAACGAGGGGGAGTACACATCAAGGGGGAGATAACTTCCCGTCAAATTTTCACGTTTGAAAATTGTCGGCATAACCTTTTTGATTCTACAAAAAGGGGGAGAAGTAAATATAAACTCACTAAAATACTTGTTTAAAAACTAATTTTTGAGTTAATGAGTTTAAGTTTTGTAATCATCAAAAAGGGGGAGATTGTTGATATAAATAATGTTTAAAAATGTTATTAATATCTCTCAATAAACCTATGTTTTGATAATCACAAAACTCAAATCAAATTAAGTCAAGATTAAGACGTAAACAAGTATTTGGTAACAAATATTTACCTCTACATCTAATATCACTTAAGGTATGCATAAACTAAGCATCTTATGCATTACATGATCAAAGGAAACCTTGTCTTAAGACATAATTTTTTATAAAATGATATTAACATTTTATATATATTTGTAAATCATTTTTGGTATTGTTATATTAAACTACAAAGATATGATTTCAAATTTCCAACCAAAAAGGGCAAATTTTATCCAGAAAAACTTTTCCAACGTTCAGGAGGGCGGCCCCCTTAATTTTACTAGGCGGCCCCCTTAATCATTAAGGGGACCGGCACGCTCCAGAACAGTATTTTCTGGCCCTATAAATATTGGATCATTTCACATATTTTTCTCACCTTTTTGCACTATAAACTTTCTGATCCAACCTCCATTTCTAGATCTAAAATCCTTTGATCATATAATTCATAAGTCTTTGTTTCCAAGTGATCCAAAGTTTCATCCATTCAAGTGCAAGAAGAAGAACACTCCTCTACATCCATCTAATTGTAGTAGTGTTGTGATTAGCTAGTTTCATATTGTAGTAGTGTTAGATCTTTGTAAAAGTGTTGTGTGAATTTGTTGTTTGTAGAAACTAGGTGTGTTGTAAAGTAGTTTAGTAGTTGTGATCTAGTTGTGCTTAGAAGAAGGTGTGAAGTTGACAAGGTGTGAAGTCTTGAAGAAGTTGTGAAGGTGTGAAGAAGGTGTGAAGTTGTGAAGAAGTTGTGAGATTGGTTCTAGCTACGATTAGAACTCGACATTTAGCTTAGTGTTGTTAACTCGTGTAAGCCAAGATGTGTAAGGTTTCTCCACCATAAGGAGTTTGTTGACATAGTGAAGAAAACTCTCGAGTGTGGTACTCGGGGAGTGGAGTAGGGCAAGGAAGGTATCCTTGTAGCCGAACCACTATAAATTCGCGTGTTGTGGTTTGATCTTTCTAATTCTATCTTTTCTTCATTACATTTCAATACTTTCATTATTAGATTAGAATTGCTTGTATTGGTTGTCACTTGAATTCACTTGAGATCGAATCGAAAGTTTTTAATAAACTACAAAATATTTTGATAATAAATTTAAAAGGACGTAAAACTATTCAACCCCCCTTCTAGTTTTCCACAGCTGCACTTCTTTATCATATCGCGCGCGTCGCGATGCATAGTTGGCCAATAATATCCCGACCGTAGGGCGCGCGCTACAATAGATCGCGGCCCTGATTGCATGCTGCATGATCCAGCGTGGATTTTTGGAGTACATAGTCTACCTGAAGGGGTCCGACACATCGTAGCCAAGGTTGCAAGAAAGAACGTCGATAGAGGATGTTGTCCCGTAGTTCAAATCGCTGCGCTGTGTGCCGTATTCTTCGAGCGTCCTTATGATCCTGTGGTAAGACTCCTTTGCTAATGAACTCAATGACAGGTGTCATCCATGTTGGATCTTGTTCTTCTATCACCGTGGATACTTCCATCTCCAAGATTGATTTGTTTTGTAAGGTTTCTACCAATACCTGTTTTGATAAGTGAGCAAAGCTAGTGGATGCAATCTTGCTAAGCACATCAGCCTTCCTGTTGTCCCCTCCAGGCACTTGTCTTATTGTGAACCTGTCAAAGTTTTTAATTAAAGACTTGGTCTTGTCCAGGTATTGGATCATGTGTTCATCCTTGGCTTCATATTCACCTAGCACATGGTTAGCGACTAGCCGAGAATCTACGTTTGCCTCCAAGTTGCGTACACCCATTTGTATTACAATGCGCAGTCCAGCTAGTAGGGCTTCGTATTCTGCCTCATTGTTTGTAGCTGTGAATTCGAAGCGCAGCGCATAGGTGAATTCCATACCTTCTGGATATGTGAGAATAAGGCCTGCGCCTGATCCGTCTACACATGAAGACCCATATGTGAACAGAATCCAGGGTTCCTGCAGATCTGTTTTGGTTGTAGAGGTTGGACTATCAGTATCTGGCTTCTCAACAATAAAATCGGCTAATATCTGTCCTTTGATTGCAGTGCGCGGTCTATACGAGATGTTATATTCACTTAACAGCACGCTCCATTTTTGTAGCCGCCCTGATGCGTCAGGTTTAGAGATAACTTGTTTGATTGGATGATCTGTGATTACAGCTATTGGGTGCGCTTGAAAGTATCTGCGCAGTCTTTTAGCTGCGAACACTAGAGCTAAGACCATCTTTTCCATAGCGCTGTAGTTAGTCTCTGTCTTCTTCAGTGCCTTGCTTACAAAGTATATTGGTGTCTGGACGGAGTTCCTATCTGTCAATAGTACTGCGCTAACTGCTCCATGAGTTGCCGATAAGTACATGATTAGCTCTTCCCCTGGTCGTGGTGCGACAAGTTTGGGAAGAGATGCCAGATGTTGTTTTAGTTGTTGGAAAGCTTCTTCTGCTTCTTCGGTCCAACGGAAGTCTCCTTTTTTAGTACACTTTGTGAGTGTTTTAAAGAGAGGGAGTGATTTGTCTGCTAACTTAGATAAGAAACGGTTTAGCCCTGCTAGCTTTCCGTTTAATGACTGGACTTCTTTGAGTGTGCGCGGTGAGGGAAGATCAATAACAGCTTTTGTTTTTTCTGGGCAAGGCTTGATTCCATCAGGTTCTATTAAGTATCCGAGGAACATGCCTTCAGTTGCGCCAAAGGTGCACTTCTTGGGATTTAACTTCATGTTTATTTGTCCCAATGTTTTGAACGTTTCCTCGATGTCGCGCACCAATTCATCCTCTGTGTGGCTTTTGATGACAAGGTCGTCAACGTAGACCTCCAAGTTTCGACCTACTTGTTTCTCAAAAGCTGTGTCCACCAATCGTTGGTATGTTGCGCCTGCGTTTTTCAAGCCAAAAGGCATTTTCGTGTAGCAGTAAACTCCTTGACTGGTGTGGAAAGCTATTTTTTCTTCATCCTCGACTGCCATCTGTATTTGATGATACCCTTTGTATGCGTCTAGAAAGAATTAAAAAGGATATCCGCACAGGGATTCTACCTTCCAGTCCATCTCTGGCAGTGGATAGCAGTCCTGTGGACATGCTTTGTTAATGTCGGTGAAGTCCACGCACATTCTCCAACTGCCATCTCTTTTCTTTACAATTACTGGGTTAGAGATCCAATCGTGATAATACACTTCGCGCATGATGCCTGCGTCAACGAGTTTGTGTACTTCTTCCAGAATAGCTTTTGCACGATCTGGGGCCTGGTCGCGCTTCTTCTGCCGTATTGGGGGATATCCTTGTCGGATTTGTAGCTTATGCTCCGTGATAGAGCGTGGCACTCCTGTCATGTGTTTTGGTTCCCATGCAAAGATACCTAGATTCTTTTGCAGGAGTGCGCACACGGCTGCTTTACCTTTATCAGATAAAGATCCTCTAATCGAAACTTGTTGGTCCGGGTAATCGGGGTGAATAGCGACCTTTAGGTTTGGTATTTTTTCCGTGCGCTGTTCTGGAATATTCTCCACCTCAGTGGTTACTGCGTTGCATTCCTTTGGTGGTATTGTTGTGTTATAGAGGGTAACAACTCCTCCTTCTACTAGAAATTTGAGCATCACATGCGCTGTGGATGGCACAACGCGCATGGATGATATTCCAGGTCTCCCAATGATGCCATTGTATGGTGAGGGAGACTTTATTACCATGAAATTTATCCATGTCGCTGTTGAGTGTTGTTCATCTCCTACGACCACCAGCAAGCGTAATTGCCCCATAAGCCAAATCTTTTCTCCTGTGAATCCAGTCAGCGACGTTGTTGCTGGTATCAATTGACATTGGATTTCAGGTCGCAGTCTTTTGAAACAATGATCCTATAGGATATTAGCGGATGCTCCTCCATCAATGTACATGCGGTGGATATCATGTCCCCCCGTATGTATTTCAATATTTAGGGGTTCTACTACTGCGTTGTCCGCATCTAGAGTAGGGAATGATATCTCTTTTTCTGGAGAAAATTTTTAGCTGACTTTTTGTTTTATCTTACGTTGCCATGACTGTATCATGTATATGGTGTCAGCTTTTTCTTTGGGAGGTTCTTTCTTACCCCCATTCCTTTGTTTGTCCTTTCCATCTTTGATGTTTTTACAAGGTGGTCCATTCTGCCTTCCCTTACTAACTTTTCAATTAGTTGTCGTAGCTGGACGCACTCGTTAGTTGTATGGCCTTTTTGACCATGGTATTCGCAGTATCCATTCCCCACGCGCTTTTCCTCTGCGGTACGCATTGGTGGAGGTTTTGGGAAATTTGCACCTTCTGTTACAAATATTTCCCTCGGAGTTTTTGTGAGAGGGGTATATTTGTCATTGTCTCTTTCACTGCGGTAATTCCTGCTGCGGTTGTTATTCTGATCATTGGATTATCTCTTAGGCTGTTCTGGTTGCCTATAATTCGAGTAACCCTTTTTGTTGTCCGTAGCGGCTGCTTCTCCTTGTATGAAGGATCTTGTGCGCTTTGTTAGCTCATCGAAAGTTTGGGGAACTTTGTCATTTAGCTTCCGGATAAGTTCTGGGTTGTTAATCCCATTCATGAACCCTGAAATTTTTAGAATTTCGGGACACGCTTTGACCTGTATGCACTTATCCTTGAAGCGTTCCATAAAAGCACTGGTTGATTCCTCTTGGCGCTGTTTTACTCTGGCTAGTTCAACAGGGTTTTTAGCGCACTTCTTTCTTTGGGTAAAGTTGAGACGGAATGCTTTCTGTAATTCTTCAAACCCCCCGATGCTCCGTCGTGGGAGTTTACTAAACCATGTGCGCGCATTCCCTACCAATGTAGAATTAAACATATGGCACCACACAGGTTGCGGCCAGTTTTCGATAGTAGCTGCTGATTCGAAAACCTTTAGATGATCATCCGGATCACCTGTTCCATCATATGTTTTCACGTTAGTGGGCATGCGCCTCCTTTTGTGGTCGGAGTAATTGCTGATGCGTCGTGTAAATGCATCAATTTTCTGGCGTCGCCATGGAAGAGATATGTCCTCCTTTTCTTCTTCGCGACGTCTTCCTCTAGATTTCCAGTGTCCTGTTTCCCTATCCTCGTTGTCTGAGGAGTCGCTGGAGGAAAAGTAGTTTTTTTTTCGGCGCTTGCGCCGGCTTCCTTCAGAGGAGGAGCTTGAGGGGCTTTCACTTGGGGATATTCTTTTCCCCAATCTGTCGTGAATTCTCTTGCTCCCAGATTTGAAGGACCCTTGGCTTGGTGAATGCTGAGGTCCTAATCTGTCTTGTATCCCTCGGCTGCCAAGTCTGGAGTGAACATTAGTGCGCCTTTCACTGCCTTCATATTCCTCTGAGTATTGTGAATCAGATGTCGTACCCAACCTATCGTGGATAGTAGTACGTTTTTCGTTATCTGCGCGTCTTCCTCGTGGGTGGCGCGGTGGTGATGGTTCGCGTTCAGGACCAAAATTGAGCCGAGCTTGTAGGCTCGTACTTGATCTTCTCCTTGCTTCTTCTTGCATAAGGGCAGTTAGGGTTTTATAATTTTGGGATACAAAATTTCCCAATGTTAGGTCAGGTGTGTCCTCAGTTGCTGCAAGAATATTTGCCTCAGTATAGGGCGCCCTATCTCGGTTAGGCGCGCCTGGTGGTACAGTGTTGTCCACTGTAGGTACGGTTTGGTGAGGAGTAGTGAAGAGGGTGCGCTGGAGTTCCTCAACGCTTGGGACCACTGTGGTTTGGGTAGTCCTTATAGGCAGTTCTACCACTGGAAGAGGTTGGGTTGTACCCGCCTCTTGGTAACCAGGTGCGCTGGTTGTCCCAGCAGCTTGCCTAGGGGTCGAATCTTGTTGATTCTTCCTCTGGGGGTCACGTGTTTTTTCCAACTACGGAGTCCGCTGGCTTGAATTCTTATTTTTCGTCATTCTAGTCCCTTAGTTCTTAGTAGGGGTCCCACGGATGGCGCCACTTGTTGATAAAAAAGTTGGGCGTTCCTGATTATGGGCTCTTGCTCTCGTACCAATTCGCTTTCTTAATGCTTGAAACCTGCGCACTAAGAAAATAAACAACACCAAGGCTTATCGTGGGATTGTCTCCCACGATTAGACTCCGGCGTGAGAGTAAGTAATCGATTTAGGGTTCTCGTAAAGAGTTTTAGGGTTTTGAATCGTACCTTTAATGAGAATTATGTTATTCCTTATATAGGCGCAGAATCCTTGTAGGGTTTGTGCTCCTTACGTTTCGCACACATGGTGCTTATCCGGGTTAAGGATATCCATTCCATAGATAGAAGATCTCTATCTATTCCGTATATAGTTTGGTTGGGCTTGCGTGAGCCCACTCCATTATTAATGCCACCCAAGTTATAATAGCCCACATATGCTGGCTTTGGGTTTTAGTAATGTTTAATATTTGGGCTCGTGGCCCATATATAGACTATACGTCATCAAGAATATTCATATCGGTCCCGTAAATATGTGTTTCTGCTCTTAGGCAAGTGTTTTAAGCAAAAAAAAATAAGCATAAATGTAAATGCTAGTGATATCTACACATTTATATACACATAAAATATAGTGAGAGGAGTGTGGGACCATTAGACTCATCCAATCAAAATTTATGTGTATGAAGTTGGAGATATTTTGATTATTTTAATTGGACATTTGACAAAATGTGTGAGAAATGCTCAAAAGACAGTCCATCATGCACTATATATAAATTAATAGTGTTGGGACACAGATATTTTATTAATTTAGCGAGATATTATTATATCGATAAATTAATAATTTATTAATTTAAAGAGGTTTACGTATGGCCTTTAAATTTTCAAGTCTAATATACTAGTTACAATGTATACTCGTTAAAGACGAAAAATAAATTTGAAAAACAAAGTCCAATTAACATTTTATGAATTTACATTCCACAATTTGTGAAAATAAAGTTAATACTTTTTGTTGCTATACGAGAGACAACGCACCAACTCTTTAGTTTAATAAGGAGATTTTAAGATAAACTCAATATAATTTGAAGTTCAACAAAAAAGCAAGTGATTATGGATTCTTTTTTTACTAAACACTCTTAGAGCATTAGGTACAGTGGTGCCGTGGGCAAAAAGTACTGCCACGTCAGCAAAAAAGCTCCATGGCACCAGAAACACCACGGCACCACATTTCAGGGGTATCCGTTGGCACCAGAATTTTTGGTGCCGTCGGCCAATTTTTTTTTTCTTTTTCTTTTACTTAAATTAAAATATATAAATTATAAACTAAATAAACTTCATTAATAATAAAAACAAACATTACAACTAAAAAAACACACATTGCAATAAAAAAAATACAAACTAATTAAGATACTTAAACATAAACTACGATTAAACTAAACTACGATTCAATAAAACGAATCATCCGACACGTAGCCATCCTGACTCGAATAGGAGGCACTTGAATCGTCCTCACTCGATGGCACAGGTGGAAGTTCATTTGCCCATCGCCATTCTGCTCGACGGTTTTGACGATCCTATTTGGCTTTTGCTCGTTGCTCACGAGCTCTTGTTTCCCTTTCTTCCTCTGCTTCAACACGTAACAATTCTTGCATATTTTGTTCTTCAAATTCTTCATCAGTCAACCCTCTCCAAATGGGTTGGTTTTCCACCGGTAGATTGTTCACCGGTTGATCAGGTTGTTGTTGGACAACATGTGGATTAGGCACCGGTTCATAATCCGGTGTGAATACCGGAAAGATGTCTTCCGGTGGAGTGTTCACGGGTGCAGTTGCATTCAGATTCATGCTGGAGCTTGGGAATTGCTGGCCAAAGTCATGGTCACTTGGGAATTGCTGGGAAAAATCACGGTGAGTGGGAAATTGTTGGGAGAAGTCACGGTGAGTTGGAAATTGTTGAGAGAAATCTTTGCGAGACATTGTCTAAGAGAAATGTGTGAAAATTATGTGTGAATTGAGTGAGAATTAATTGTGAACTAAAATGGTGTTAAATAAGCTCAAAAATCCCGCCCATTCATTTCAAAGTTTGAATTTTAAACGTTTAGAGAAAATCCCGCCCATTCATTTCAAATTTTGAATTTTAAACGTTTAAAAGAATCCCGCTTCTTCATCTGAATTTGAATTTTGAAAATTTTAAAAATCCCTTATAAATAACACACCATCTAATACTTTTCTTCACACATCTCTTCACCACTATCTAAAACTTTTCTTCACACACATCTTCACCACTATCTAATACTTTTCTTCACAATGAATAATCGTTGGTTAATGGAAGAAGAAATCTTGCTAGCTATCATATGGCTAGAAGTTCAAGATTCTACAAACCTTTTGAATGAACGTTCTTTTCGGAATGTCATTACACGAAAGTTTAACGAGCAGACTAATGGTGTTCAACGTAATAAAAATAGTATTACGGCTCAATGGAATAGAATGAACATTGAATGCCGTAGATATAATGCTATTTACAAAGAGTTGCAGCGTACCAGTCAAGACACCAATCGTCTCACCAATGCAAACCAAATTTATTATGAACGCTATGGGAGAGAGTTGTATTACCAACAAGTGTGGTTCACTCTGAGAAACACAAGGGCATGGGACAGATACGATGAGTAATGATCTTTTATGTTAAGTATTCCGCTTCATTTCTTTCTGTTTTTCATATCGTGATTAATTGTTTCCTGTATCGTTTGTAACCATGTTAACTTTGAATGGTGTTTATGTAATGTTTACGTTTTTATTAATGAAATTTGTTGATATAAATAATTGACTAAAAACATTATTCATATCTTCCGATATCTCTATGTTTTGATAATCACAAAACTTAAACTAATCAAATCCAAAGATCATGACGTAAACACGTATTTAGTAATAAATAATCACTTTCACCAACAAATCACTTAAGGTATGAATAAACAAAGTGTTTAGTGCTATGTATGATCAAAGGGGTATTTAATTAACTAATACAAAGTTTATTTAATTATATAATCTTATTATATATTTTTGAAAAACACTTTTGGTAATAAGGAAAAATGTTTTAATCATACTAAATATATGATTTCAAATATTTAACCAAAATCAGTTAGTTTTTCACCAAATAAACTTTCCCCACTAAAAGACAAGTTTTCTGGCCGTTACAGTTGGGCGGCCCCCTTAATTATAAGGGGCGGCCCCCTTAATTTTAAGGGGGCCGGCCATGCTTTAAGGGGGCCGGCCACGCTCCTCTGTCAGAACTTGTTGCCTATAAATACCACCTTAAACCTGGATTTTTTCCCCACCTTTTTGCACAGAAACTTTCTGTTCTAGATCTCTATTTCAATCCTAAAAAATCCTTTGATCATTTCATTTCATAAGCCTTTGTTTCCAAGTGATCCAAAGCCTCATTCTTTCAAGTGCAAAGAGAAGAATACTTCTATTAGAAGTATTACAACTTAGTATCATCTTGCTATCTAAGTTGTTTGTTTACATTTCCTTGTACATCTTTCATACTTTGGTGAATAAGGTGTATGTATTAGTTAACTAGATTTAGTTGAAGAATCTAGAATTGTTGTAAGTGTGAAGTGTGACTTGAAGTGAAGAAGAAGGGTTAGATAGTAGTGGTGATAGGAGATTGTAGCAATAGGAGCTTGTAGTGAAGAAATTAAGGATCTCTAGTGGAGTAGACTAGAAGACATTTGTAGATTGAAGTTGTGAAGACATTAGTGGCTTGAAGGTGTCAAGACATTAGTGCATTGAAGGTGTGAAGACATTAGTGGCTTGAAGGTGTCAAGACATTAGTGCATTGAAGGTGTGAAGACATTAGTGGCTTGAAGGTGTCAAGACACTAGTGCATTGAAGTTGCAAAGATATTAGTGACTTGAAGGTGTCAAGACATTAGTACTTTGAAGGTGTGAAGAGAATAGAAGATCGGTGTATAGAAGATTGGTGTGTAGAAGATTGGTGTGAAGAAAATAGTAGATTGGTGTGAAGATTGGTGTGTAGTTTGGTGTGTAGATTGGTGTGTAGATTGGTGTGAAGATTGGTGTGTAAATTGGTGTGTATATTGGTGTGTACGGTTTTCTCCGCCATAAAGGAGGTCTTTGATCTAGTGAAGAAAACTCTCGAGTAGGTGACTCGGGGAGTGGAGTAGGGCAAGGAAGGTGTCCTTGTAGCCGAACCACTATAAATCCTTTGTGTCTCGGTTTGATCTTTCCATCCCTCATTCTTTGATTTATTACTTACTTGCATTTCATACATAGTCATAATTGATAGTATTGTGCATATGTTGATTTCACATAAAGATCAAACTAAAATCCATTCATAAAACTAATCTTACAAAAAACAACCTAGTACATAAAATTATATCTATACACTACTACTACACATATATATGCTTACATAAAATATACGAAATTGTATATTCTTTCCTAACATTATACATAAGCATTGTATATATAAAACCTTTAATAAATCTTGTATTTGTACTTTTGTAGTTAAGTGTTTTGAAATTGTACATTATACATAAGTAATATTTATACAAAATCATAAATTAACTAGTATATATATTTATGTATTAAAGTGATTTGAAGGTTTCATCTTAGAAACTATCTTTTATAAAATAAGCAAAACGAAAAAGACGTAAAACTATTCAACCCCCCCTTCTAGTTTTCCACAATTGGTACCAGAGCCACGTCTAACAAGATTTTTAAAATATATTGTATTTTAAAACTTGTAACGATCTATGGAATTCGAAAAATATCTAGAAGGAGAATTTACGCAAAAACCACCATTATTTGAAAATGATCATTTTCTTGAATGGAAAAATAAATTTGAAAATTATGTGAAATCAATAGATCTTGATCTTTGGCATATTATTTCAATTGGTGATCTTAAACTAACCAAAATGGATTTTGAAAATCAACATAATAATCTTCAAATAAAAATTGATAAAAATACTAAAGCTAAATTACTTATTTTCAAAACTCTACCAAATGTTGAATATGAAAGATTATTTCCTTGTAAAACGGCAAATGATATTTGGAAATGCCTTTTAAAGTTTCACCAAGAGAAATGTAAAACCAAAGATGATAAACTTGATATTGCACATGAAATTGTTACTCTAGAAAGTTTAATAGATAAATATTTAGTTGAAATAAACACATGTACTACTAGTTCAAATGTGATCATTGAAGGTACCAATAATGAAGAACACATGTGTCAAATCCGAAGAAAGCATGTTAATAAATCATGGTGCAACAAGGACGATAAAGACGATGTAAATACGGAATACGTGAACATCCTAACTAATGTTAATACAAATAGTGATGACAAGGATTACATGCTCCAAGATCCAAGCAATGCTACAAACAAAACATGGAGCGACATGAAGAATGGAGTTGATCACCGTATAGCGAGTGAAGAGTGTACAAGTACAAATAAGGTACAATTCAAAACCAAACATTTTTGCTATGATCAATTTACATTAGAATTTTCAAAAATGGAAAATAGCTTCAAACACTTTTGCAACATTGACTCAAAAATTATTTTTAAAAATGAATTTTCAACATCCGCTGAAAATAACTTTGAAAAAGAAATAATTTTAGAAGACAAAATGTCTAGACTTGAAAGTAATATTGAAATTGATCTTGAATGTAAAAATTGTCAAGACTATAAACATGAAATTAAAATGGAAAAAGAAAAAGCTAAAATATTAGCAAAATTCGAAAATAGTTCTAAATCTTTAAAATATCTACTTAACATTCAAAAGTCATTTTATGATAAAACCGGATTAGGATATACGGCAGATGAGTATTTGACAAATACATCAAAACAAATAAAATTTGTTAAACCTAATGGAAAAATTTAGAACTATTATTATTTACATCCATTGATTATTTCTCTAGTCAAGAAAGTTATTGTTTGTTTGCTAAAACAAACAAATAATGAATTCTTGTACTTCTCGACGACATCCTCTTCATATGCATTTAAGTGCATTGGATGTTCGCTACTAATCAAATCGGACCCATGAGAATCTGGGTACCAAGCTCTCTGTCATGTGTAGGTAATTAACGATCAAAGGAACTACCACTTTTTAGATCGCTCTATTCGCTTTCTTTCATTTGATGACCATTGTCTTTATGGTGTGTTCGTTACTACCTCATGACGAAGGATTCTTGTTCTACCATTCTTAATCTGCACGACTTGTGATGATTGGGGCGACCGATAGTGTTTCTATGATCAAGTCTCCTTGATCCTTTTCGCATTAGGATATTACTTCGCTTCTTCAACTTGCTTTGGGAAAACCTTCCTGACGTTTTATATTGCTCTCATGATCACTCTTAAAGAAGAGTTGGACCTGAGGTAAGTTTTCTTTTCAAAAACTCGCCTACATTACATTAAGATAAAGTATGCTTCAATTAGTATATTAATATGATTTAATTTATAAGTTGCTATGCTTTTAGATCATGAATACCAATATATGCATACATGACATTAGGATAATTAACTCTCTTGTTGCTATGTCTTTTATCATTTGTCTTAGTTTTCATCTATATTGATAATCTTCTATGATTTAAAGTAGAATGCTTGCCATTTATGCTATATGATCTTACTAGTTGCATTAATAGATGTGTTATAATTAAGACTTGCTAGTAACTCAATATTACAATGTGTCTTGTATACATGCATACATTCATATGCCTATATTGTATTCATTGATGATTTTCTTTGTCCCTTCCTATCTCATTGCATTTAGATGTTTAATGTCTACCATATCTCTTTCATATCTTTAGTTGCCAATTAGAGATTTTTATATGTGACAATGGGCTTAATCGATTCTCTTGAAGTGTATCTTTCACTTGAAATTTCTTGATTGTCAAAATCAAAACATCATATTTAAAAAAAAAAAAAAAAAAAAAAAAAAAAAAAAAAAAAAAAAACTTCTTTCTTTGAATTAAAACCTTTCGAATATCTATTTTATGCTTTTTCAAACAACATGCTTAATCATAAGCTATCATAACATTATTTTGATCTTTATCAAGATAGAAACATTTTTCTTTTTAAAACAAAACAAATTTTGTTTTATTGGGATACTAACTTGAATGTATCTCAAAACATTAAGCTAAGTATTAGTGAATCAAGTAAACTTCATATTTGGTAATCTTCGATAGGTAAATTTAGGAACTCGATTTATTCTAAAAAGGAGAATGACTACTGGAGAATCTATTGACTAGAAATTCAATTTAACCTAACGGTTGAATTGCTTCTATGTGAGAAGTTGGGTGTGTGTAACCCGTAAAAACGGTCGTGTTTAGCCTGAATTGAGCACCACTAGTAATAGTCTCATACTCATTCTCCAACTTGATTAAATTGCACTTCCTATATATACCTAACGCTAATTTATTTATATGAACTTTGCTTCTCATTAGACTCTTTCATTCTCAGATTTATGGGATTAAGTGAAAACTTACTTTCAAACATTGTTGAATAAAACTAAAAACATTTTGTTTAAAACATTGTTATTATCTTCTCATATATGTCATACACTTATGTGAAATTGACATCTACAATTTAATCAAATCATTTCATGAGAATCATGGTTTGCCCATATGGATCTTGTTTGTAACAAGTCTTGAAGTTCATATAATCATATCTTCCCACGTGTTTATCATAAGCAATCTTCAATTTGTTTGCACTAAGCCTACTTACCATTATCTTTATATAGTTGCATGCTTAACTAGTTTGCTTTATTGCTTCCTTAGTTACCATACTTAATTGAAATATTAGAAAATAACATTATTATGAGGAATTTGTTGTTCACTTTTATTATTTCCCTACATTCATGAATAGTATGCTCTATATTGCCTCAAGAGTTGGACTTACTTGAATCCAAATCCAAAAACACAACCCTTTTGAAAATTTTCTGCCAAAAACCCATTTCTGGCATTCTGGGAATCACCAGATGGGCGGCCCCCTTAAATCATAAGGGCGGCCCCCTTAAATTTAAGGGGACCGGCCTCCATTTAAGGGGACCGGCCATCTGATGGTCGGGGATACTGTTTTCTTTATCACTTTTTGACCCATTTCAGCCTATACTTCCCAAAATTCACAAACATATTTTGTCCCATGTTATCCCTCAAAATTTACCTTCCTAAACCACATCTCTCATACACTATAAATACCCTCTTCCCATCATTAATGCCATCACACTCAAACATGTCATCTCCCAACAACCAAAAACCAAAGATTTCAAGAACCGCAAGGATCTCCGTCAAACCCGTTTGGAGGAGGAAACTTGATTCTTGTCATAACTCTTGTGATGTTGTTTCAAGTCAACCAACAACTCAACCTCAAACCCACTCAAATGAGTCATCCCACAACCTATCTTCCACTAATACCCTCATTAATGCTTCCTCTTTTGATGAGCATGCTCAATCCCAAAACAACAATCCAAATATCTCAATCAACACTTCACATATTGCTCATTCAACAAAGACATCATCCACTCATGAAGAAACTCTTCCACCCATATCATGTTTTCATGATTACCCAAGTTCAAACATATCTCCACCACCTAGAGTACCACCACCACTTCCTACAACCTCACATGCTACTCCAATGTTGCATGTGCAAACCTTCACCCAAGACAACTATCATGCTCCACCACCATCACCTTCCTCCGAACACTTGAAGTTCGTTGAGGAGCTAAAAGAGGCACATGAGCTTAGTGCTCTTTTAGCTTTACATCTTGCTCAACGCAATTTGGATCCACCACAATCAAGCTCACCATCATCACCACATAACAAAAACCAACTTGAGAAGCATGTTAACAATTGCCCTTGTTGCATCTTCCTTCAACAACAAACCATTGCTTTGAATGAGCACTTCACTTGGATTGAGTATCTTCTTACTAGATCTCAACAAACCCCATCACTTGAACAACATCACAACCCTCAACCAACAAACTCCACCTCAAATCCACCACCTCCAAGCTCTACAAACTCACCAACACTCATGGAACCAAGAGTTTACCTCCACTAAACCACCAAGCATTTGATATGCTTATGTTTTCTCATTTTCAAATAAAACTCCTCAACCATTTTGGGATTCAAGAAAGTTTGATGACACTCCTTGTTGGCACTATAGGATGTTCTATGTTATTTAGAATTCTATTTGTATTGCCTTTGTAACAATGATTATGGGTTGACATAATCATTTCTCTATTATTAAATGGTTTAATATATGTTTCTTATTACCTTGTGCCATGATTATTACTTGCTAATATTATGCTATATGTATTTGCTTGTGCCATGCTTGTGCTTCTAATATTTTTCTTGCAAGTATTACTTTCTCGAAACCTTGGTGCCCTCAAACGAGGGGGAGCATACATCAAGGGGGAGTTTTCTACCCGTTTAAACTTCTCTCACGAAGCTTATTCGGCCTAACCTTTTTGATTCTACAAAAAGGGGGAGAAGTGAATGTAAACTTACTAAATACTTGTCTAAATATTAATTTTTGGATTTAATAAGTTTAGGTTTTGTAATCATCAAAAAGGGGGAGATTGTTGATATAAATAATTGACTAAAAACATTATTCATATCTTCCGATATCTCTATGTTTTGATAATCACAAAACTTAAACTAATCAAATCCAAAGATCATGACGTAAACACGTATTTAGTAATAAATAATCACTTTCACCAACAAATCACTTAAGGTATGAATAAACAAAGTGTTTAGTGCTATGTATGATCAAAGGGGTATTTAATTAACTAATACAAAGTTTATTTAATTATATAATCTTATTATATATTTTTGAAAAACACTTTTGGTAATAAGGAAAAATGTTTTAATCATACTAAATATATGATTTCAAATATTTAACCAAAATCAGTTAGTTTTTCACCAAATAAACTTTCCCCACTAAAAGACAAGTTTTCTGGCCGTTACAGTTGGGCGGCCCCCTTAATTATAAGGGGCGGCCCCCTTAATTTTAAGGGGGCCGGCCATGCTTTAAGGGGGCCGGCCACGCTCCTCTGTCAGAACTTGTTGCCTATAAATACCACCTTAAACCTGGATTTTTTCCCCACCTTTTTGCACAGAAACTTTCTGTTCTAGATCTCTATTTCAATCCTAAAAAATCCTTTGATCATTTCATTTCATAAGCCTTTGTTTCCAAGTGATCCAAAGCCTCATTCTTTCAAGTGCAAAGAGAAGAATACTTCTATTAGAAGTATTACAACTTAGTATCATCTTGCTATCTAAGTTGTTTGTTTACATTTCCTTGTACATCTTTCATACTTTGGTGAATAAGGTGTATGTATTAGTTAACTAGATTTAGTTGAAGAATCTAGAATTGTTGTAAGTGTGAAGTGTGACTTGAAGTGAAGAAGAAGGGTTAGATAGTAGTGGTGATAGGAGATTGTAGCAATAGGAGCTTGTAGTGAAGAAATTAAGGATCTCTAGTGGAGTAGACTAGAAGACATTTGTAGATTGAAGTTGTGAAGACATTAGTGGCTTGAAGGTGTCAAGACATTAGTGCATTGAAGGTGTGAAGACATTAGTGGCTTGAAGGTGTCAAGACATTAGTGCATTGAAGGTGTGAAGACATTAGTGGCTTGAAGGTGTCAAGACACTAGTGCATTGAAGTTGCAAAGATATTAGTGACTTGAAGGTGTCAAGACATTAGTACTTTGAAGGTGTGAAGAGAATAGAAGATCGGTGTATAGAAGATTGGTGTGTAGAAGATTGGTGTGAAGAAAATAGTAGATTGGTGTGAAGATTGGTGTGTAGTTTGGTGTGTAGATTGGTGTGTAGATTGGTGTGAAGATTGGTGTGTAAATTGGTGTGTATATTGGTGTGTACGGTTTTCTCCGCCATAAAGGAGGTCTTTGATCTAGTGAAGAAAACTCTCGAGTAGGTGACTCGGGGAGTGGAGTAGGGCAAGGAAGGTGTCCTTGTAGCCGAACCACTATAAATCCTTTGTGTCTCGGTTTGATCTTTCCATCCCTCATTCTTTGATTTATTACTTACTTGCATTTCATACATAGTCATAATTGATAGTATTGTGCATATGTTGATTTCACATAAAGATCAAACTAAAATCCATTCATAAAACTAATCTTACAAAAAACAACCTAGTACATAAAATTATATCTATACACTACTACTACACATATATATGCTTACATAAAATATACGAAATTGTATATTCTTTCCTAACATTATACATAAGCATTGTATATATAAAACCTTTAATAAATCTTGTATTTGTACTTTTGTAGTTAAGTGTTTTGAAATTGTACATTATACATAAGTAACATTTATACAAAATCATAAATTAACTAGTATATATATTTATGTATTAAAGTGATTTGAAGGTTTCATCTTAGAAACTATCTTTTATAAAATAAGCAAAACGAAAAAGACGTAAAACTATTCAACCCCCCCTTCTAGTTTTCCACAAAATTAATGTTTTATAAAGTTTTTAGTTTACTTATTTATTTACTTATTTTGAAATCTTATAAAAGAACTATGTTAACATTACAAGTTATTTAACCATGCTCTCATTTTTTTTTTTAAAAAAAAGATCACTAATTCAAGCCAAAAAGAAAAGAAAACAAACAAAAAATAGGCGACGGCGCTGAGCCGTGGCTGCAGCGCGAGCACTGACGGCGCCACCACCGGTACGGTGCGCCGTCGGTTTTGCTTGGCTGGTGGTGATGGCGCCACCCACGGCGCATTCGTACCCTACGCTCTTAGGATTTTGAAGTGTATCTCACACACACACACACACACACACACACATATATATATATATATATATATATATATATATATATATATATATATATATATATATATATATATATATATATATATATATATATATGTGTGTGTGTGTGTGTGTGTGTGTGTGTGTGTGTGGAACTTTTAGTAATTATTAATTTATAGTTTCGTTGGGAATAATATATATACACTGGGGTTTCAAAAAAAATATTATCTTATTATTTTATCGATTGGGGTTCAAATTTGTACTAATCTCAAGTTGGGACTTGACAAATTATTAATTTTATCGAAGTTATTAATTTATCGAGTATTAATTTATAAAGGTTTTACTGTAAACGTTTTGATAGTTTTAAATTTTAAAGGTATGAAATGCCGAAGAGTAATATGTGTGAATGAATAAAATGATTACATTGATAATCGGAGGAAAGGAGTTCATATACAAACTCATTAACATATGAGTAAATTGCAAAAAATCATCCTCGTGGTTATTGCAAGTATTGTCCATAATCTTTCGAAAGTGTAGGCACCGTCTTTGTAGAGAACTTTAGGTTGCTGTTTTCATCCCCGTCTAAAATAAAATAACTAAAATGCTCATGTCAAAAATTGCAACCCAAGGACAAAAACTGCAACTTAAGTTTCCCACAGGACAGCAACTGCACTTTTGAAAGGCTAACGACGAATCCTGCAATTTGGCTAAACCACATGGATGAATTTTGCAATTATAAGATATACAAACTCATTAAAAGTGAAAATATAGTGATTAAGATATGATTGGTAAGAGTGATCGGTTAAAAAAATCTAGTTATTATTTTTTGTCACAAAATAACACCCATTTGCATCTTAGGTGCTGTTTGTTTTTTAAGAGGTTTTATGTCTGAATCTGAATACCACTTTTGAATCTGAATGAGTGGTCCAAAAGTCTGAATCTGAATTATTTTAGGCTGTCTGTTTTTATGTCTGAATCTGAATATCTGAATAAAAAAAAACAATCATTTCGCTATAAAACAAACCAAACGACCCTCCATTCGTGATTATTAATAAAAAATCAAGACCAAGATGAGGAGATAAGGATTGAAAAGAAGTATCACTGAAGTTTAGGCTTTTCAGATGTAATCAGACGTTATTCAATGTCTGAACGGATCAAACCCTATTTAGATGTATTCAGACTTCAGATCTGAAAAAAAACAAACAGTCTGAATCTGATTACGTCTGACCGAATCAGACTTCAGACGCCATTCAGATCTGAAAGAAAAAAACAAACACTGCCTTAGTTTCCAAAATTTAAATATTTTATAAACCGCTAATCATTAGACAAAATTAATTGTACCATTGTGACAGAAATAAAATTATATATCTATAAAGATCTAACATCGTATAATTTTGATGAACTTTTTTTGTCGTCTTTTGCAGATATTTTACATTATATAGTCAAAATTTGTATAACGATAAAGGATTTGTCATAAATCTACATTTTATAAAATTGTGAAAATGAATTTTATTAACCGTTTATGTGATATTTATATTCTAGAAACTAAGATGAAAATGAAAAGAGATCCGTATTAATCAAAATTTCTATATTTCACTTTCATTCAATGACTCCAATTAAATCAATTTTTTACACTTAGAGGGACAATTTGGTCATGAAGCCAAAAATCCCAAAACCCATTTCATTCTCAAACAATAAATAAATAAATAAAGTCTTGATTATTACAAACACAAATAATCATCAAATCAACTTCAAAAACTTGCAATAATTGTTGATCTCATCATAAATCTTCTTCAATCATCATAACTTATCAAAATAATAAATTTTTGTTTTTTCTTCTGCAAGAAGTTAGGTTCGAAATAATCAATTAACAAACGATTAGTTAAATATAGATGATAATCTGATTATAAAGGACGAAAATCATGTTATTGATATGAAAATCTAGCTATTGATTAAGAAAATCTGGTTATTGCAGAAACAAATGCAAAATTGGGTCTTGAAGAAGATGTAACTGTTGTTGCATATAAATCACATGTGATTATATTGAAAATTACATGTGATTATACTAAAATCACGTGTAATTGTAATTGAAATTGTTGCAAAACGAGTTTGAATGTATAATGAGGTATTAGGTGAGTCACACGAAAATACAATATTACTCCTTCGTTAATGATTATTTTAACACAATTAATTTTTAATTAAAACCTATTTTTATTGTATACTCCTTAATAAAATAGATTGAAAGGTTAAAATTTGATATTATAAATGACTATAATATAAAGAGGATGTTTGTTTCGGCTTGTATAGTCGGTTTATTGCTTATTTGGTTATGGGCTTATGTTACATTATTCACTTTTCGTGGCTTATTTTGAATCCTTTCAGTTTTTATCAGCTTATTATGTCATAATAAACTTATGGACAATTTAATATTTGCCCTCTTTTTAAATGAAAATTTCATATATACCCAAGTTTTTTATATAACAAAAGAATTACATCATTTAGGAGTGATTTTGCAAAACCCTTCTCATCGAAAAAAATGGACCAATAGGAAAGCTCGATTTTGCCACGTAGGCAAAATCAAACGACATAATTGGTTAATAAAAAGTCAAAATTGAATTGATTTTTGCCAAACTTTAATAAATTTGGTGGAGAAATTTAGTTGAGAAAAAAACACATAAAAATATTTTTGTCAGATTTGTGAAAACAAAAACTTGAAAATAGAGGAAGTAATTAATGAAACTTTAGCGGTTAAATTTTACATAAAATATATGGAGTTAAGTGTAAAATTATAAGTTTTCATATTTTTTAATAACTTTAAAAAAAATAAAAATAACCCCTTACACTTTATACCTCATATACATTATAATATCAACTTTTTTTTTTTTTTTTATTAAAATAACATGAGTATTAGTATTAGTTTCAGACTTTCATCTATTAAAATTACAAATTTTGTAAATATATGTTAAATAATTTTTTAAACTAATATTAGTATTAGACTTTCATCCATTAAATATTTATTTGTTATATACGTTAAATAAATACTCATGCTATTTAATTTTAAAAGTTTAATTTTTTCACACCCCCAAAATACCTGAATGGCAGCGGAATGAAATACCTGGGGGTGACTGTCAAAGCACCACAGTTACAGTTATATTGAACGACCTAAAGTGTCGTTTTGAAAATACATCGTTTGATTCATTTAAAATATTCAGAGTTATAAAACATAGGTCCCAAAAGTCTTGAAAAGTTTAAGTAAATAAGTTTAGTACAATCAAACGATAATTCACAAGTGCATGAAAATCCAAAATGAGACGCGTCATCTTTGTTACTCAATGAAATGACTCCATGCATGCCATGAGGAATATGTCTTAGTTACCTGAAAATACATTGCGAAAACGGTCAACAATAATGTTGGTGAATAATCATAGGTTTGTAAGTTAAATCGTATGTACATAAGCCACCAGTATAAAGTAAACCGACAAAATGTCAAAAGTAATACATTGGCTCTTAAGCTCATGACCCCGAAGCTAGACGTTACTTAGCCCAAATGAGTGTTTACCAGACACTCTAAATATATTAGACATGAAATGCATTCGTACCCGTTGGAGCAACCCAAACACGAATGGAGGAGTCACCCTCAATAGATCTATTCACTCACTATCGCTTGTAGATTAATTAACGGTCCATGATAATAAAGGGGACTTGTCATGACGTGGTAATAAGGCAACTTAAGCAATGTAAGAAAATTAATACTTTGGCATGTACAGAAAAATAAGTAATGCAATGTATTCTCCCCCGTGGGATTTGAAATCAAATATGTAATTGAAAACGGGGCTATGAAAACTCACCTGAAGTGATAGTATAATGTGATGAAATAATCGGGACAACAAGGCACGAACACTAGCCGCAACCTAATATGAGTAATAACGATCTACTTTAGATCATGAAATGATGTATTGAATATTCATGCACATGATACCTATACCACTCGTAACATGAAAATACTTGTTATCGTAAAATTAGGAAATTTCCATACATAGGAAAAATAAGTCCAATTAGAAGTATAGAAACTTGTCGTATATAAAATGTTAGTGTTATATTCCTCGTTTTGAAAAACCTTAAAATAACGTCTAGTAGTCGCATAAATAAACCTTGGGTCGTACGTACTTTGTTAGTTAAGAATAAAATCCTTGAATAAGAAATCTAGAAAATATATCATTTAGTACGTAGTTATATTATTTATAGTAGTGACTAAATATATATATAGTTTTGACGATTTTAAAACGTGTATAACTTGGTCGTTTTAAGTTCATTTTCCTCGTTCTTTATATCCACGGATTCGTCTTAGTATGTATTAATATATTTTTGATAGCTCGGCTCCTCTAGGTTACGTCTAACGCCTCTATTTGTCCGTTGAAAATCGTCAAACAGCATGCAGTTTTTCAAAAAAATAGTTTTCGTTACTTAACTTGCAAAAATCATAACTTCTTCGTTATAAGCTCGTTTTAATCCGTTCTTTCGCCCACGGCTTCGTTTTTGAAAGTATTTTCTAAATCTTTGGTCAAAAATTACCCATCACCTACTGAGTTTCCCACGTTTTAAAAATATTGACAGTAGGTATATGTAATGTTTCAAAAACCATTTCTAGGGTTCCAATCTTGTTCCAACTTCAACCAAACCACTTTCAATCACCACCAAACTAGTCTAATCCTACCATACACCTTCTTAGGGTGTCATGGGTTCCTAAACATCATAAATCAAGTGGATCTAACAAGGATCTAACTATAATCAATTTCTAGGGCTCAAAAGTTAGATATGTTTAAAATGAAGTGGTATAAATAGCATATGCATGTAGATCTAGTATATATATCATATGAATCTTGTAAAAACTTGGTAAAATCATAAGGATGAGTTTCATACACTTACTTTAAAGATTAAGGAAATTTTGAGGATGAAAACCTATGTAAACATTGAGTTTATATTTCAAAACCCTAAAAGGAGTACAAACTATACTTGATAATTTACTTGAGCTTGAAAATCTATGGTTTCTTCTTGTTTTCTTAGTGAGGCCGAGCACCACAAGGAAGAGAGAAAGAAAATGTTTACTTGCTTTTTGATTTGGTAAAATGAGATGAAAAGGTGAATTATTGTGTTATATATTTTATATAAAAGACAACTATGACAAACATTTATTAGTTAGTAGAAAAATTCAAATGTGTAAGATTGATTAGCATGGAGGGGGGGGGGGGGGGGGGGGGGGGGGCGGCATCATGGAGGAGGGAAAGAAAAGTGTGAAATGTGTAAGATAGTTGTTAAATTTTAGTATTATTATGTGTATATAAATAGTTTTAGGGAATACCGGGTACCGAGTTAACTAAAAATAAATTTTAACGGAGTTAACCGGGACATAATAAAGTCGTAAAAATTATAAAAATATGTTGGGTATAAATATTGAGTGTTTAGATAATTATTATTTAGTTTCTACGAAAACCGTCGTAATTTTAGTAAACTTACGATAATAATTAAATAAATTTCCAAAACACTGGGTAAATTAATATTATAATTTTTATATTATTAAAATGAATATAAAAATATACTGGGATCATAGTCGGGAGTGTCGGACATGTTAGTCATATTATTGGTCGCGTGTTAACGTTTATTTAAAAATAATTAAACGTAAAAGTTAATTATACCAAAAATACTAATTTAAATATCCTACGAGTGGAATAGTATGCAAGTGCCATAATGATAATATACAGAGTATTTGTAGTCCGTATGAAATGTCTCAATGATAATGCATGAATTCGCTCCTGAACCAATACGGTTACGCAAATTTTAATACCCGTAAACTAAGTTTACGATGAAATGAGTAATGCACATGAATAGTGGTTTTCTCTCGGAAATAAATAGCGTCATGTGAATAGTAAAATTTTTTGAACGCTTCTCGGAATCTCAAACTTTCACCAAAAATGATAAATAGTAAAATGATGAATAGTGATCGGTGAATAGTAATTGATGAATAGTAACTTCCGAGATGAATAATGAAATTTTGAAATCTGAACAAGGACTTGAAATTACGAATTGTGACAGTCTTCCCCTCTAAAAGAAACTTCGTCTCGAAGTTCAGTTTTGGTTGGTCTCTGAAGTATATTCGGTAAAAAGACATGGATACTTGAGTTGCATTTGGTCTTCCCGTTCCCAAGTATATTCGGGTCCTTTTCAAGAATTCCAGCGAACTTTCATGATAGGAATTCTACTTTGCTTCAACCGTTCGTCCTCACGGTCCATGATTTCTACTGGTTCTCCCACCAGATTTAAGTTTGTCATTGGGTTCGATTCCTTCCAATGGAATCATGAGTTACTAGTCTGAAAGTCGTTTCTCGGAATTTGAAATTATGAAACATGTTTGTGTAATCTTGCTACTTTCCAACAAGGCTTAAGTCTGAGGGTTACTGGCCTACTCTATCTGAAATATTAAATGGTCAAGTGTACATCGAGTTTAACTTCCCGGATTTTTCTGAATGGTATCATACCTTTCCTAGGCAGAACTTTTATCGTGACCCTACCACCAACTTGAAATTTTAAGGGTTTACAACTTATCGACTTGTAACTGATTCTTGATTTGCCGGAAATTTCTGGTTATTTCATGAGTACTTACAGGAATAGTGAGTTTGGCTTTTTCCGCGTTCGGTCCGTCAATAGATGATCAGTACTTCTTGAGGTTTACAATGTAATATGGGTAATATATGTTGCTGAACTCTGCCAGAACTCAAATTTTTATATGCCAGCTGGTTGATTCTAAAATGAATCTTAAATGGTCCAAAATACTAGAGGTTCAATTTCTCGTGTTACCCAAAATTGTCTCATGCCTCTCCAAGGCAAAGCTTTACACTTAGTTCGTTCTCCCACTTGAATCTAGATGGTTTGCTGTTCAGGGAAACTCAATCTGCATGATGTGCGTCATGCACCAACCTAACTCCTACCAGTTTCACGTTGCTTGTAACTAGTTCTTGACTTGTGAAATTTCCTTTGTTGTTCCATAGTTTAGTTCTAGACCAGTGAATTTAACTTTCCGATTTCAGTCTGTAAATGGGTAATTGGTACTTCGACCATAGAGTGCCTCAAATAGTGTAGTCTCTACGCTCGTGTGATAACTATCGTTGCAAACGAATCTGATTTATGATAATTGGTTAGTCCAACCATTTCCAAAGTCAACCGCTCACTCTCTGAGCATATCCTTCCTTTGTTTGAATTGTCCTCTCAATCTGACCATTGGTCTGAGGATGATAGGCGGTGTTTACATCTAAATGGGATTCCGAAGGAAATCTTAAAATGATTGCTAGAAGTCTGAGGTGATTCGAACACCTTTATCAGGAATAATTGAAACGGTTACAATGAATCTGGTGACTAATTCTACAACGTTATACTTTTCGAAAAGGGCGTTATACGAAGAAGATAGAATATGGGTAACACTTTGATTCCTTGTGTTTTGGTCTAATGGGTGCTAAGACATGTGTCTTTCTTTACCTATTGTGCTTGGTCTCCATTACTGACGTTTGTAATCGATCTATGGTGTTCCTCCTAATTTCCTTCATCACATATTCCAATATTCCTTATTGTCAAATCACAAAGCCCTAAATGCATAAGCGATGTAGCATGGTGATTGGTTTTCAAAATTTATCTCGCGATTTTGAGTTTTTGGTCGAAATCTTTTTCTGAATAAACGAATTTAGAAAATGGAGCAAATGGTTTACTAAATAATATCTTTCTTGATGATTCAAAATTCAATAGTTAGGAAATGTGATGCGGTTTTCAAACATGTTGTGAGTAGGACTGTTTATTAAAGTTTGATGTTTCTATATTTCCCATGGTACAATAGTTTGGTTAAATATTGACTAAAAAGGGTCGTATTTGTTTGAAATAGTCAATTCAAAAATTATTTTCTACGAGGTATGTGATTTGTATAAACACAATTTTGAAATCAACATCATTTAAAAGTAAAAATACTAACAAGGATAAAATAGTAGGATAGGTAACGTTCGCATAAATGCATAGATGTCTAACGTTCAGTTCCTGATATTGGAAAATGCCTATTGGCGATTATCCGACAAAACTACAAGCCTAGGTATTCAACCAACTTAAGTCATGAAATGGTTTATCGTTGAAATTGTCATCACGTTGGCAAAATGGAAGTGTCAATTGATACTATGCCGGTGAATGTCTATTTCATTTCCACATGAAGCTGGGGAGATATGATTGGGCCTGATGCCTCTCTTGATGTATAGGTGAGGTTATCTATTCTTGAGGACACAACGCTTTAGGGGAATCTATATCGATATCCATAATTCGAATCAATCATTCTTGGCGTAAACTCACTGCAGGGAAGTTTGCGTTTAGATGAGGCCATGTTTAAATGAATTGCTTTACTGTCTCAATTAGGTGCTTGGTTTATTTCTATAGTGTTGTTTAGCGTACCTTCACAATGTGTTCGATCCTGTAGCTCAGTCTTGCTAGTACCTTTGAATGATAGAATTGGACAACTAGGTCAGAGATGGTGGTTCGGATGGTCTAGTGGCATCTTAGAATCGTTGTTGAGTTATAAATGGTCTTGGTGTATACTTCTAGTCTAGGTTAGTAGTTCCGTAACCCTTTTATTGTTTTTCTTGTATCGAGTAATCCTCCTAGTACTTGATAGGGAAAGTCTCTCCTAAAGAAGTCAATGGAAAGTCCATCTTAATGGCTGAGTGAGTGACATGTGAGGTAAGTATCCAGGGGAAAGTTTGTCAGAAAGAGACATTTATAAAAGAGTTTACTTGTTTAAAACGCTTTTACATGAAGATTGTTATTAGCAATACAAAAAATAATTATTATTTACTTCATGGCATAATCCTTCCTGAATTATACATAGGTGATCAGGCTATGTATAATTGAGGACTAATGATGCAATGCTTGAGTTAGCCAAAATAGCATTATTTTTCTCAAAAGTTTTAGATGGTGTTCAACGTTTTGTTTTGAAAAATGGTATTCTAGTCATTTCCTTTCAAGTAACATGAAAATTGTTTCGCGTAATAATAGTAAATACTTGGTGCAATAACGGAAAAATCAATTTATAGGGTGGTAATAAAATAGTTTCTTTTAATAATTCCATAAAACAATTTCCCCGTATGGTAGTAAAATAGCTTGAAGTAAAATTCGTTGAATGGTTTATTGGATACATGGGTGAATCTTATGGTATGGTAATAGTCTACTAATCCACTTATTTAAAGAATGTAAACATCTTAGTTCATAACAGGGCAGTGGTTTATGATTATGAAGTGGTCGAGAATATGGTAGTGATATTAAGGGTGTGAAAGATGAACGTGTCTATAAGGCATCTACAGTCAATTGAAAAGGATAGTCTATGTATGAAAGGGTATAGGGCAGAAATTTGGTGCTAATGATTTGAGTCAAGTAGGTAACACATCGAATGATGTTTGATTTTCCATGAATGTAAGCTAAATGCCTTATGGTCAGGTGAAACTTCTCGATATCCTATCATGAAAATGAGGTCTTGTCCCAATGTGACTAAGCTATATCGGTCTCTGAAAAGGATATAAATTTTGTTGAGTAATTGTACCTTGATCTTTTAATCCAACAAGCTTATACTAGCGTGAGAGTCTTATAATATGGAATGAACAAAAAAGTTGTAAATTGAAGTAGTGGTGTTAAGGCATGGTGTATCAATATTGGAAATCTCTGGTAGAGGGGTTTCTTTCGCATTTAAGGTCAAATAGTAAGTAGGTATAGTGGTTGCTTTCGAGATTCGTTCATGTGTTATTCGTGTTCCTTCTTGGAGATATGGTTTCTAAAATTAACAACATTTATTTGAGTGAAACACTGTGAAAATTTGATCATAAATGTATTTTGGAGTGACTTTATTTGAATTTGTAATGAATATCGTTATGTAAAAGATGTGACTACGAAATATTTTGTATTTTGATAAAAAACAATATCTCATATATATATATATATATATGTCTTTGGAAAAAGGGAGTTCAAGAAGATTGTTGCTCAAACAAAAATGAATTTTAATTCAACCATTGAAAAATCAATAATTTGTCGTACTTCGTAAGATTTGCAAGAAATCTTTTTGTTTGTACAAAAATTTAATTAGACTTTGACTTACTTGAATTGTTATTATCTCCGAAACACGAAAACTAGGGTAGTCACTTTCATCTTGGTCAACATGACCATCTAATCGTAAAGACATCTTCGTCTTTATTAATCCTATTGTCTTACTTGCATCTTCCCAAAGTTGTGATTATATGTCAAAACTACTAATGTGACCACATTGGTCGGTGGAGTGTTGCTAGAGCGACTAATGATGTAATCATCGGCTTAGAATGTGGTGTAATCAAACTTGATAATGAAGGGAGAGTTGTGATGAGTTCCATTATGATGGTATAATACCGTTCAAGGCATCTTGTTGGTTTATTGTGTTATGGAGGTATGAGTCAATCATATCTAAGATAATATAGAGTCCTTGTGATAGATGCCACTCTTGGGCGATTTGTTGCAATTCTTATTGTGTTTGTGAGGCTTGTGGTATTATTCAGAGTGTATCGTCCTAACACTCGTGGGTAATCTCAAATAATTAGAGATCATCGTCTAATGATGAAGAGTAGTAGGTTGTCAAGCAGTAGAGGCTCTCAAACTCTCACTAACCTCAAACCCATAAGGTGGTGTAACGTGTGGTATGTCAAATAGTGGTTGCTTCTTAAGCTGCCTGTCATATATGGGTGTAGAGTCTCTGAGATGTGATGGTGATAATAGTAAATGGAATGCTACCCTCTTTCGCACAACCTCGCAACATCTAAGAGGTAAAACTGAAGTACACACTATGAGACGACCAATAGTGTAATAAGTAGCTGACGGTGGTGGTAGTACCTGAGGAGTAAGCGCCCTACTAGTGAAGGAAAGAAAACATACTATCTTCTTTGCAATAAGCATCCTAATATGTCCATTAAGATTAAGTCTGAATACTCTGCCAAACGAAAATCTAAGTATGGGCTGAATGATAGGAAAACCTTGTTCCTATAACAATTCAATGGTGCTAATGGCGGCGTAAGTGTAACTGGTAGTACAATGGTAGTGGAAGATGACAAGGCATCTTCAATGTCGAAATCCGACGAAAGGATAACAGGGTGTGTATCTGAAGACATGTCACTTGTGAACCAGGTCAATATAATTATATATGAGTATGGGTATAAATAACTCGCACAGTGTGTGCATGAAACGACATGCGAAATGAATATACACTTATGATGAAATGATGAGATGCTATGATGATGTGGTTATAGTCTAGGGTCCAAGATACATCCTAGTTCGCTATAACCTTAGCTCTGATACCAATCTGTCACACCCCCAAAATACCTGAATGGCAGCGGAATGGAATACCTCGGGGTGACTGTCATAGCACCACAATTACAGTTATATTGAACGACCTAAAGTGTCGTTTTGAAAATACATCGTTTGATTCCTTTAAAATATTCAGAGTTATAAAACATAGATCCCAAAAGTCTTGGAAAGTTTAAGTAAATAAGTTTAGTACAATCAAAGGATAGTTCACAAGTGCATGAAAATCCAAAATGAGACGCGTCATCTTTGTTACTCAATGAAATGACTCCATGCATGCCATGAGGAATATGTCTTAGTTACCTGAAAATACATTGCGAAAACGGTCAACAATAATGTTGGTGAATAATCAAAGGTTTGTAAGTTAAATCGTATGTTCATAAGCCACCAGTATAAAGTAAACCGACAAAATGTCAAAAGTAACACATTGGCTCTTAAGCTCATGACCCCGAAGCTAGACGTTACTTGGCCCCAAATGAGTGTTTACCAGATACTCTAAATATATTAGACATGAAATGCATTCGTACCCGCTGGAGCAACCCAAACACGAATGGAGGAGTCACCCTAAATAGATCTATTCACTCACTCTCGCTTGTAGATTAATTAACAGTCCATGATAATAAAGGGGACTTGTCATGACGTGGTAATAAGGCAACTTAAGCAATGTAAGGAATTTAATACTTTGGCATGTATAGAAAAATAAGTAATGCAATGTATTCTCCCCTGTGGGATTTGAAATCAAATATGTAATTGAAAACGGGGCTATGAAAACTCACCTGAAGTGATAGTACAATGTGATGAAATAATCGGGACAACAAGGCGCGAACACTAGCCGCAACCTAATATGAGTAATAACGATCTACTTTAGATCATGAAATGATGTATTGAATATTCATGCACATGATACCTATACCACTCGTAACTTGAAAATACTTGTTATCGTCAAAGTAGGAGATTTCCATACTTAGGAAAAATAAGTCCAATTAGAAGTATAGAAACTTGTCGTAATATATCGTATATAAAATGTTAGTGTTATATTCCTCGTTTTGAAAACCTTAAAATAACATCTAGTAGTCGCATAAATAAACCTTGGGTCGTACGTACTTTGTTAGTTAAGAATAAAATCCTTGAATAAGAAATCTAGAAAATATATCATGTAGTACGTAGTTATATTATTTATAGTAGTGACTAAATATATATATAGTTTTGACGATTTTAAAACGTGTATAACTTGGTTGTTTTAAGTTCATTTTCCTCGTTCTTTATATCCACGGATTCGTCTTAGTATGTATTAATATATTTTCGATAGCTCAGCTCCTCTAGGTTACGTCTAACACCTCTATTTGTCCGTTGAAAATCGTCAAACAGCATGCAGTTTTTCAGAAAAATAGTTTTTGTTACTTAACTTGCAAAAATTATAACTTCTTCGTTATAAGCTCGTTTTAATCCATTCTTTCGCCCACGGCTTCGTTTTTGAAAGTATTTTCTAAATCTTTGGTCAAAAATTACCCATCACCTACTGATTTTCCCACGTTTTAAAAATATTGACAGTAGGTATATGTAATGTTTCAAAAACCATTTCTAGAGTTCCAATCTTGTTCCAACTTCAACCAAACCACTTTCAATCACCACAAAACTAGTCTAATCCTACCATACACCTTCTTAGGGTGTCATGGGTTCCTAAACATCATAAATCAAGTGGATCTAACAAGGATCTAACTATAATCAATTTATAGGGCTCAAAAGTTAGATATGTTTAAAATGAAGTGGTATAAATAGCATATGCATGTAGATCTAGTATATATATCATATGAATCTTGTAAAAACTTGGTAAAATCATAAGGATGAGTTTCATACACTTACTTGAAAGATTAAGAAAATTTTGAGGATGAAAACCTATGTAAACCTTGAGTTTATATTTCAAAACCCTAAAAGGAGTACAAACTATACTTGATAATTTACTTGAGCTTGAAAATCTATGGTTTCTTCTTGTTTTCTTGTTGAGGCCGAGCACCACAAGGAAGAGAGAAAGAAAATGTTTACTTGCTTTTTGATTTGGGAAAATGAGATGAAAAAGTGAATTATTGTGTTATATATTTTATATAAAAGACAACTATGACAAACATTTATTAGTTAGTAGAAAAATTCAAATGTGTAAGATTGATTAGCATGGAGGGGGGGGGGGGGGGGGCATCATGGAGGGGGGAAAGAAAAGTGTGAAATGTGTAAGATAGTTGTTGAATTTTAGTATTATTATGTGTATATAAATAGTTTTAGGGAATACCGGGTACCGAGTTAACTAAAAATAAATTTTAACGGAGTTAACCGGGACATAATAAAGTCGTAAAAATTGTAAAAATATGTTGGGTATAAATATTGAGTGTTTAGATAATTATTATTTAGTTTCTACGAAAACCGTCATAATTTCAGTAAACTTACGATAATAATTAAATAAATTTCCAAAATACCGGGTAAATTAATATTATAATTTTTATATTATTAAAATAAATATAAAAATATATTGGGATCATAGTCGGGAGTGTCGGACATGTTAGTCATATTATTGGTCGTGTGTTAACGTTTATTTAAAAATAATTAAACGTAAAAGTTAATTATACAAAAAGTACTAATTTAAATATCCTACGAGTAGAATAGTATGCAAGTGCCATAATGATAATATGTAGACTATTTCTAGTCCGTATGAAATGTCCCAATGATAATGCATGAATTCGTTCCTGAACTAATACGGTTACGCGAATTTGAATACCCGTAAACTAAGTTTACGATGAAATGAGTAATGCACATGAATAGTGGTTTTCTCTCGGAAATGAATAGTGTCATGTGAATAGTGAAATTTTTTGAACACTTCTCGGAATCTCAAACTGACACAAAAAATGATAAATAGTAAAATGATGAATAGTGATCGGTGAATAGTAACTGATGAATAGTAAAATGATATCAATAGTTAAAGTTAAACAACAAACATAAACCTCAACCTCACCATCTATGTCAGTTAAACAAAGTTAAATCTTTCAACTGACAAATTTTTTTACAAAATATTGCTGTAATAGATATTAATACATAATAAAAAAAACTCTGAAACAAGTATTAGTTGTACTTATATCACAATTTTTTACATTTAAATTCTTATATATCCATATACTAAACTAATTTAAAAAAAAAAATGATTCATGTGTAAATCATGTGCGTGTACAGAACTTATAAATAGTATACATTAAACATTTATATATAATGCATTCAATACTTGCATTAACTTTGGGGCTATTTCGACTTATATAAGTTATGAAATTAATAATAAACTTATATAAGTCGAAAAGTTTCAAAACAAGGCACAATAAATATGCATATTATGAAACATAAACCCAAAATCAAATAAGCCATAAACTTGCATAAATAATAATAATAATAATAATAATAATAATAATAAGTGTTAATTGCATTTTTGGTCCTTGTGGTTTGTCCAAATTGCAGATTTGGTCCCCAAAATTTTGAAAGTGCAGCGATAGTCCTCATTTTGAAGTTCGGGTTGCATAAAAAAATATAATAATAATAAATAATGATAATGATAATAAAGCCAGCAATAAAAAAAGGCAAAAGAAATACCGGCAAAGTATGCCTTAAATGAAAAATAAATCTTGTTAAACAAAAAAAATGAAAAACAAATCGTACGACAGAGGCAAGACTCACTCAGATCTAGTAATCCACTCTCACTCACCACCACCAATGCCACCACCACCGCGAACCGTGGTAATCACCGTGCCAACACTAATCCTGACCCTCTCCGGCGCCGCCATCTTCCTCTTCTTCCTCATCTCCTCCCTCTCATACCCACCTCCATCCACCTGCACATGCTCCACTACAAAACCATCATCCTCATCATCAAATGAACGGATCTCAGCAAGTGGGGAGGATATCGAGTGGGTGAAGAAACAGATCGAGGTTAATGGGCTTCGTATGCAAGATAATGTCCTTCGTAAGGGTATTAATCCTCGTACTCGTGCTCAGCAGCTCCAAGATTTGATTCAGTAAGTTGGTACATTTGTTTTGTTTTAAGGGGGTGTTTGGGTTAGCTTATTTATCTCGCTTATGGGCTTATTTGAACATGGAAAAAGCTCATAAGCCCACTCTTTAGAGATAAATAAATAAGAACCTAAGGTCACTAAAATTCACACTTAAAGCACTTAGGGGGTGTTTGGGTTAGCTTATTTATCTGGCTTATGGGCTTATTTGAATATGGAAAAAGCCCATAAGCTCACTCTTTGGAGCTTATGACGTTATCATTTTCAGATTATTGGCTAACGCCAATAAGCTCAAGTTAATAAGCTCTAAAGAGTGGGCTTATCGGCTTTTTCCATTTTCAAATAAGCCCATAAGCCAGATAAATAAGCTGACCCAAACACCCCCTAAGTGCTTTAAGTGTGGATTTTAGTGGCCTTAGGTTACAATGTTGTGAATTGGGTTTGATTCGAGTTCGTTTATAATGGATCTTGAGAACACACAATGATATGAGAATCTTGTGAGCTTATTTATTACACCGTCCATCCCAAAATTATTGTCCGCAGACCAGGGACTGAACTTGGACGCTTTTGGTGAGGGGGCCAACTTGAAAAGTATTTATGTTAGGGGGGCCGATATACATCGCGCTGAAATTTTTATATTAAAAATGACTAAAATTATATATAAAAAGGTATAACATGTACATAGGGTCAAAAATTTTGGGGGGCCACAGCCCTCCTCGGTCCCTTCTAAGTTCTGTCCATGCCGCAGACAAAAAAACAAACAGTTTAAGAAAAGTGAGACCTCTACACTCTTTAAACAATGAAATATCATTCTCAGCCACTGAATTCTTTTTTGATTGGTTGACACAAGAAAGAGACTATTATTTTGAGACATCTTAAAATGGAAATAAGGGCTATAATTTTGGGACGAAGGGAGTAGTTAGTTTCAGTTTGATGCATATGAAGTTGGAGATTGAAGTTATTTTCGTGTCATTAATTTACAATGCTGTGGATTAGGTTAGTCCGGCTTTGTTTATAATGGATTAGGTTTATTTAAAACAAAATGGTACAACTTGCACTAACGCTAGTTTTACCAAACATAGGGAGATGAGATGAATTAGGGGGTGTCTGTATTATAATAGCTGGTGAGCTTATGTAATAACTTTTTGGGTTAGTTTATTTGCTTATAATGGTAAAATGCCTAAAGAATAAGATAAGGGTAAAGTTATAAATAAGCCAAATAAGCTCTCACGCTTGAGCACTGAAATAAAGTTTTAGATTGTGTTATAATAAACAGCAGAAGGTTAGCAGCCGATGAAAAAACAGTTTATTTTAGCTCTTAGGAATGAACACTTGTTATTTGAACCCTCAAAAGAGCTATTGCTGTTTAAATTGAAAATGGGAACTAAGTATAAACCGAGAGTTGTGCGGCATTGCTAAACACATATTGTCACGCAGCCTGGTCGCAAGCTTATGTAAGGCAGATTTAGTTACTTTCTGAATTTTGATTTTTGAGAGTTAGGACCTTTGAAATTGGGCTTGTTTCCCGAGCTCGTATTGCTTGATGAAAGATTATACATTTTTCTAGACTATACTCGCTGTGGTGGAAGTGAAAAATAATGTGAACTTGTGAAGTGTTGGGTGGTTTAGCGTCATGAATCACAAAGATCACCAAGGAAAATAGTTAATTTAGGAAAAGATTATGTGGTGACTTGAATACCCTTTTGTGTTGACTAATGATAGTGGGTGTTTGGATGCGTGTTTTAGAGTGATGGTTACAGCTTAACTAGAAAGATATTATCGGCAGTTAGTTGCTTAAAGCTTAGGAGAGTTTGGTAATTGTACCGGACTATTATGACCCTGAATAATGAGAACCATGATCGATTCATTTAAAAACTATTTATCTTATTATTGCGACTTCATATCACAATAATCGGTCTAAATGCACATCCAAATATCTCCATAATGGTAGGAGATCAGAACGAGAGAGCGAGTGAATGCGTGAGTAAGCATGTTGAGTGGTTTGTTAACAGATTGAATAACTTTCTATTTTTTAAATCATAAGTTACAATGGTTGGAGAGCGAACGAGAGATTAATTTGGAAATAAACCTTAAGTACATAACTCATAAGTTTGCAATATGCAAATCAAAGAATGAGGTTGCAATCCCAGTTCTAGTTAAGTCTACAAATTCAAACAAATATGTGAATTCAAATATGCAAGGGACAATTTTTTGTTTCTTTTACTAAAAGCAGTAATGAAACTAGAATTTCCAGAGCAGTGAACGAGAAAAAAACAAGACACCACAAATAATGTTTAGAGTAAATTGCAAAAATCGTCCTTAAAGTTTAACCAATTTGCATGTTTCATCCCACAATTTTTTTAACTGCAAGGATCGTCCCTAAAGTTTAGCCCGTTTGCATATATCGTCCCTAAAGTTTTGCCCGTTTGCATGTTTCGCCCCAAACATTTCGAAATTTTGGGACGATATATGCCCCAAAAAGGACGATACATGCCCCAAAAGTTAACTTTAGGGACGATCCTTGCAGTTTCTAAATGTGTGGGACGAAACATGCAAACGGGCCAAACTTTAGGGACGATTTTTGCAATTTACTCTAATGTTTATGATACTGTAGAGTCTAGACTACTATGGACTTACTAAGTACAGACAAAAGTATATTAAGACTTTGACTTTTAGAGTATATGTTATTATAGTCAATTGTATAAGTCATAATACTTTCATTTCTCCACATATTAATATATAGTTGCACCTCGATATCTACAATATGCTAACCAAATACTGAAAACTAATCATTTACAGGTACAAAGGCATATCGCACTACGCAGAAGAGGAAGCAAAGAACCACACATCTTTTCCTTGCCCAGGCGAACTTCTTGTAGAAGAGCACCACAGTAACTATGGTGAACCCTGGGCTGGTGGGCGAGACGTATTCGAATTTCTTGCAGAGAATTCCCATATCGCCCCTGAATCTCGTGTCCTTGAAATTGGTTGTGGTACCCTTCGAGTCGGCCTACATTTCATCCAATACTTAAAGCCAGAACACTTCCATTGTCTTGAAAGAGATGAACTTTCTCTTATGGCTGCATTGAGGTATGAACTTCCATCACATGGTTTACTTCAAAAGCGCCCTTTGATCTTGAAAGGTGAAGATATGGATTTCACAAGATTTGGGTCGGGTTTTACATATGACTTGATATATGCGAGTGCTGTTTTTCTTCACATGCCTGATAAACTCGTGTGGGTTGGATTAGAAAGATTAGTTGATCGATTGAAACCTTTGGATGGACGAATCTTTGTATCGCACAACGTGAAGTTTTGTTCACGGTTAGGAGGGGATGAGTGCAGTAGAAGGCTTAAAAGTTTAGGACTTGAATATATGGGAAAGCATACACATGATAGTTTACTATTCAATCACTATGAGATTTGGTTCGAGTTCAGAAGGTTTAAAGTGTAATTTGTTTAACCAAAGCTTGTTGAATACGAGTAGATTTGTGTAATTCTTTGTCAGTTAATCGAATGTGTATTGAAGAATCAGAACCGAGTCATGTAAACTGATGTACACTAGTTTTTGAAAATATAATTATATTCTTTTTGACATACTTTTGAATTGATACTGTTTGGTAGAATTGCTGGTTCTTTGAAGCTTTTGAAGCCGAAAGTTAAATGGTATTTTCATCCTTGAATATTGGAAATTTTTATTATACTGTAAATTGTGTTCCTGATTAGAAACTATTGAAGAAAAGGTAATTTTATCAGTATCCTTTCATGATTCTTAATAGTTGAATCCTAAAACAGTTCAATTCTTATTAAAATGCAAAGCTGTTTGCCTTTTTTTTCTTGATAAACCAAAGATATGTGATGATTTTATGACATCATATAGTGCCATTGTGAAAGATTGTCATTTACAAATGGAAAAAGGGACAAAAGAACTGTCATCGAAATTGGGAACTTCTCAGAATGTAATATTCATGACACAAGCAAAGTATGTAGATCACATGCAAGGATGCAAGATTGTTGCAACACCAATGTACATCGACAAAAAGTTGAAGTCGAAATGGAAAATGACTCGGAGTTGACAGATGCAAGAGTGTACAGAAGCGTGGTTGGGAGATTGAATGTTACTCATTCTCGTCCTGATGTGGCTTATCCAGTTGGTACCTATCTTGTTTTATGCATCGTCCTACAATGCATCATTTTTGGAGCAGCAAGAAGAGCTCAACGTTACTTTGCGGGAACTTTAAAAGTTATTGGATTTGGTTTCACATAACAAAGGATTTTAGCCTTCTAGGATTCACCGACAGTGACTCGTCGGTTCAGTTGAAGACGAAAGAAGAACATCTGTTTTGTTCTTGGCACCGTAGCTATATCTTGGACTTCGAAGAAGCAAGCAACGGTGGCATTATCTTTCGACTGAAACAGAGCATGTGGCAGCTTGTGTAGCAGCTTGTCAGGCAGTATGGTTAAGATGAATTCTTTGTGACTTAGGCCAAGAGCAGTCAAGAGCAACAAACATCAAATGTGACAATCAATCGGCGGTGATATTAGCAAGGAATGCAATGCATCATAGCAGAATAAAACACATCGAAGTCAAGCGTCATTACATTTGAGGACTGATTGTCAAAGAAGACATGCAACTCGACATCTGTCGAACTGATGAGCAGGATGCAGATTTATTGACAAAGAGTTGCCACAAATGAAGCATGAAGAACTGAGTGCTCAGCTTGGAATGTCGATGGTCCAGTGAAGGGGCAGTGTTGAAGGTTATTTAATTCTCTCTTTTATCTTTTATTTGAATAAGTCTTGTTGGCTGATTATAAGCCACTACAAGTAGTCAAGTGGTTAGATATTTTTCTGGCTAATAATCATTTTGATATCATTGACTCTTTGAGTCATCGTGGGTGTGTATTTCCTATGTAAGAGTCAGTCTTTAGTTATCAATGATAACAAACCAGTAGCAAGTCAGTTTCCTCAGCATTTTCTCTTGCTGTGTCATATATCCAACAAGCAACATATATCTTTTTATGAGCCTGGCTTGATCCGAACTGCTAGCTTTTATACAGATTCAACATAAATCACTAGATCAATGGCATCAACATCGTCGCCTTCTTCCTCCACTTCCGCTTCTTCCAGCCAGGTGTGGAATCACAATGTTTACTTAAGTTTCCGAGATAAGGACACCAGCAACAACTTTGTAGATTATCTCCACACGGCTCTTCAGCAACGAGGAATTCACTCTTACATTGACACTGAATCACTTTCATATGGTGCACCGATTTTTCCAACGCTCTTGAAAGTTATTCAAGAATCACGGATTGTCGTTGTTGTGCTCTCGAAATCATATCCCGAATCTCCACGGTGTTTGAAGGAACTTGAACATATTATGAAAGGCAGAAAGGAGAGAGATCAAATTGTGATGCCTATATTCTATCATGTGGATCCATGGGTTGTGCGAAAACAAAGAGGGCTATACGGAGAAGCATTCAAACGTCATCACCAAAAAAACGACTTAGTTGAATCGTGGAGAAAAGCATTGGAGGAGGTAAGTAACCTTGCTGGATGGGAACTCAATAGTTTCATAAGGTTGTTCTCTTCATTTATTAAGGTTTTAATGCTTAAGATGTTTGTACAGAAAATCTGACTCCAGCAGTGGTCATTTCATGTGCTTGTTATATTAGCTTTTTATTTACCAGTCTCATGTTAAGGTAGAAATCAAGATTGTAATAGGAAATCTTTCACCTTAATTCGTGGGATAGATACCTTATGCTAATTATACTATTATATCCAATGTGCAACAGGGAAACAACATTTATCGAACAAGTTGTTGATGCAATTTCGAATAAATTGCTTTTGAATATGGGAATAGGGACTCGCTTGAGTGATCTAAATTCAGGAGATGGTGGTAAGAAATTAATTTCCTCTAGTTTCTGTTGGAAAAAATAATGATCAATGTGTTCTCATTCTTTCACCTTTAAGACTCAAGGTGAGTTTTTCATAGCCTCACTTTTAAATGTTTTATAACCCTGTGAGGGGGATACATGCTTTAAACCGAATACAAGTATTTTCCCTTGGTTATTGCACGAGTAAACTATCTGCCATTATTACATAACCAAAATTCATGAATCAAATCGTTTGGGATATTATACCCACGCGAACACGAATATAGTTGATAGATCTATTGGAGTTTGACAACTCCCGTTGGTATTAACACCTCACCGGGTGGTACCAGTAAGTACTATATTTGAACCCACTGAAGGTTTAACTTTGGCAAGTTATCCTTCCCGTCCCCTCATGGTTTGGTCTGCAGACCCCATGACCCGGACTGTTAACGTGTGGTTAGTGCAATATACCTTCTATCACTAAAACCTTTCCACGCATAGAGTTTAAGCTAAACCCTGTGGAACTTGTATTCATACCTTAATTACATAAACCTATGACTCTCACTCAACCTATGTGTTGACTTTTAAGCATGTTATCTTAGGTAATTAGGCACTATATGAACCCTGGCACGGAGAAGTACGGGACATGAGGACGTCTAGAATAGTTACCATTCATCAAGTTTTGTGTCATAAACGTATCTTAGGGACCTCTCTTTTAGTAAAAGTACATCTTTTATTGTAAAAACTCTGATAAATAAATGAATGATAACACCTTTTTCAAAAATGTCTCTTTTCAAGTCGTTTTCTATTATCTTGTCTTTGTTCCATGAGTAATACTCCAAACACTTAATCCGCTGCGATCAGTGAAAAATGAGGGTGTTTACAAGTTGGGTCAATTTTAAAGGGTTCCAACTTTTCCAACAATGACAGCTTCCCAATACTGCGAGGGATTGAACCAAAGAACAAATTACCAAACAGGTCAAGACTCCTAAGGTTTGTAAGATTAGAAATGTTTTCGCCAATCGGTCCCGTAAGATAATTTGCAGGCATTGACAACTGCTGCAGTGATCGGGCGCCATCAATATCTAAAGGTATCTTTCCTGTGAGATTATTGAAACCCAAACTCAAAACCTCAAGCTTAGAACAGGCACCAAACCCGTCGAGGATACCTCCCGTGAAGTCATTCAGCGAGAAGTCAAGCACAACCAAATCAGGTGAATTTGCGCATAAAGAGCTGGGAATGGGGCCACTGAAGGTGTTGTTACTGATGTTGAAAGCGATCAAGGACTGGGGGAGTCGGGCATCGATCGTCCCATTGAAATGATTGCTCGACAAATTAAGCGACAAAAGTGTGGGAGGCAATAAGTCCACCTGCAGTGAACTCCCAGAAAGCCTGTTGTAGCTCAAGTCAATAGTCTGAAACAAAAGCCTCCTTTCGAAAAGACCTTCGGGCAGGGGACCAGATAGAAAATTACGTGGAAGGTCAAGAACTTTTAAAGAACTAAGTTTTGACCATTATGCATGCATGGGTACCTTGACTTTTTTTTCAACATTCAACATTAAACAATTTAATTTTTTCAAACATTTTCAACATTCAACAAAGTCAAGATTCAAATTTTGACAATTTTTCCTTTTTATGTAGTTAAGATGTGCATATATACATGAATTTAATCTACACTAATAATAATATTTCTAAATAAAAACATATATGCTCTTTTTTTTAAAAGAAAATATAAAGTCTATGAGGGTATAAAGTGTAATGGGGTATTTATTTATTGGGCATGGATACACCTACCCACTGGGTTGTTTACCCAGATGAGGTGTCGCTGATTCATTGGGAGAGAAGGAATAATATTCTCATCTTTCCTCCAACAAATCATTAATTGTGTTTTAATTGTGTTTTAATTCTTAGTGGGTAGACTACCCTGTGGGTAGCTTAAGTTTTCTCCTTATTTATTTTATAGAGTTATTAAAAACGTGCAAACTAATAAGTTTGCACTTAACTCCACAAAATTTATTTAATATTCAACAAATAAAGTTTTATAATTAATTACCTCTTTTTTAAAGTTTCTTTACAAAATTGACGCACGTGTTTTAATACATATTTGTTTTGCTGGATGAAATTAGATGAGTTTGACCTCCACTTTTGACTTTTGTTGACCAATAGAATGGTTTGATTTTGAAATTGAGCTCTTTTATTTGTTAATAAAATAATTATTGTGATATGTGAATGAAAATATGAGATTTTGTATATTCGTTTACCTCATCTCAGGAGTAAATTAGTAATGATATACTACATATCTTTGTCTGAGCATGGTTTAATCCAATTGCTTTTATGCTACTTCAAAATTAAATCAATAGATCAATGGTGTCAACGTCGTTGCCTTCTTGCTCCACTTCCGCTTCTTCCAGCCAGGTGTGGAATCACGACGTTTTTGTAAGTTTCCGAGGTGAGGACACCCGCTATAAGTTTGTAGATCATCTCCAAACAGCTCTTCAGCAACGGGGAATTTGCACTTACATTGACACTGAATTACTTCGACATGGTGCACCGATTGTTAAAACGCTCTTGAAAGCAATTCAAGAATCACGGGTTGTTGTTGTTGTCTTCTCCAAAAACTATGCAAATTCTAGTTTCTGTATGAACGAACTTGAAGATATTGTGAAAAACAGAATTGAAAGAGATCAAATTGTGTTGCCTATATTCTATCATGTGGATCCATGGGATGTGCGAAAACAAAAAGGGTCATACGGAGTAGCATTTGAGGCTCACAAGTGCAGGTTTAACCACAAAGTTGAATCATGGAGAAAAGCATTGGAGGAGGTAAGTAACCTAACTGGATGGGTACTCAATAAAGATCTCTACAGGTAGTTTTCATATCTTATTTTAGTTTTGACGCTCACGTTCAATAATTCATAAAAAAATCTGACTCCAGCGGTGGTCATTTCATGAACTTACAATATTAGCTTTTCTATACGAGTCCCATTTCAATAGGAAACTTTTCGCCTTAAACCATAAATTACCAGGTGCTAATTATACTGTTATATCAAATTTGCAGACGTGAATCAACATGTATCATAGAAGTTGTTGATACAATTTCAAGTAAATTGCTTCTCGATACCGGAATAGTGTCTCGCTTGCAAGATCAAAAATTAGGCATTGGTGGTAAGAAATTAATGTTGTCTGCATGTTCTTTGGAGAAAACGATGGAGAATGTTTTCTCAATTATTTATATAAATTTGAATACGCTGAGAAAACATATTATCACACATATCGTTTTTTGTTGAAATGGTGAAATTTTATCAATTTCTAGTACATATAAACTCGAGTAAATTTCAAAAAGCGTCCCTATAGTATGTCCAAATCGCATGCACGGTCCCTACCTTTCTGCCTTTCTGGAAGTGCAAATGCCGTCCCTGTGGGAAACCTTTGGTGCGGAATCGTCCTTGCCTCAAAGTGAAATGACTAAAATGCCCTTGCCTTCATTGAGACTTTGTCATTAATTTTGGGGCATTTTAGTCATTTCACATTGGAGCAGGGACGATATCAGCGCCAATAAGTTCCCACAGGGACGACGCCTGAACTTTCGAAAAGGTGAGGACCGAGCCTGCAATTTGGACATACCACAGGGACATTTTTTGCAATTTACACTATAAACTCACATTCAAAGCTTCCAAAGACAGGCCCTTTGGTAAGCAACCATGCTAATAAGCATTGACAGAAGCCATATATTAGCATTCCTACTCCACTATTCCAATTTTGGCCAGAGACTACCATATACACAAACAGTACTGCACAATTCAGTAGCCACATTCCTTTCTTTGTATCATTACTTTTGTACCTGGATTTGTATCTCCCATTCTTTTGCTACCCTTTGAACTTGCAGGGTATGTTTCACTTTAATACTCAAGAGTTGAAGCTTGCTACTCTCAATCACAATCTGAAGGATTACCTTAGAAGTTAGAACTCTTTTCTTGTGTAAACAATTTTGAGTTCCTTTCTTGTCTTGACATATATAGTACACTGCAGTGGCTAAATAAATCCTTCTTAGAACACTCCATATAGAGTTTATACATGGATCGGAGGCCAATGAAATAGCCTGCCAGAAGCCAATCATTTTCACATCATTCATCTTCTTCTTGATAGCTTGCCATATCTTTAATAATATTCACAATTGAAAAAGAGGTGATTATGGGAGTCGATGCTTCTTTCGCACAATGTTGTTACTCCACTTTAGCATCCTATCTTATCTTGAGTCAGCAGTCTCTCTTGGATAGCAAGCCATAAAACAAAAGTTCCTAGGATTACCTTGTGAGTTCTACACAAGCTTATTCCAGTAACAGTTGGGGTGATTCACCCTCATTCCTTCCCTCACGTTTTTGACTGAGAAGTCTGATAACAGCCCATTATGAGACAGCCATTGCACTTTATCAGCCTTTGAACAGGGAAGAGTTCCGTCCATTCATTTGGCCATTGCCAGCAACCATTATTAATCAAATGAGCCACGTTTCTTGGTCATTGAGTCTGGCTTGATAAATCCTTCTTCTGGAGATAAAATCACATACCAAATAGAAGTAGAATTTCCATCACCTATTAAGTGCACAACATTAGGCCATACTTTATCTCTAAGATCAAGTAAAATCTTCCGCCCATATACTTTGATTTTTCAATTTGACCACAATGACCCATTTAACCCAGAGGGATTCTTTCCTCGCTGCAATGTTCCATAGGTGTATGCATGTCTGCATTCTCATCACTCACTACCCATCCAACTATCACTCATGTCCTTCAATTTCCTTAATTTGTATTTATGTATTGAGCTATTCAAACCACACATATATACTTCTTGAATGCAGATTCATCGATAATGGTGCCTTCTCGTCCTTCTTACTGCACTCCAGCCTCTTCGTCTAAGTTGCGAAATCACAGTGTTTTTCTGAGTTATCGAGGAATAGACACTGGCAGCAACTTTGTGGATCATCTATACGCAGCTCTTGACCAAGCAGAAATCCTCACTTACATGAAAGAAGATACATTTCCCTTGGATGAATCTTTAACCCCATCACACATAAAGGCTATTGAAGAATCACAGATTGCCGTCATAATATTCTCCCAAAACTATGCAGCTTCTTCTTTGTGCTTGGATGAACTTGCATATATTATGGAATGCATGGTCAATAGTGGGAAAACCGTTTTGCCCGTATACTATGATGTGTCCCCCTCGAATGTGAGATATCAAAGAGGGGAATATGAAGAAGCATTTAGAAGACATGACCATGTTATGGAGACCAACAAAGTTAAATATTGGAGGAACCAACTAGCGCATGCAAGCGATCTACTTGGATGGGAAATTTCGGATAAGTAGGTTTCTTCTTCACATTTTAACCTAATACTCCGTATGATATTAATTTCCCTTGAAATTCTTACAATTTTTGTTGTGAATGCTACCCTTTGTAGAATATGTTAAGCCAATAGTTCTGTGTTTCAATGTGAACTTCCTGGTGGAACAAAACCAGCTATTGCGTAAATAAGTTAAGTTTAATGTGCAGGCATGAGTCAAAAAATATCAAACTAATTGTTGATACAATTTCAAAAAGATTGTTCCCCGATAAAGGATTCATAGGAACACAGACTCGGTTGGAAGGTTTGAGATATGGTGGTGGTGGTGGTATGCCTACTTTCACACATTCCCTTGAAGTAGAGCACTTGAAGATTCCTCTCCAAGACATACAATTGGCAACAAATAACTTTGCTAGAGAAAACGCCATTGCAAGGGGTGGATTTGGGCACGTGTTCCGAGGTCAAACTGCGCAACATGGAAACGTAGCTATAAAACGATTGAACCGCCGTGATGGGCAAGGAGAGCATCAATTCATGATGGAAATTCAATTGCTTTCAACTTATAAACACGAAAATATTGTCTCTCTTGTTGGATATTGTGATGAAGGTGGCGAAAGGATCCTTGTTTACAGGTATGAAAAAAATGGGAGCCTTGACAAGGTACTACCTAGGAAAGATCTGACATGGATACAACGTCTTCAAATTTGCTTAGACGCTGCCCATGGGTTAGAGTACCTTCATGACAATGTACAACATCATATAATTGTTCATCGTGATATCAAGAGTGCAAACATCCTATTGGATGAGACTTGGAAGGCCAAAATATCCGATTTTGGGTTGTCCAAAATTGCCCTTGCAAATGTACCGTGTAGTGTCATTTTCTCCATGGCTTGTGGCACACCGGGATATGTTGATCCACTATACGAAGAACATGACATGCTCACACAAAAATCTGATGTTTACTCTTTCGGAATTGTAATGCTTGAAGTCTTGTTTGGAAGGCTGGTAACTGTCGATCCAAAGTATCCTACTGACCGTTATTTTTTACTCAGTTTGGCCCAAGATCATTATGTAAAGGAGACATTAGATGAAATCATTGACTCAGATCTACGAAGTCAAATGAATTCAGATTCATTGGCTACGTTTTCAAGAATTGCTTATCAGTGCTTGAAGAAACGTAGAGAAGAGCGCCCAACAATGAGTCTGGTTGTGGATCAACTGGAAAAGGCATTGGATTATCAGCAAGTAAGTTGTTGCACTGACTTAACATGTTCCATCCTCTGTCAAAGCTTTTGCTACTCACTTTTTCTTTTAACGTCTACGCTTACACATGACATCAAAATTTATCTATTTTCTTCAATATTTGAATAAGATTTGAGTAGAGTAGCACACTTTTAACACCAACTATAATAAACATTAAGTTTGTAAATCCATATGCTCAATTCCCATAATTCTTTTTTATTTGTTTGTTTCCGCAGGGTTTAAGTGCATACCTGCATGATGTATACATTAGTTTTAGAGATCGAGACACTGAGTGCCACATCGTTGATGACATCCGTGCTGCTCTTGACCAAGAAGGAATTTCCACGTACAAGGACAATGTGACGCAATCCCGTAAGGAATCAATACTCCTGAAGGCCATTGAACGATCACGACTATTTGTCATTATATTCACCAAGAAGTTTGCTGTTAACTCTTGGTACTTGGATGAAGTTGCTAAGATTACAGAGTGCTCCAGAGAAAATGGACAGGTTATTCTACCAATATTCTACAATGTGAGCAGCTCTGACGTGCGGACACAAAAAGGGTATTTTGGAGAAGTGATATCCGAATATGATACACACCCGAGGATGGAAGCATGGAGAAACACTCTTGTTGAAGCAACAGTTGCAGCTGGACTGGAATACTCCAAGTTTTGGTTAGTTACTAATATTTTTTTGTAAACTATTTCAGCTTAAAAAAAAACATACTAACAAGCATAGAATCTGATCATCCTACACGTGCTGAATTATTCTGCAGGTGTATTGCAGATCTGGTCAAAAAAGTTGTTGAAGAAATTAAAAGTGGCTTATCAGAAAATGATAAGAAAAAGGCCAATGTCTTAGATGAGGAACCCAAACAGCCCAATGAATGAAAATTATATTGTAGGGATGAAGGGAGGAAAGAGTGATCGAGTCTTCAAATTATTATCTACTTTTCTATGTCTTTTATTATATGATTCAGAAGTTTAATGGTGGTCATTGATGGTGTTCATATATCTTTGTGTTTGGATATGGTTTTGATATTTGAAAAAACACTGACCACACGTTATTCGTAAATTAAACATCTAGATTACATTCTCTTCATTATATACTTTCTTATATTTTTTCATATATCTTGCTATACAAGACTCCAAAAAGTTTAATGAGTCATGCCGTTTTTCTGGGGAGTTAGATAGCTTCATATCGTGGTGCTTGTAGTTTATGGTCATGTCGTGTATTGGGGCAAGTGGTCAATATGATTGAGATGGGTGGTTCGAGGTCTTGGATCAGATGAGTAGTGGTCATGTGTTCATGTTGGAAGGCTGCTTTGTAAAGGGTAGTTTGAGGTCTTGGAGCAGATTGGGCAGTAATCACATGGTCATGTTGCAAGGGTGGTTTGTAAAGGGTGTTTGATGTGGGTTCAGACCCGGTTGTAGATCGTGTTAGGTCACGTGGTTCATCGGATTGTGGTTCACAGTAGGTAGTAGTTCCAAGCAACATTTCTGATGGTCAGAACTCAAAAAGAACTGTGAATGTGTTTGATGGGTACTTTTATATGCCAAAGTTTTAGAAGTCGCAGTCGTTAACCTTGAATCATGGTTATGTCAAACGCCGAAACTGAACCAAACTTTTTTTACTGACTAACTTAGAAGCGCAGTTAACTTCATTTGAGCTAACCTTTGTCGATCAACCTCTACAGATATATAAAGTAGTAATTATCTTCTGCATCAGTTACCAACTCATTACAATCAACCAATTACTGACCTAAAATGTATATATCATCTTCTGAACCGAAAAAAGTAGTAGTAACACAAAGAATACTCGAGTCGTGAAAAACCGTCAAAGGTCAGTTTTAACTTATCATGAACCTAAACTTATAAGAAACAGTAAAACCGATATTTTTTATACCAAAACTGAACCAAATTACTCTGTTAACCATTACAAAAGCCGCAGCAAATTGGTAATCAAAATCAATAGAAAATAAACTGTATCACTTATGAACAACAATGTACCAAAAATCTAACAAATACAACAAGTTAAAACTAAACCAGTATACTACATCTTACTAAAATGAGACTTAGGTGTACCCCAAGCACTAACACCATCCTCGCCGCCACAGACCACCACTACCTCAGGCGATTTCTCAGCCGTAACCAACACCGTGGGCTTAACATCAGGCAAATCCGGCACAATTTCACCTCTCAACATCTTAACAACATCCTTCATAACCGGCCTCTTTTCATAGTTTGGATGTACACAAATCAATCCAATCATTAACATCAGCTCCATATCGATCCGATTAAACTCACCAAACAAATTACTATCACCGCAATCCACTAACCTTTTCTCCTCCCATAAATCCCACACCCAATCCACCACCGTAACACCGCCCTCATCCACAGCCCGCCGCCCCGTCGCAACCTCCAAAACCACCACACCGAAACTATAAACATCAGTTTTCACTGTCGCAACTCTAGAGTACACATATTCTGGCGCCAAGTACGACGTCAGTGTCACGCCACGTGAGGTCATTTCAAAAAAACCTAACTTTGGCGCCAAATTTGCATCTAACAGAATATTGCTAGTTTTTACATTTCGATGGATAACAGGTCGGTCAAGCTCGTCGTGCAAGTAGACTAAAGCGTTTGCGACTCCGATAAGCACGTTTAAACGCGATTCGAACGAGAATTTAACCGTATTAACGGCATTTGCTGTTCGGGTATGAAGATGCTTATCTAATGAACCATTTGTCATGTACTCATACACCAGAATTAACTCGTTATTTTCGTAACACCATGAGCTCAAATTTATAAGGTTTTTGTGACGTATTTCACCAGCGACAGTCACAAATTCCGTCACAAACTGGCTCCCTATCGGTCCGATTTTATTTATCCGTTTCACCGCGACGTTGCCCGTGTTCGGCAACGTCGTCCCGTACACTGTCGACTTCGAACCTTCTCCAATGATCATATTTCGGTTAAATCCTCTCGTCGCCACACGGATCTCGGAGTATTTTAGCCTCCTTGGCCTCGAGTTTCCGTCCGGCTCGGATATTATCAAACCGGGTCGGGTCAAACCCGACCCGGTTCGCCCTCGAGTTTTAGACCAACACACATACAACCCCAATAAACAAAAAACAAGGATTAAACCCATATTCACAACAAACAACCCAAGAGCTAACTTGAATGGACTTTTCGCCTTGTGATGAATGTTTTCAAACTCGGTTTCGGGTCCCGATTCAATTTTTGGTTCGGGGAAGCAAACTTGACAAGTATCCAACCCGAGCTCTTCGACTTCATTAACCGGGTCATTTTCGACTGTCCTAAACTCCCAACTGTGTATCAAATGAACCGAAGACCCTTTGACACCATTAGAAGCCGTAAATCCAACATACATTAACCCGTTAAACCTCTTCGAAAGATCGATAGGCGCCACCAAAACCGGGCTATCCGGTTTAACTTTCTCATACCCGACCCAAACCCGAATAGCTTTTTCATTATTTTTGTACTCAACCCATGCATGTATCATTTTCCCGCCTTTTAAATCGATCCCATTCGTCATTAAATCGACCGAAACTAACGACGCAATCGAGTCAAGATCAATGCCAAGATGATTGCCATTAATATCTCCAAGGTTTTGATCATATTTCGTGTCGAACTCTATTGCTAAAAAAGAAGTGTAGTCTTTAGGCAGGCCAATGCAGTTAGTGGAATAAGGTAACGAAATCGGGTCCCACGTGATGACGAATGCGAGTCCTTCACCGGGTAAACAGCGCGGTTTTGGCGGGGTTATGGTGAAGGAAAAAAAAGTACTAAAAGAAGTGTAGTCAAGAAACTGTACAGGGGATTTGTGGAAGATTCGGGCTGTGTTTGGGGACGGAGATGGTGTCGGGTTGAATGTGCAGTTGTTTAAGGGTTTAGTGAGGGTTATGAGTGTTTGGTTGAGTTGGGTCGTGCCGAAAGTGGTGAAAATCTGCGATACGGGTGTTTGGGAGGATGTGGTGGTGGTGAGGGTGAGGATTATGAGGTTGATGATGATTATGGTGTTCATGGGTGTGTTTGGTTATGCGAATTAGCAAGAAGATGGTTAAGAAGTTGTTAAAAGTGTGTATAATGAAATAGGATATGGTTACGTTTAAAAAACAGTTATGAGTGGTTGTTAGTTTGTAAGTTTGGGTGTTTCTTGGGTGGAAATGAGGATCGATCGAGCCGAAACTGAAAAGTATAAGTAGGATTAATATGGGAAACTGGTTTGTTTACATAGCATTCAACGAACTGTGCAGTAAAATGGCGGTCGGTTTTTTAAGACAGTGAACTAATTGATGTGTAACTCGTTAGTTGTAAGTTTGGGTGTTTCTTGGGTCGAAATTGGATTAGAACAAAAGTGAGAAAATAAGTAGGATAAACGGAAAGTGGACTGTTTGCATAACAGTATAACATACAAGAATCCGGGTTCTTGTATTATGTGAAAAAATGACAGTTTTTTTACGACAATGAGCCAACTGATGTGTGTTGGAAACAGACGGGTTAGGTATCGATTGTGTACCAAACTGAACCAAGATTGAGCTTTTTGGAAACCTTTAGAACCAAGATCGAAAAGCCACTGTTTATTAGCTTTTAGGCTTTTATTGATTGTTGGAAATGATTAGTGGCCGGGTATTTTAACTGTTTTTTAAGGGAATGAAATAGGGTATGTGGGTGTTTCTTGGGTCGAAATCGGATGGAATCAGATGTGAAAAAGATAAGTAGTATCGAAGTCAGTTTCTTTAAGACAGTGAACTAATTGATTGTGATTATTTTGGAAAAAGACGAGTTGGGATTCAGTTAAGTAGTAAACTGAACCAAGATTAAGCTGTTCTGAAATTTTTTAAACCAAACCTGTACTTCAGTATGGCCATTTTTTATTAGCTTTGACGCTTTTGTTGATCAAGAAACAGATATTTGAGTGGCCGGTAGTTATAAGTTGTTAGCGGCAAGCATTATGTTTCAACCGGGTCAAACCAAAATACTTTAAGTTGGTTTCGTTTTTGTTTATAAACCTTCTTGGTTTTAAGAGACCATGAATTTTTATAGGCCTTTTTAGCCTTTTATGAGTTCATGTATGTAAGATTTCATGCTTTTATGTTTTACGGCTTATGTATGTTCGTTTAGTTTAATTCCCTGTATGCTTGAATGAGATTGTTTACCATAGAGGCATAGATGGCTATATGTTTACACTTGTATGTCCTTGTGCTTTTTAAGTTTTAATGCTTAAATGTAATTTTATTGATTTATCTTTTTATATATTGCCTTTTTGAAATATGACCTCTATGTGTTATTTTTTCCATATATATGCTTGCATACTCTCATGTTTCTAAGTCAGTATGCGTTTATGTCTTTGTACGGTCGTATGTTTTTGCTTTATATGCTTTATTTTATGTCATTGTCTTTTCCTTCCTCACACACACCACACATAAAGTCTTTTGCTTGTACACACATTTGTCAGTGGTCTTTCTTGAACTTTCCCTCTACTCTCGGGGGGTGTGACTGACTGACTGTCTACATCTCACCTTCTCATAACTCGCTCCAGCGAGATATGTTATTGTTGTTGTCGCTGTTGAAATTACTATATAATCTTATTTATAATAATTTAAAGAAACTAAACTGCAACTGATGTTATTTTAATTTTGAAAAGTAAAAAACTTAGGGCATGTTTGGTATGTTACTAAGGGAATGAAACAATGACTTTGATAGTCATTGCAAGTGTTTGTTTAAGACTGTTGGGCCCACTACTATGACTATGAAAGTCACATATTTTCCATACTTCATATATGGCTAGAGAGAGGGGAATGGATTCTTTCATAGTTAAGGGACCTACCACTACTATCAAACTCATTCCCATTGTCATTCCTCGCAACATACCAAACGCATCCTAAAATAAAGGAAAGCATTTGATACTTAAGAAAATAAAAAATAAAAACCAGAAGGACCAGGAAAATAAAATAATTAACTACAAGGGTAAAAATTGCAACAATCAACCAAGTTGACATAAGAATTGACAGAAGCCTTTTTATCGACATATATAATTGAATCTTTCAACCTCAACTCCAATTAGGTTTAGGGTTTTGCCATAACCAAAAAAAAAGCTCCTCACTTTTTTACACACACTCAAAAACTGTAAGCCCCTTAATTCTCTACACTTAATCACTTTTATTTGCTTATTTATATTAATTGCTGTTAATTATACATGATTTGTGTTTTTTCAATTTTATATCTTGAATATTGATTTATTTATTTAGTGATGAATTACATTGGATATAATTAATGAACACAATTAGACTAATTTAGTGATTATAAGCTGGTGATTGTAATCTATGGTAGATGTGTTTTGGCTTGTTAAATAGTGTTAATAAGAATTGATGAGTATAAATATAATTGTCGAGCGAAATTGGAGAGTGCGGTAGTGTATGATATAGTTTTATTAAACCTTAATACCTTAATACCTCTGTTTTCTTTCGTTCCAACTCTAGCAAGTGCAAGACGTTATGAATGTTAGTTAGTGTTGAAATTATTCTCTTTGAATGTACACTTTGTTTTTGTTTCCTCTCAAAAATAGGGAAGAGTGCATAAAGGGGTTAGACTACATACCTTGTATAGATACTATATCGATAGATAGGATTCAAGGAGATATTATTGAAGTACATGGTTGTGAACTGACTTAGAGTGGCATTTGATAAATGGGATAAATGGTCTCTTTCACGGGTTTTGGGTCCCAATACTGTCTTCCACGGTGTATGGTTCCGGTTCTACCAAAGGTAGGGGTGAGGATCACCCTTGACCTTTGTCTCCAGAGGCAAGAGTGTTAACCACTTGACCCAACCTTGCTCTATTTTCTTAAGCAAATACTAAACATAAATGTTCTCAAGGAATAGATCATGGATTTAGGGGGTGTTTGTTTAAGCTTATATGTGGCTTATGAGCTTATTTGATTTTCGGCTTATAGATCATAAGCCTCAATTTTCCGGATTATTTGAAGACTTATGGGCTTATGTAAGTTTATTATGATATAATAAACTTATATAAGCCCAATAAGCCGGAAAATTGTAGCTTATGAAATATAAGCCGAAATCAAATAACCTCATAAGCCCATATATAAGCTTAAACAAACACCCCCTTAACTTTGACTCAGTTTACCTTAGTGACTTAGCTCCGACATCTTGCCTGTTTTGGCGAACACTGTTCTTTTGTTTCAGCTTCTTAAGGAAAACATAAGCATTGTAGTTAAGCTTTTGTTGTTATTCCTACCAGTAAATATATAAAGGGAAAAGTCGGGCTAGTTTTGGTAGCCTTTGGTGTAGGTTTGTTCTAGTAGCATTCTCACATTCTATATCACGTTTTGTTTGTTTCTTTTGGAAGTATGTCATTCTTAACCTAATTGAGCTTGTGTCCATGTCCTTTATGACTATTGTATGCATGTATCTGTAAGTGTGTCGGTTTTAGTAATCTTATCAATTCATAATAATAGAGCATAGGTTAAATCTGTTTATGAAAGATTGTTTAATATGCATCAGTTATACTTGAATACAATGAAGAGTTAAAATGGATTTAGTTATTCATTAACAGTTTGGTTATTTGCTTTTGCTGGAACAAAGTAATAGACGTGTTTGTCTGCCAGCTGTATGTGACACTTTTCAATTCTTGTTCTTGCAGCTAAGCATGGTTGAACAGGATGAGTATCGTTGTTTTGTTGGGAATCTTTCATGGTCGATATCTGACAGAGATTTGAAAGATGCTTTTAAGAAGTTTGACCATGTTGTGGATGCAAAGGTATTCAGGGAATCAGGGGTGTGCTTTGTATTTATGTTCATAACTGGTCAAATCTTTCCATTTGTACGTTGACTTGCTACATGCATTACTGGTTTATATTTCCATTCTTCATGCGTAAGTTTTAACAAGATGGCATTGTTAAAAAAGTTGGGCTTGGTTTTTAAAGGAAGGTACAATATCGATCCCTTTATGTCAATCTGCATAGTTTATTGCTAATTGGTCAACGGGTAAATCTGATGTTTTTTGGATGAAAAGGAAATGGTTAGTACGGTTAATATGTCACCTGTATGATGCTCAAGTTTTCACAACCTCCTACAGTTTATTATTTATAATTATATATCCTATATTAAAAAACATTAGATAGTTAATTCTGACCCACTGTGATTACATTTTCGATAAGCCCTTTTGATGCGGTGAATGAAGTTTGCAGCCCAACTTAAGCCCAAGTTCTGATTATGTTTAACTAGGAGTTTTTTATTTACTGTTCTTTTAGTAATCTGATAAGTTATATCAGATTAGGACTAGGATTATACTTTTTTTTTTTTTTTTTTTTTTTTTTTTTTTTTTTTTTTTTTTAAATTATAAATAGGGATCGAAGGTTAGGAGATCGATGTCTTGTTTTGTTTTCAGATTTACCATCAATAAAAAGACTAGAATCTGTTCTTCTCAACCCTCTGGTCCAGTAAACCTTATTAATCCTTCCCAAAAGTCTGACAGTACTTTGATTTGCTATAACCTGTAGCATGACGCTACATCACCTTTTTGTCCACCTATTGGTTTCTGGATATATTTTGCTTCTCCCCGTGCTTGTATAGTTTCCACTTTCCACTATTCTGCAACCAAGCTTGTGCACAAATACACTCTCTTTTGCAATATGAAAGGAACAAGTCACTCCATGGACGCCAATGCATGCCCTGAAAGTTTTAGTTTAAAAAAATGGAAAATGGAAACTTGTTATTGTGTATCTTCCGAAGTCTTTTTGTTATGGTAATGCAAACCAAGTTGAAAATCTTAGGTTTGCCACTGCCGGTCGACGTGATGCGTATTATAATTAAGGTATTTACACTTGTGAGGCCACATTTCAACTTGAATGTTTTGATAATATGGAATTCGTTAAATCTAGTAGTGATCAACAGCATAACCTGATCAAATTGGCCTAGAGCTTTAACATATGTGTTTGCATTTCAGGTTGTTATGGACAGAGCATCTGGGCGATCACGTGGGTTTGGATTTGTTACTTTTGATGATCCAAAGTCAATGGAAGATGCAATTGAAGCAATGAATGGAATAGATTTAGATGGACGTAATATTTCAGTAGACAAAGCTCAACCAAATCAAGGAGGCCGAGACCGTGACGGTGGGCGGGACCGGGACAGAGACGGGGGTCGTGATAGAGGTCGAGACCGTGACTATGGAGGTGGTGCACGGGGTGGTGGCGGTGGTGGGGACTGCTTTAAGTGCGGCAAGCCTGGGCATTTTGCTAGAGAATGTCCATCTGGAGAGGGATCAAGAGGAGGTAGCAGGTATGGTGGCAGAGATGATAGATATGGAGGAGGCGGTAATGGCAGCCGACATGGTGGTCCTGATCGTGGTGGGGACCGCTCAAGTGGACGAAGCAGGGATTCTGGCGGTGATAGATATAATCGTGATCGTTCTGGCCCCTATGAACGCCCTTAATAAAATGATGCATCTCAGGTATAATCTTTTTTTTATAATGAAAAACATGTCAATATTGCTAAATTTTAGAAGTAGACATAGAAATCTCGACCTATTTATGGGGATTACAAATTTATATCTTTAACGCTACAAATTACATATGCAAAAACACCTATTCATTTACCGATTGCTGCACTTAAGCTCATGCCCTTACTGCTAGAACTCTAGAAGTACACATCATTCTCCCTTAAATGATGATTAACACGTTACTTAATTGTAAAATTAAAAAGTATAGGCAAAGAGTTATTTGCTGGTCTGCAACCTGAGTCAACCCGTACTAAAAAGTTACAGTTTTGACTCAGTATTTAACCTGCATGTCCTGCCCATTTCGCGGAATCTTAGCTTAAACCCTTATGTGTGCGCCTGCATGCGTTTCTTCTCATTTTTATGCTAATAAGTTATGAAAATTGTTGACACTCGGTTCATATTATTATAGCTATGGCAGTGGAGCTGGATCTCGTGACATAAGGATTCTGGAATCTACAGGATTCACGTAAACATTCCTATCTTCGATTTACTCTAAACTAGTATCTGCCATACCTTTTTTTTCGTCCAAATTAAAGTATCCATTTTTGTTTCAGACTAATTTTCTGGGTCATTTTCGAATTTATAAACTTGTAATTGCTGCTTGATTGAAACTGGTTTTTCTTTTCATGGCACAAGTATGTTTCTTCAGTTTCTAGTTTTCTTTGTTGCTAGTTTAATTTTTTATTTTCAGACTTTTTTTAGCAAAATCAATGGCGTTTCTTGAGATGTTTGTTTTTAATTGTTCGGTGTTGGTTTTCCCAATTAGTTACATGTTTTAGGTTGTCATATTTCTGTTAATTTGCGAAGTGGAGTAAACTATTACTCGTACCTTATATAGTAACAACAAAAAGAAAAGGGCTCTTAATATGAAAGATAAGAAATCTTTATGTGTTTAAAGGCTAAATATCAAAGATACTAAATATATGGTTTCGAGTTTTATATGAAGTCGTTGGAAGTGTTAGTTAGAATTATGTTGGTATGATCGCTGTGTGTCTTTTTGGTACTGTTTTGTTAGAATGATTGTTTAGGGTCATCGTTGTTATTAATAGCTTCTGGCTAATCGTTTTATTCATTTATATGTTCATCTTCCAAAAAAAGCTAAAGAAGTTATGAGATAGATGGAACAAACAAAAATGAGAACTAAAAGTGGGTTTTTTGTGGTTTCTGGAAAAAAGATAGAAGTTGGAAAAAAAATACAATTTAATTTTTGTTAGTCAAAAAAAGAGGTGCAAAATTCCAAATTGGTCGCTATGACTCAATTGGACCATCTCTATTTATAACTTTGTCAACAAGCTAAGGTGTTACGGGGTCTCTTTTTATATAAAGTCTGGATTAGGATAGGATAGGATTTATGACTATCTGGGTGGTGTATTTTTTGAAATTTCATTGATGTGTGAAAATTCTGGCTTGACTTTGGTTTAGCAAAATTTGACTCATGCTCGTCCCACTGGCACTAGAGACATTTGCAGGACTCTTTTTGAACTGTAAACTTAAGTTGATCAACTAGAATGAATGTTATTGATTTTATAATAATCTTATAAGTCCACAAATAAGTTAGACAAAGCACCCTGTAAGTTGGTTGCAATTTGTGAATAGTGTGTTTTCAGTCGAAAAATGTCCAAAGATTCACTTTTTGTCCAAAGGTGAATGCTTGATTGTAAACTATAGTAGTAATTATTTCAACCATTTCATACTATCATGGGTGATTGTAGGGGGTAACCCTTCATAAGAAAGGTTTTTTTTTTTTTTTTTTTTTTTTTTTTTTTTTTTTTTTTTTTACAAATTAACAAAAATAAATAAATAAATCTTTCTACTTCATAGCTATACCCCCTCTCACACGTGTTGGAAATAAACGATGTTAGATGACGAAAATTGTGAACTCCGATCTGCTGCTATCGATCTCAGTTTCAGCGAAGATATATGACCGAAAATTCGGCTGCTAACGATCTTGGTTTCAGTGAAGATTTATGGCCGAAATTTTCGGCTGGGTTTAGCGCACAAACTTAGATTTAAAAGGCAACAAAATACAAAAAAGAGATGCATCTATCAGATAATGAAAAAGTTATTTAATAGAGACATCTCGAAAATCTTTCACCCCTAATTTAAGGTTTGGCCCTTTTTTCTGGAACATCTTCCCGTATTTTATGCATCAAACAAAATATTCAAGAAATTATCGAAGTAACGAATTCCTTTTTGGCTTTTTCATAGCCTTTACTTGATAGTGGATATAGAGAATGACTTTCATTTTCACAATAACCAAAGAATGAAAGAATCATGTAGCATTGATTAAGAAATTTAACAAACTTAAGTTTATCGTGACAGTTAAGATTTTTTATTTTTTTTATTATTATTATTTTTTTTAATTGAAACATAGGGATTTGAATTAATTAATTCGAGTATTGTTGATGAAGGTTCACTTGCATTTCTCTCATGATAACGTATTAAAAAAAAAAAAAAAAAAAAAAAAAAAAAAAAAAAAAAAAAAAACCAAACTCTATCTACCACTGCATGTTGCCGTGCAACATCACAATTGAATTTAATTGCTCGTTGGGGCTACCATATTTTGGTACTTCCTGCATAGCCTGATTATGTATGACATTTGAAGTAATTTGTATCGTTGCATTCTTGTATTCTTGTAACAAATGAGCAATGTATTGTCATACAATGTCGGGGCTAGTCCTAGGCCCTCCATGTGCGACACGATTTCATTCTATCCAGAATCCCCAATGACACGTTAGAAACGACTCCCAGTTGATTAGTTGACCCAAAGCCATAGATGCAAAGTAGTCTTGTACATATTCAGCTCTACAGAAAGGTATGTCGTTTGAAAAATCTGTGCAAGCTCACATAGATTTTGATACAGGACATGTAATTGTGACTTAATCATAAGCTAGCCTCTATAAATTATTCAGCGTAGAGATTTTGATACCAACTATTTTATTTATCGATTTGTTGATCTAAGCAAACAAAACGTATGTTTTATTCATTACTGATCTTTGACTATTTCTGTTAATATGTCAAATCAATCATTTTCTATTTACAACATTGTGCAAACGTAACAAAAACAAAAACCTTCAAATAAAATAAAAGCAAAACGATTATTTTTCAAAGTAACCAATCACAAGAAACATTGAATACAAATAATAAATTGAATTGAATATAGCACCTACAACCACTCTTCCATGTGTGGTTGCATCTTGCATGTGTGTTGATCCCTAACAATTATGAAGCTTTTAATATGTGTATTAAAAAACATCATGTATATACATACGAAGTTTTTAATATATCATCAAAATGTTGTTATTTATGTTAACAAATAGAAAACAATGAGGATTTTCCATAGTGTGTGTGCTCAATTTTTTGACTTTCAAATTATAAGTTTATATGTAACATTTGCATTATTCGTAGAAATTTTATGAACGCATAGCAACCTTTATTATCAATTTATCATGTGCGATCTATTTTACATTTAAACTCTATGGTCCCTTAGATCATAAATTGGTTACAAGAACCCCATGTGGCATCATGGGAAAAATCAATGAGTCCGTGTTAGCCTTAGTCAACAAGGAGGACCACATATATGAGGCGTGAGCGTTAAATCATTGTCATGTCAGCTTTCTCTCTTTACAACAAGTTCATGAGTCATGATTAACAGGCTGTAATAAGATGACTGAGCACACCACCAAAAACATACATGTTGGTGATTTTGCGTCACTAATATGATTTAAGTGTAATGGATTGACTTAAATTGACGAATGTGTAATCATGATAAATGTTCAACAAGTCGGGGTTGTGTGTAGTGCACACTTGTATAACGTTATTATGATTATCCTCAAATCACGGGGGGCCCCGGTAGCAGGGTTCCAGGGGCGGCAACCCCTGGTAGCAGGGTCCAAGGGGCTGCGGAACTTGAGCATTTTTTTTTTTGGGGGCCGAATCGGAGATTTGTTTGTAACCTCAACTAAATTACCTCTAAAACTTATAATATTTACACTAGGTTTAGTAATTTTTTTTTTTTTTTTTTTTTTTTTTGGGGGGGGGGGGGGACCTCCCCTGCCCCTTAATAGTTCCGCCATTGGCGGCAGCCCCTGGCAGGGTCCAAGGGGCAGCGCCTCAAAACGCACTTAAAAAAAAAATTCCTATTATTTGGACCTATATATTTTGCCAGTTAATTATATTGTTTTAACGATTATAATAACTGCATAGCAGTTATAACCGTTTGTCAGATTTGGTTGGTCAATACATGTCGTTTTTCTCTGGTTCTGTTTCATGACCTCAAAACATATTCACAATTCGAAATATCTGAGTTTTATCCGATTAAAGATTTCGATAGAACCATCGAAATACTTCAATATGAAAGTGTTTACACGACTCTCAAATTACTATGATCCAAAATATTACTAACAATACCCACATAAACAGTTAAATAAAACACTCACACACAAACATAGTCACACGAATCGGTCAAAAATACGACCGACTTCTCCCTTTTTACAGCTTAAGACGAATCTACTGGTGTCCTCTTAAGGTGGAAGACCGACTTGAGGACCGATGCATTACGAGGAGTTTTATATATTGAAGAAATGTTGAGTAGTGTGATTTGTTGGATACAAGTCATGAAATCTGTAATTTATATTTCCTTAGGCTATGCATAGTGGGAGGGTCATGGGCAAGGTCATGCATGGTCATGGTCGGTCACGGCCACTGTGGGTGTTTGACTGTTTGGTCATGATCGGTTGAGCAACAACCAAATGCTCAAGTCGGTTGAATTTTCAACCGATTTTTTCTCCACCTTTTTTCCCTTTATTATTTAACTTGGTCACCATTGTGGCAACTTGGTCGTTATCAAGTTGTCGAAGAGAGAAAACTGATGTGATAAGGTCGTATCTGGTCACGACCGTGCCCAGCCGTAGAAATCTATATTTACAATAAGGTTCGGATTCTTGGTGGTGCCCCTGAATCACATGATTGGATTTTAGTTGTGTAAATGTAATTCTGTAATATTTGTGTTCAAGTCCTTTTCAAGTTTTAGTGAAATAATGCATCCGGTAACTTTTAGTATGATTCTAGGTCCGACCAAAGACATCATTTTACATGATGTGATTTTCAATCCAAAGATATATTTGAGTCACTATCACTTTATTTTGTCTTTGATGGTTAATTCGTCATAATGAATAATGATCGATTGGGTAACGTGGGGGTGTTCATGGTAGAAAATAGTGACTAAGTGACGAAGATTATCATTAGCCTATGAAATAGTTGAATACCAACAAATATACATCATTTTTCGTCTTTGTGATTACCGATATCCACTTTGTCATGTTACTATCTTGTCTCCAAGCAATATCGCGACGTATTTTTTGTTTAGGTATTAGGAATCGCCAACCAAGTAGTATTTATCTTATAACACGACATGTAAATCTCAGACTTCACAATAAGAGTGCACGGTGCACTAATCCAATGGCATGTCATATGAATTTTTTTCACCCGATAAAATGCCGTACTGCACTATGGGTGGTGATATTGCCATGCCATTCGTCCTTTCTTTGGAGGGTTGGCAAGCGTTATTCGTTTTTTTTTATTTATTTATTTATTTATTTTTTATTGTTGTGTTATAATTAAGTGTTTGTTGAGATTACAATCCAATAAAATTTATTAGGAGCTTCCTGCATCTAGCTCTTTTATCTTACCAGATCCATGGAGTCACACAAATCATGAGGCTCCACAATGTCGAATATAAGATGCTTAACTTTTAGAACAATTTTTGTGACAATATGCTACAAACCATTAAAGGAAATCATGCCTTTAACAAACGTCATATATTCCTGCTGCATGTAAATCACGCTCGGTTGAAATTATGCCCACAACTTTGAATGATGTCCAGTGAGTCAAAAGCATCAACCCAAGAAAAATGAAATTCTAAAGTCAAAATTCATCAAGTCAAAATTAGCTGTCCGTCCGTTTAATACCAATTACTGTAGGTTTAATATTTTATTTCTTAGAATCTCACAATATACACACTACAAACCAGCTCACATGTTTTAAGCATGAATTGAACTCACAACTATTTGGTTGGGAATTTCTCACACAAAAGAGAAACCATTTGGACACAAGTCCTTTTAGTCATAGATATAATCGCTTATAAGACATTGTGTTACGTTTCAAAAAATGTTGGAACCAAAACTAAATGTGATTGGTGGCGCAAATTTTTTTTAAGTGTATTATAAGAAGGAAGAAGTTGATAAAAAGTACAATTTCATTAATAATGTTATGCTTAATAAAATTTAAGTTTACTTTCCATCGTTAACTTGTTAGGCAGTGTTATGCTAGTCGGCTCAAGTACGTTTGTGTGATCTGGGTATGTTAAGGTTTGTATGTGTGATATTTATATATTGTGTTATAATGACACTGATAACCTAGGGGTTTTACATCATTTAACATGGTATTAGAGCAGATCTATCCCCTGACCTGAGTGGTATGATTTGACGTCCCTAGCCACCCCGTTAAATACTAGCAGTCGTCGTTTATCCGTTCTAAAAAAACATCAATTTTCGGATTAAACCCTAGTCGGTCACTGTTTCGATCATAACTCCCAAACCATAAGGAGTTTACTGACGATGTTGTCAGTGCCATTGGTTGCGTATTGAAATTCCAAAAAAAGTACTCTCTCCGTCCCACATTAAATGTCCTGTTTTACTTTTCAAAGTCTTTTTTTCATAACTTTGACGTTAAATATTTTGGCTTGTGTAATATAGTATTTGATAAAATTTATACGCAGTGAAAATACATTTAATATTCAATTCATTCATATATTTTGCATCAAATATTATATAACAAAAACAAAAATATTTAAGGTCAAAGTTATGAAAAAAAAAAAAAAAAAAAAAAAAAAAAAAAAAAAAAAAAAACTTTGAAAAGTCAAGTAGGATATTTAATGTGGGACGGGGAGAGTATATTGGAATCGCCGTCGTAGTCTTTGCCACGCGTAACAAGCCACACTAAAAAAGAACATGGCTCGCTGTTTTGCTTATAACTCTTAATCCGCTTAGAGTTAGATGACACCGTCAACGACCGTGTATTCATTATTAAATTCTAAAGAAAATACTAACTGAATCACCGCCTCGACCGGTCGGACGTGCCTTCACTAGCCGTTATAAGTCCAGACAATCGTCAAAAAAAAAAAAAAAAAAAAAAAAAAAAAAAAAAATCTCTTCTTCAGACTACATTTATCTGTGCGATCTCTACTATTAAAGTCTTGATTCTTTATCAATATAACCATTTTTATTTGTGTTTTCTTAGTAACTATAGTTTACACTTCAATTTGATTTTTCGCGATTTTACTGCTCGAATAGCAAGGGAGTGTTAAGCAGTCTTATGCTAGTCGGCCCAAGTCCGCTTGTGTGATTTAAGTCTTTTAGGATTTGCATGTGTGATCTCTATATATTGTGTCATAATAATATTTGGTTGATTACATCAGTCTAGGGCTGAGCATCGCATGTTCAAAACATAACCGGACCGACGAACCGGACCGAACCGACAAGAACCGAACCGGACCGACGGCCCGTCGGTTCGGTTTCGGTTCCGGTTTTTATTGAATTTCGGTTTCGGGTCGGTTCGGTTCGGTCCGGTTCGGCCCAAAACCGACAAAAACATGCCAAAATACACATGGACCGACAAACCCAAACCGAACCGACGAAAACCGAACCGAACCGACGGCCCGTCGGTTCGGTTTCGGTTCCGGTCTTTTGTGAAATTCGGTTCTCGGTTTTTTCGGGTCGGTTCCGAACCTGTGCTCAGCCCTACATCAGTCTGCCTAACATAACTAAGATATTACAAATAATTTTTTTTTTCTTAAACTTGATATAAAAAAAAAAAAAAAAAACAAAAAAAAAAAAAAAAAAAAAAGTAAACAAAATTTTATCGAGTCCCGTGACATTCCTAATCCACCTCCTAATTTCACATTTGTCACTCGCAAAACCCTATATATTCACAAAATGACAAAGATAATTGATTGACATGACTAACTAGTATGTTTAAACTTATGTGACAACATTCTGTTAATGACACAAGATGGACTCACTTCTTCACAAACCGATAAATCAGTGTCACATGCATTTAGACACAAAATTAGTTACACATTTACGCTTGTCAATCATTTTCCAATGACAAATGGACGATGCCAACCACACTATCTGATTCACACGAGTAGTAATATTGTGATTAAAGTCATCTACGCTAACTAATTCACACGGGCAATTTATCTAGATAGTGTGATTAAAGTCATAATAATTAGCTTTCATTGTTTGGATATGTAGTTGTAACAAAATGATTAACAAAGATAAAGAAAAGATTATATGACTTTATTACTTTCAAGTTTAAACAGAGTAGTAATATGTAAGCTTTGTCTTATACGAGGTGGATCACCCGCGCGTTGCCGCGGGATGTTTTGCCAAAGAATGTATAAAAAAAAAAAAAAAAAAAAAAAAAAAAAAAAAAAAAAAAAATTAACGATGAACAGTAGAATGTACAGTAACTTAACGACCGTTAGTACTGTACATTCTACTGTTCATTGTGTGAGGGGAATTACTGTAGCTTTACGCTACTGTAGCAATTGCTACAGTAACGCCTGATAAATGTTATATTTATAAATTTTCTTATCATTTACACTGTGTTCTCCAGTTGAGTAAAAGGGAGGAAGGAAAGTGAAAGTGATAAAATTTGTGTTCTCCAGTTTTTCTTAGGAAGTAAAGTGAGTGAAAGTGGAGTAAAGTGGTGTTTTTTTAGTTATAAAACTTTCACCCCACTTTTGGGGTGAAAGTCACTTTATTTCCTCTCTCTTACTTTACTTCCTCTTTCTTTCACTTTCATTCATTTTTTTTTCTCTAGAACGCAGCGTTAGTATCATAGTGTGTCATATATATTATACTCGTAGAAGTTAAAAAAGGCATCAGTTATAAAGACGGGGGCTACTTTTTTATTTAAACGGGGGCTACTTTTTTTTTTTTTTTTTTTTTTTTTTTTAAATTTTGTTTATATCAAAAAGCTATAAACCTGAAAGTACGGAACAGAAAATATAAAGCTTAATATGTCAAACGCTTAAAACTATTAAAAATACGGAACAGAAATTGGGCTGCGCTGAAAAAAAAAGGGGACAAAAGTGGGAGACAAGGGGCTGACACCCTTGTCCCCCGTTAGTATAGTACATCCCGTTAAAAAAATGGAAAAAGTGCTTCCAGAGAAAAATAAAAATGTTTTTTTAGTCTTGATTTAAACATTGAAAATGAGCTCAAATTGAGTAGTATTTTTTTACTATTACTTAAACTTTTAAGATTGTTTTTTTCTCACTGTTTTCGCATGACTTTTAAGTTGTCAGTTTGTCTCGTTTAAAGGTTCACGCTTTTGTTTTCTTTATGACTTTATGTGTTCTCATATGATTGTCTTTTTTAGAAAAAGTAATTCTGCTTTAGTTTTATCTTAGCGTCTTGTAATAATTTATAAGTAATTTTTTGTTAACTCAAAGTTAAATGGTTAAACGTATGAGATTTTTCTATATTCAAGTTTTGGAAAAAACAAGTTTTAAGACTCAAATGTACACGCCTTGACCGGGTATTCCCGTGACTGTTTCCAATCCGTTTCTGACAAATTCCAAGATTTTTGTTAGTGAGATTCGAACCTAAAACATCTTGCAATGACATCAGGACGATCGACCATTACGTGAGTTTGGTTATTAACACATTTGATCTAAGGTAATAAGATACCACATTTGATCTTACATTAGGAAGACTTATTCTGATGTATTTTGTTTTGGCTAATCAAGTTGTGAATTCTGAATCAATGCGACTTGGAAGTGAAATATTCGAAAGTATATCATATTCATATATCTTGTCTATTTTGTCCATCATTGATTATTGTACTATTGGCACTTTAAGCATTTTTTGGTCCAGTTTAGGTGAGGACTAGTCTATTCAGACTTTGTTCTTTCATGGGATGGGTTCTATTTGTATGTTTTTGAGTCTGTGTAGTCTTATCTTGCCTGTTTTATGTTTTCTAGTGGTTGTTCTTTAGTTTTGTTTTACATTGGTTTAATCTTTGCTAACTTCATTAGGCTAGTGGTATAAAAGTAGTCACCATAATCAAATTCACCGTCGTCACCTCAGCATCACGTTACTTTCTCTCTTCACAACCAATTTCATCATCAACTTCACAAAAACCAAAAATATCACACACTGACACACATACGTACAAAACAACACCTCCCACAAGTTGATCGTCTGCACGACCAAGTTCTCCCATTTTTGTCCTAAGACGTGTCTTCTATGGGTGAGGGTAATAAGGAGCACGCGTCGAAAGTGATGTCAAGTCAGCCAAAGACGCGTATTGCGTCTCTTATTACCTTAGTTTTAGTGAATGTTTGCTTTTCAATTTGGTAGACTACTCATTGTATTGTTCTTTTATTTTCATTTTTACACATGCCTAGTCAAATGATAGGCGAAAAGACAATTGAATGTGAATCCTTGTCGATTTTCAAAGAATGTCTGTGATTTTTAGGCTGAAAGTATTGGTTGGTGAGCCACTCAGCGCCAACTCTTCTCTCACTTCCACTCACTCTCACTCGCTATACATTCGTTTTGGTCACCATACATCATCTTTAATTAAAATACACTTCATACAAAATATCTCTCACTAAATATTCCACACACTCACAATCCAGAAAAGCAAAAAAAAAATATACTTTTGAATTAGGCCCCACATTAACACCATGGTAAGTAACTCGCCAAACAAACTCATTTTGGCCGTGACTTTGGACATGTGTTTTGGGTGGGTCGTGAGTGAGTAACTCACCAAAGGGTGAGTTGCTACCCACTCCGTCTAGTCTAAGGTCTACACCAAACCTTTTTCCCTCTAAATCGTTGTCTTTAATTTCATTCACCATGCCAACGGAGTTTAGTATCCCTTCCCCATGTTCTCAAATCAATAAATTTTGAAGCAGCAGTTTAGTTGTTCGTGATCATGTTATCATTCATATCGACATGATCGTTTATTTTATTCAATACTTCATCTTGTACCTAATTCTTCGTCCATCAACAACGTTTACTCTCCATTGCAAGAATGCAATATTTCTCTTTTTAAGATAACTCGTACCATCTCAATATGTGATACAAAATGGCTCGTATGTGACCTTATGAGCTTATTTAATTTCAGCTAATATTTTAGAAGCCACAAATTTCTTACTTATTTTAAGACTTATAGGCTTATATATACTTGTTTTAATATAACAAACTTATATAAGCCCGTAATCTTAAAATAAGCCAAAAATTATAATTTATGAAATATCAACCCAAATCAAATAAATCAAATAAGCTCATAAACTCACGGATAAGCTTAAACAAACAGCCCCTACGTTTCCGTAATTCAATAGCTTGGCCGGCTTTTATGATAGTCATCTCTTTGAATTAGTCAATACGTTTGTACTTTTTAGACCTTTTGGTTAGTCTCATGTGACGATAGCTGCATCCCTATATTATTCAATCAACACTGTCAATATATATTTAATGTACAACATATTGTTGACTCCCAAAATTCAGGCTAACCGAGTAACAAAAGGCTTTTTTGCTTAATTAATGGATCGATCAATTAGTCATTTTATAATCAAATAGTACTGTATGATTTACATCTTTCCAATAATCTAATCAACAAAAATCACAAGTCAGATTATAATCTCTATAACAAACAAAAATGTTTATCAACCGAGTCGACTCAATACGGCATAATGTGAGTCGTCCGAGTCTCGTAGCTAGCCAAACACGACTTCGAGTTAACTCGTAAAACCTTAACCAACTCACCACACATTTGCCTAACCAAACCCGAAACATTACTTTGCATCACCAATAAAATTTTGGTCATTCCATTCATTTTTATCGCGGCTTCCTGAGCAGTTCGATCTCTCGACATATAGCAAACGCTCCAGAGCACGCAGATTGCGTGCTCTGTAGCCGTTTGGGATACTTTCATTAACCGGTTAACAGCTCCCGAGACACAGTTCTCATCTTCGCATATCGCGGTTCGTCCTTCTGTACACGTGGACACCATTTCTAACAGCTTTAACACCTTTTCGATCACCGTCACCGTTTTCTCCGGTCCAACGAGCATTTTTCCCGCGGATTTTACAATCCCGAGACGAACAAGCTCTTTTTTCGTCTGGCGTGACGTTGCAACGGTGATTAACGCTGATAAACCAGCGTTAATCGCCGTTACATCATGTGACATAGTCAACCTATATATATCTGCTAATGTGACAGAATCTTCAGCGATTAATCGCCGAGATTCTGTATCTAGCGACGCTAGAGTTTCCAAAACTCTAGCGGCGCTAATTTTACCTTCTAAACTTCCTTTTAGAAAAACCAAATTAAACGGCGCTAGTACTGTACTATTATCATTGTTATTAGTACCAGCGCCGTTTAATTTGACCATCTGTTGTTTTACTTGCTGGTCAAGTAACAACAGATGGTCCAACAAAATAACAACCAACTCCACCACCTCAATCTCTTGATTTCCCTTCAACATATTCACAACCTTCGCAACAAACCCCTCTAACCTCGTCAACAACTCGCAGTTTTCGCGAGAACTCTTCACGAAACCAACAGCCTTATTCAACGTACTCAATGACATATACTCCTTGCTAATGATCAAATTCTTGAGCTCTTCAAACGACAACTCATTATTATCAAACGTAGTAGCGTGATTCTCACGTCGTAACAGATACGAATCAGACCAGACACGAATAAGTCTTCGCAACGTAAGATTCGGGACAACGTCGGTAGACTGAAGCACTTGCATGGTAGCAGGGCACGTATTATGACCAGCTTCTAGCCATTTTTGGATACTAACACGATCATATGTTACACCAGTTGATAAGCTAACAGGTGACGTCATCACGTCCATAGAAATAGGACATTTGAAGAAGCTTGGGACTGTTAAGTATAACCCTGAACTTTTTTCTCTAGCCATTTTGGTGGAAATGAAGGAAATAAGTGTATGTGTGTGTGTGTTTTTGAAGGTGAAAATAGTGTGTGTTTTTTTATAGAGAGAGATAAGGGTATTGGTCAACGATTTATTGTTTGGTGGGTGGTGCCGTGGTGTTATTTATTTATATTGATCTTTTTATATATAATAAAAAAGTTAGAATAAATTGCAAAAACGTCCTGTGTTTTTGCCAAATTGCAGGTTTCGTCTCTAATTTCTCGAAAGTGCATGCGCTGTTTTTTGGAGAACTTTGGTTGCAGTTTTGTTCCCGTCCAAAGTAAAATGACTAAAATACCCTTGTCAAAATTGTAACTCAAGGACGAAATCTGCAACCTAAAGTTGCACTTTCGAAAAATTAGAATTGAAAACTACAATTTGGCCAAAACATAGGGACGAGTTTTGCAATTTTAGTGGTTAGAAAAATAAGAGGTTCTGTCCAAAGTAAAATGACTAAAATGCCCTTGTTAAAATTGCAACTCAAGGACGAAATCTGCAACCCAAAGTTTCTCACATAGATGGTTTCTATACTTTCGAAAAATTAGGGATGAAACCTACAATTCGACCAAATCACATGGACTAGTTTTGCAATTTTAGTGGTTAGAAAAATAAGAGGTTGAATTGAAAGCGTGTTTGATCATCATATATTCAAAGGTGTGACTATGAATAAATAATAATGTTTGTGTTGTTTATATATTTTGGTTTGAATGTCGTCATTGTATACTTGACTAAGAATTATTCAAATAGAAGGTAGTTGTTATCATCGATATTTTTTCTTTCAATCTATGATGATGTCGACTACTTATATTGAGTACGTGCTACTCAAGTCAATAGCAGGTTCTGATTGGCTTAAATTGATTTTTTCTAAATGTATATTACTTCACGTAGCTCCCCTTTTTTTCTTGCCAGTTTTGGTGAGCATAATATATACGTTAGGTTAAAAGCAAGAATAACGTACTTTTTTTTTCTTTTTTTTTTTTTTTTTTTTTTTTTTTTTTTTTTTTTTTAAATCTTGGCAGTCATAGATTTCGATCTTTTAGGAAGAGGCTCCTTCGTTTCTGCCCAAATGCGGTAGCGGAAAAACTTTTAAAATAGGGCAAAAGTTAAAAGTGAGTGTCAGTCGGGTTATATCAGTAACTCGACCTTTTGTAGCTTTAATGAAAGTGAATTTTTCGGTATTTGTTTGCATGCGAGAACCAAAACTAAGAATTGATGATATGCACAATGTTTAACACATATTTGCTTTTTCTTATCGATATTAACAAAGTAGTTGAAGCAAAAATAAAAAGTTGGATAATAAAAAAAATCACAAAACTATAGAGTAGAATAAGAATCAAACATTATATCTCTATGAAAGTGCAAATGTCCTTAACCACTTGAGTATGATCCAACTATTGGATAAATTTTCACAGTTATGCTATTTATCTATTTATGAGGGCAAAATGAAAATGTCTCATCAATCGACATTACTCGAGTAAACTGGGGGCAGCTGCCTGACAGGGGAGTTGAAATGAAGATATCAAAATCGTGTTTGTTTTTATTCAAAACTTTCTAAAAAGGACAGTCTCGGGTAAAAGTGTTATAGCACTGTTGGTTTCTTAGATATCGAAAAGAAGTGGGAATTCTCATTCGAATTGGATTCAATTGAATTATGATCAAGATTCGAATTGGATTTAATCGAATTATTTTGTGTAATCTTTTTCGGTTACTTGCTAGTTACAATCAATATAGTGTTGCTTGAAGAAAAAAACACAGCATGTTTTTGGTCACCCTCCATTTTTTCCTCAACTCCGTTTCTTTTCTTCTTCTTCTTCTTCTTCTTCTTACTTTTATGGAAAAATAACCATTTTTATCAACATACTTTATAAAATATTCAATTTTTATCAAAAAATAAATAAATAATTAAAAATCGAAAATACCCACAAAATCCGCAAGGTTTGCGAATTTTTTGAAAAAAAATCAAAAGGTTTGACTTCACAAGGTCAAACCTTGCAAGTTTTTGGAAATTGTTCCTTTTTTATCTTTTCTTTTCTTTTCTTTTTTTCAGTTTTCATGGTTAGCTCAAAATACGAAAGTTGTAGATCTTACTTTTCTCGTCAAGTGGCTTTTTGAATTATGCAAAGAGAAGTTTGTATGAAGAAGTTATAGCTAAAATACCACAACAACTGAACGAAAAAAAAGTTGTGGTATTTTAGCCATAGCTTTCTCATACGAACACATTTTTAGGTGATTCAAAAAGACACTAAACAAGAAAAGTGAGATCTACAACTTTCATTTTTTTAGCTAAGCGTAAAACCTAAGAAAACTGGAGCAATTTGCAAAAATTCTCAAAGTTTAACTTTATTAGGTCAAACCTTGCGAACTTTTAGAAAATTTCCTCCTTTTTATTCGGTTTTCACGCTTAGCTCAAAAAATGAAAGTTGTAGATCTCTATTTTCTTGTCAAGTGGCTTTTTTGAATCACGATAAAAATTCATATGATAAAGTTATGGTCAAAATACCATAGCGACTAAACGAGAAAAAGTTTTTGTGGTATTTTAGCCACAATATTCTCATACAAACTTTTTTTAGGTGATTCAAAAAGTAACTAAACAAAAAAATATATTTATATTTTACAACTTTTATGTTTTGAGCTAAACGTATAAAAAAGAAAAGGGAGTAATTTTCAAAATTGCGCAAGGTTTGATTTTAAAAGGTCAAACCTTACAAATTTTTTTATAAAATTCATAAACCTTGCCGATTTTGTGAGTATTTCGGTTTTTTGATAAAAATTAAGTATTTTGTGAATTATGTTGATAAAAAATTAGGTATTTTTGTCATTTTCTTTTACTTTTATTCATTTGGTCTCTAATGATATACTCCGTATCTAAATTACATTGATTTAAGAGTAAGCTTAACCCTTTTAACCTTTTGTTAGATCCTAGACTAATATAAAACTCGATCTATACAAATTTTAAATGTATCCTCGAATAAGATCCAATCATTTTAGGAGACAATGATTAGTGTTAAGCCAGAATTAAGGGTTAAGTAAGGTGGTATCTTTGAAATGAAAATTGGAGTGGGACCCACCGATAATGAGGTGAATACGGGGGTCCACAACGTTTGAAGATGCCCATGCAACGCAAGTCAAACCATACAATTGCTTCTTCTTTTTTAACGCGAATATTTCTTTTTATAAAGTGTCCAAAGTCCAAACAAACCGGCAAATTGGAAATTATAATTGTTTTCCAAAGAGAGATGCATAAATATAGTAGTAGAAATTTATAAATTCAGAATATGTTATGTGGTCGAAATTTGTTGTATCTATAAATACATATAACCACTTGAGTAAAGAGCATTTTTGCATCAAATAACAGCATATTTGAACCAAAATATCTACATAAAAAAACCAAAATATCTAAAAATTATAATGAGTGATAAACTTTTGGTCGCAGTTCGGCTGAAAAATACATAGGTCATACATACACAAATGGGAGTATTTTTAGAAGGAGTCGCCTTATTATCAGGTAAGGATATAACTGTTTACATCATACAGAGACCGACACAATATTGTTTAGAGAGTGTTGCACAATCTTTTATTTATATTTATTAGCTAAATAAAGGTTTGCACATACTGAGCAAAGTCATGTTTTAGAAAGATTGATCAGCAGTGTTGTCCTACAAGTGAAATGTATATGGACTTATGGAGCATATAAATTATTGGGATCCAAGGTTTATGTATCTAGTGGATTTGATTACTCATCCACTAAGTGTGAGAGATGTTCATAATGAATACCACCTCAACCTAAAAACTAGTAGAAGTGACAATAATACCTACCTTATTTTAAGCCTAATATATAAGGTATAATCACAATCTCTATTTCAGTTTCAGTTTACTATGATATCATTATACATATATAGATGTAGGGATCACAAGGAAATTTTTTATTGTAACGTGCATGCACAGCTGAAACGCGATGATGATCAATGCAATTTAGCAAAACCAATTATAATGACTAAAAAAATTGTTGACACATAAAAAAAGTGTCATCAAAAATCAAAAAATGTCACGAAAAGAAAAAAAGTGTCATCAAAAATATAAAAAGAGTGTCACAAAAAATTATGTGCTTCTCCCACATTTAAAAAAGTGTAGGTAGAAGTCCAGTAGATAAAAGTCTATTTATATTATAATGACAAAAAATAGTGTGAGTAAATAGTTTTTACCTGGACACATTTTGATTACCAATAGTGTCACTAAATCTTAAAGTTTTAGGCGTTTGCTCATACTACCTCCGTCCCAAAACATAAGACTTGATGCTAAATATATGAATGGATTGTGTTTTCAATGTATTTTCATTTGGTATAATTTTCATCAAGTAATATACAATACAAAAAAATATATTTAAGGTCAAAGTTCGAGTCAAAAAGTCAAACTGGACTTATATTTTGGGACGGAGAGAGTACTTTTTAAAAAGTGTCACTAAATGTTAGATTTATTGACACTTTTTTGAGTCATTAGAAGTACTGGAGTTTAGTTGATCAGATGACTGGGCTTCGTTTAGTTGATCAACTGATGTTGTTGGGCTGTTGGTTGCTCATTTGGGCCAATTTGAATTGCTAAATGCTTAATAACAAATCTGGTTTTTCTTTTAAAAACTTCAATAAATATTTAAATATAGTTTATACTTTATATATATTGTTTTAATAGTTAGTGACTTTAAATGAAAATTCAAAAATATTGGTTATAGACTTGGACGAGTTTCTATTTAGAAACTTAACCTAAAGCTGTGTTTAGCGCCGAGCTGTTAAGAGTATTTAGGAGTAGTGTGCGGTGAGCGTTGAGCGTTATATGTTTGTTTAGCAAGAAGCAAATAGTTTTATCTATTTTTTTGGAATAAGCATTTTTTACCGCTTCATGGGGTAACATTTAGAAGTTGCCTAACATATTATAATTAAGAGTACAACTACGTTAACAAATATTTTTATAGAAAAATATTGCTCACAGCTATTACTTACAATTACTGCTCACTGCTCACTGCTACTGTTATTTTTGCCAAACACACCCTAAATGCTACTTCATGAAGCGTTGAAAAAAGATCATTACGAAAGAAAAAAATAAAGCTACTTGTTACTTGTCAAACGAGCATTAAACATCATAACACTTAACGTTCACCGCTCCTAAATATACTTAAAAGCTCTGCACCAAACACACTCCGCACCTATAAAATTCGTTATTTAAACGGCCACTTGAATATCGCTAAGCTGCAAGCTTATTGGTATTCATTATACGTGGTGATAACACATTGTCACCAGGGACGGACCTATAGTATAATTATGGGGGTCCGGTGCTCCCCACGGCTAGCCGAAAAAGTTGAAATTTTAGTGTAATTTTTTTTAAAATTTTGACCTTTTTTAAAAAGTGACCCCTACCCAAAACTCAAATTGCCCCTCACCCACATACTAAAACCTAACATTTAATGCTCTAAAGCCTTATAAATCATTCATCTCTAATTAAAAATACTAAATTTATCATTACGATATTTTTTTTTTTCCGTATTTTATTGTTATTGTCAAAAAAAATATTTTTTTTGCCCCCACATCTATATTCCCTGGGTCCGTCACTGGTTGTCACCCAATTTGAGAGTGTACGTAACTACGTACAATCTTTTGGCTTACATGAGAACTTTCTTTTAATAGGTGTAAAGCATATTGCTTGCCATTATCAGCAAATAATGAGTAGTGAGAAATGTGTTGTACCATTTATATAAAAAGTTATTTGTTAGAAACTTGCCCAAATAGTTTGTTACGTATTTGAAGTTAGGCTTACATGTGTGACTTTTGACCAACTAGTCAAATTAAAGCATTTAAACCTAAGTGGATCACACATTTTTTGAATACCTGCCTAATTTGAATTCATAGCTACCACTATCACTATTATAGTTCCCTTTGGTCGATTTTGTCGTCCTAAACTAATGATTATTCATTACATGATTTTGTCGTCCTAAACTAATGATTATTCATTACATAGTATGAGTAGTAAGTATTTGTGAGCAAGTAATTTCGAAATATTTCTTAATTATACGAGTAGTTAATACGATCTAGATGGATTTAATGTTGTTTAATTACATAAACACGAATTTGACGTATATATCTAGTTACCTCACATCGACTCTAATCACTATGGCCACACAGAATTCGAGTCAAACTGAACCATATTGAAACAGGTTATGTTTAGTTTCATTTTCACTTAAGTATTTTCTTCACAAAATTGCTACTCGGATGAAACGAACTTATACTTTACAACTTTAAAAGAAAGGTAAGGCAGTATAAATGTTTATTCATTTCATTAGGGTGCCACAAAACAAGTTGTTGTTAGATGTATATTATAAGTCATTGCTAAAATATAAACTTGATGAGAAGGCGTTTAAATGTACATTAAAGATGATTAGCAATTTACCATAAATAAATCATAATAGTTATTATATACATCTTGTATATTTTGTATGTAGGCATCACAAAATAATACAAAACATATTCATATTCTCTCACTCTAACATGGTATTGAAACGGGTCTGATCCTCAGATATAGGTGGCTAAGTTGAGCCGCCTCCCCTAAACCACCCGTCAAACCCAAACCCTTCAATTATCGATAAAAAAAAAAAAAAAAAAAAAAAAAAAAAAAAAAAAAAAAAAACGATCATCACTTCTATTGGGTTTGGTGTTATCATATAAGAGAAGTGAAATCTTTATTTAGCTTTTAAGGATGGAAGTAGTTGATTGGTCATGAATAAGGGTCCTCCATGTCTCTATTATCTCGATGTTTGGTTTATTTTCAAGTCTAGTGCGACTCGATTTCAATCCATGCACAACCTTGTTAATGAAATATCATAATACCTATAGGTGATAATGAGGTAATAGCTGACTATTACCTCGTTATCACCTATAGGGGTTACAATGGTTAGTTGTACTTGTTTAGGTAGTAAAATCTACTCCAATATTATGATTACATTAGATAGTATTACCATAAATATACTAAAAAGATCAATAAGTTAATTTTGATTTAAAAAAATGGTAATTATCTAAATTTTGGCCAAAGGTTGAGCTAATTTAATTAATCTGCAATGACTCTGGTTTCCTAGTCAATGTGCATCTAGTATGCGAGCGTGCATGAGTTAAAGACTCATCTAGAATTATTTGACCAACGCGACAACTTTGAACTTGTTTTCTATTTTTTCACATCATCACAATTCAAAAGTCTGTTCCTTAAATTAGACTTTGAGTGAAAATTTTCTTTCTAAGAAGTAAATATATCAAGAGGAAATTTCATAAATGGTCCTTGTGGTTTGACAAAAATTACACTTACTGTCTTTGAGAGTTTAAAGTTGCACTCTTCATCCTTATTATTGCAAAGAATAACACATATTGATTTCTCACCCATGATGCTATTTGATATAGGGTTCAGCATGAAAGGTTCAAAACCAAACCGGACTGATAAAATCGACAGAACCGACAAAAATCGAGCCGACCCGATAGTTCGTCGATTCGGTTTCGGTTTAGGTTATTCATGACTTTCGGTTTCGGGTACGTTCGGGTCGGCCCAAAACCAACACAAACACACATGAACCGAACCGAACCAGTCATATTTGGTTCAGTTTTAGTTTAGTTTGTTACGATTTTGGTTTTCGATTTTGTCGGGTCAATTTTAGATCGATGCTTAGCCCTAATTTGATATGTGTGTATTTTTGTATGATTAGATCTAAACTTGATTTAACTTTACATTTGAGATTAGAAGTTGATTTGGGAATTTTATTCTTATTTATGTATTTGTTTTGCATGTGCTTGGTTGAACTTAAAGATTTGAAATGATGACGAAGATTGGCAGTAAATGGGTAGATAAATATTTGAGGCAAAGGTTTTTTTATTATTATTATTTTTTTTTTAACTTAATCAAAAGGATATGAAATGACACAAAACAAAATGACAATTTTAGTCAAAAAATTGACGTAGTGATGAAGTCTAATTTCTTTTCACATGGTAAGAGCGGTGGGTACAGTGGTGTCAAACTTCTGGTGGCGTTCTCCTAAAACAGTGCCACGTCAGCAAAACACAGAACAGCACCAGAAATGCTTTGGCATTACATTCTGTGCCGTTACAGTTGGCACCAGAAAATCTGGTGCCGTTCTCCAATCTTTTTTTTTTTATTATTTCATTTAAATAAAACAATAATAAATAACTAAAATAAACTTTATTAAATTTAAAAAACACACAAACGGTCATTGAGCCTGGATTGTTGGCCGGATTTTGAGACGTGCCCGTCATTTGGTTCGACGGGTCATTGAGCATGTTATTAATCCATGGTGAGTTATTAGAATTTATTTTGGTTGGAATAGAATTGAGAATTGGAAGTGTGTGTGATTTTTTAAATGATAAAGATGTTATTTATAGTTCATTTTAGGGATAATATATATATATATATATATATATATATATATATATATATATATATATATATATATATATATATATATATATATATATATATATATATATATATATTATTTTGGTATTGTTTAAAACAAACGGTCATATGACCGACCCACCAAACGCTCCCTTTGATATTCAAATGTAACGGTAACAAAGTGGGGGAAAAAATGGGAACCGCGTGGCGTGGTGGTGATGGCGCCAAGAGGAATGGCACCACTCTCGGTGCAGTGCGCCGTTCTCCAAAGTGGCGCCGTTCTTTGGCACAACTGAATGGCAACACCGTACCCCAGCCTCTAATGTAAAATAACTGATATTAAATTTAAACTAAAATATAATAGAAACTAATTGGCAAGTGGGTCATAAGTGAAAAATACAATACCCTCACTTGGAAGGCACATGGTGAACTTAACGGTAAAATGATGGCCCGTTCAAAAAAGGACTACCGGTGTTATTCTTTGCAAAGTTAAGGACGGTAAATGCAACTTTAAACTCTTATGGACGGTAGATGCGATTTTCACCAAACTACACCATTTTTGTAATTTACTCATACAATTAAGTCACATGACTACACGAGGGGATGTATGCATTTGGTTCACATATGTAACATAAATAGTATTGAATCATTCATTATTCAAGTCACTAGTATGTAATGTTTTGATCCATATAACAGATTGAACATAACATAAATTCCCTATAGAAAGTTTACTTCATGGTTTTGAACTTTTGATTAGACAAACCAATTACCAATATGTGTATATGTCGTAGTACAAAGTACAAACGGCACCAATTACCAACTTTGTCCTATAAAAACTACGTTGTGGGTTCAAATCTCATTAGAGACGCTAGGTGTCTATCGGTGTATGTTGATTAATTTGGTTGTAAAAAAGACACACAAACTATTTAGCTATGGAAAAGTGGTAGAATTGAACTGAAATGTCTAAATCGAGTTACGAAAACTAGTAAACTTGGGAAAATGAAATGGCTCGACAATTGGGTCAAGGATTCAAGGAGGGTAGGGGTCCTAGGGGACATTGATGTATTTTCTTTAACTAACCACATTGGCGCCTTGCGAAGATAGGTACAGGTGGTCTCTTGAAAGTGATGGAAATTTTTCGGTGACTTCTATTCGTAAGCTGATAGATGGGATGCGATCTCAGCAGGTAGGCTTACCGACTAGATGGACTAAATTTGTGCCAATCAAGGTGAACATTATGGCTTGGAAAATTAAGACGAATGCTTTGCCTACGCGGTTTAATCTTTCACGTCGTGGAATGGATATAGAAACTATTGTGTGCCCAATTTGTAACGGAGGAGTGGAGACGACTAGCCATTTATTTTTCCAATGTGATATGGCTAAACAACTCATGCGTAAAATATCTTCGTGGTGGAATATTGATGAGTCAACAGCAAGTTCTTATGAGGAATGGTGTGATTGGATGGAGTCTATCCGTATGCAGAACAAAATGAAAGGCATGTTGGAAGGTGTGTGTTATGGTTTATGGTGGTCTATATGGAATTTCCGTAATAAGCACTTGTTCGACAAGAAGATCCCAAAAAAGGCGGTAATCTTTGATAATTTAGTTTCTGTTTCTTTTAGTTGGTGTAAGTATAGACTTAAAGCTTCGTTTAAATGGGTCGTTTGGCTTAAGAATCCGTGTCATGTAATTGTTTGATCTAGCTCCTTGCTAGTTTTATAAAATTGCCATTCTAAAAAAAAAAAACCACATTTGAAGTCAAGTGCAGATTCATTTTTTTTTTCCCTTCCCAAAGTTGTTAATGATGCATGCATTATATGATGTCACATTTCAGAGTTTGGCAATCGGCCTATATCATACGTCTAACCAAAACATAATATCATACCTAACATCCATCATGTCTACGTTTCAAGTGGAAAGGGGAAAGTGGAAATAAGCACTTCTTTAACTAACCACATTAGGTTGTTTGTTTGTCTTTTTAAAAATGGTTTTGTTAACTTGTGTCAACTGGGTACTTGTTTAGCTATATATAAGGAACGATGGAGTTAATTAATATCAAAATAATGATTAATTACGGTAATTTTAGCTATATATATAAAGAATGTTGCGCCCAATCATGTGCCCAGTAGGCATACATTAGCAAAACCCTTTTAAAAAAGGGTTAAAAAACACACTTCTTAATTTTTTTCTGCAAGTGGAAAGTGGAAATAAAACAAATGCGTTTACTTTTTCCTCTTCTGTCTGAAGGCGGGAAGAGTAAATAAAAGAAGTACATTTGTTTTTGCCTCTTATATCTGCAAGCGGGAATAGGAAATAAAATAAGTGTGTGCGTTTATTTTTAGACATAAAAGATAAAATGATTTTTTTTCCTCTTCAATTTTGTAGAATTTATATACCTCTTCTTCCAAAGACAAGGTTTTGTAAATAAAACATCTGAAAAACAAACACAACAGTTAATGTAATATGGTGAAAAAGTGTTTTAGCAAAGTTTAAGTTAGGTCCGATTAACCACTTAAGGGTGGCCTAGTGGCAAAAGGACTTGTGACTATCACTCTAAAATGTGTGAGGTCTCAAGTTCAATTGCTACTAGGTGCAAACAACTTTAAGTGGTCACGCCAACCTATTGAAAATGGAGGGTAGCAAACAACTTTAAGTGGCCACCCCAACCTCCTGAAAAGGGAGGGCTTTACCTGGTTAGAGTCTTTGTGGCGGTGGGCTCAATCCCCGTGGATTAGTCGGCCAATAAAGTTGGAAATCATGGTTAAAAAAAAAATAAAAAAAATTAAAAAAAAAATTAGGTCCTATTTTGTTTCCAACTACACTAAGGGGGCGTTTGGTTGGGGTAAATTCAAGGTAATTGATGAGAATTGAATTTAAAATTGCTTCAATTAACTTGTTTGTTTCACAATAAATATGTGGGTTCAGGAAATTTATTTGCATGATTAACGCTAAAAGTAGGCCATTTTAATTTCCTTCCACATTGAAAGAATTTAGATTTGATTAGAATTTTAAATAACACCTTTTATATATCTTGAACCAAACGCACCCTAAAATATACCACATTTTCAATAAAAATATTGAGGTAAATTTACTTTCCTTGTCTTGATTGTCCAAAATAAGTTCTAGTTATACTAGAGTTTTATGAAAATACTTACTCCACATTCTCTTAAAAGTGGACAATTATTTGAGAAGCGTTGAGACACTTCATAACAAGGTAAACAAGAACGTTGATAAGTTGAATGGGCCGAACGTTGATACTTACTCCACATTCACTTATTCAAAGTTTTAGATCGTTATTTCAATAGTAGAGGTTCAAAGTGAAATATCTACAAATTTTTTTAAAAAGATGCAAAGAGAAGTGTTAGCAAGCCGATACAGCTCGACTCATTTTGTACGTGCCATAAAACTACCCATGTTAACCCAAAATCATATCCACCAGGTACACTACCAAACCGCGTCTGAAGGGGCATGCATTAGCGCAAGAAACGCTGAATAGCAAGTGAAGAGCACATGACCCAAAACTAAGTCCATTCTCATCAAAGTTATATTGTCAACATGCCAACTGATTAACAAAATTTTGCATGTATCGGCATCTAGAACCATAAACAAGTTCCCTTGAAACTTACTAATCGATCCATAACTGGAGTCACACGAACTAGCCTAAAGGAGTACGCCGTTTGTTAAATAGATATAATCATTTAAATAATTGAGTTTATGTACACTAGAACACATTACAGTTGAAGACCATTTACCCATGAATTTGAATTTGAACCCTCCTCTAAATATAAATTAAATCACGACAGAAAGGCGAATCAAAAATAGAAACTCGGGAAAAAAAATGGGGGAGAGGTGAAGTTTAACATTCTGTGCTGCTATTTTAATACTGGGCAGGCGGTGTTAAAGATTCGGCTGATCGTCGGGCAGTTTGTGAAGTAACAGATGACTTGTCTGATCCACGCACATTATATCTCTCGTATACCTTTTCACGGTTTTCTGACCACCATGTCTCAGCTTGTTGTTCTCCGAATCTTCTTCGGCTGCAGTTACAAAAATAGTATTACTCATTTAAGTATGTACAATTACAATAACTGCAGATACAAACATGGTATTACTAATTTAAGTATGTTCAATCTACAAGTTTATACCCAGTGGTTTTAACACAAAGTTATGATCCAATAATTAGTTCTATATAAAAAGTTATCTAATATGGAAGATGATAAACCCGATATACAGTTATATAATCTTGTTACCTCTTTTAATGATGCAGATACTATCATTGCCTATTTTGACTATGAAAAATCATGCATTGTACCAAAAATTTTGTGAAGCTAATTATCTGTCATCGCTTTCCTGAATTTCGATATTGGATATCCTAGTTACTTTCATCATTTCATTGTTGACAAACTTTCAAGCTAAAATTACATATTATCCAGTACGGGGTATTTCGGCATTTGGCTGATAGTCGACACTTCTTCTCTACTGATGTAATTTATTTTCCAGCTTTGAGGAACAAGGAGAATGCAATATTAACATATTAAATGTGGTTTATCATGCATTATGAAATTATATAGTCGCCAATTGACTTGACTTATTTTAGCCTGCTAGAGGGTATTTGTGGCAATTGGCTTGACAGTCAACAGTCAGCACGTCTAAGAGCTACTGTATAATTTATACTGCAAGATTTATGAACTATGAGAACAATTAACATGCTAGATATGATTTTGAATAAATGGTGAATACCTGAAGCGCACTCGTTTAAGATCTCTGGTTCCATCACGTAGAGCTACAAGTGTTATGTACACACCTGGCTCATACTGTTCTATCCATTCAGCTTCAACTTGATCAGGGGCATTATAGGTATTAGTACTATTATTGGATGTTGGACTTCTAGGCTTGAACCCATTATTCTGCCCTTCTTGGGAAGCCACATGATCCGGCATATACTTGTTTCCCATATCCACACCTGCCCCTCCAGCGCCGTTGAGAGAGCTGACATCTGAATAAGCATCATTTCCATTAGACATTCGTATCGGTTCCTTGGTTTCAGAGAATCCGGAGAATGTTCCAGTGGGGCTTAATGCTTCATTTACAAAAGCAGATGATGTATCCATTGGAGAGGTCAGGTAAGAACTGTTGGCTAGGTTAGATTTTGGTTGATCGTCTCCATTTGCATCAGAATTGAGAAGAATAGAACTCGATTCCAGACCGTTTGGTATCTTGATGCTGTCAAGGTCATAAGATCCAGGTGGCAATCTCTCTGCCATATCTTTAAGCTGCAATAACCAAAATAGCCATTAATAAATATGTGATGATGTGGATATGATACTCACGTAGAAGTTTGTATTCAAGTACACAAAAACTTGAGTAAATTCAGCCAACAGTGTTAATGGAAAGAGATTCCAAAAATATAATACTACGGAGTATTAATTAATGACAAAAATGGAGTTTAGGTGGGAAACACTTCTCTAAGAAAAAATCAAACATTTATTACCACCAATCTTCACATAATAAACACTCAATTTACCCTATAAACAAGGAATCTGTGAATCTTAACATGGAAAGTAATGTAATTATTCTATGTTAACATCAAAAAGTTACATATTTACTAGTAAATGTCTCGGTTTTAATATGGTAAACTTAAACCATTACAGTATTACATTTTGAACTATCTACATTATATATGAACTTATTAACATTTACATTATAGATAATAGAAAATGTTTCATACATAATAATAGTATACTCCGTATATCATTACAAAGATCACTATTAGGGCTTTTTAACAAAAAAGATAAACTTAGAATGTAAAAAAGAAATCTTCAATTTCGCTATTCTTCTTATTTTAGACTTTTCTAATATTTTTAATACTCCACATACTAAATAAGTATTAAGGATATAAATATTGATTATTTCATGCATAATATAACATTACAAAGGTCTCCTCCAAACAATGGCGGAGCTAGAAAAAATTTCTTGGGAGGGCCGAAACAAATTATTTTCCAGAAGAACATTAGATGGGAGGGCCCGAGATGGAAAAAATAAAATTTTAACATATGAAATCGCGAAAAAAATACACTAACGGGCTTAGGCCTAGGGGGGCCGGGACCCTTCCCGGTATAGATAATTCTTTATTTTCAATCTTCATTTACGATTGCTATAAATAAAGGGTATAGATAATCAATTATTAAATGCTTTAAATATGTAGAGAAGCATGAAGAAAAAATAAAATTGTCAAGCTATTTTACTTGCACTGATAAAGACATGCACTAAAAACCATCACACATACTTTTAAAATAAATTTGTATCTATTTACTTCAAAGTCATGTTAATTTGATAATTAATAAATAATCGTTCTTACAGTGAAGAATCTTTTTAAAGTAAATGTCGATTTACAGTGGAGGAAAAAAAAATTAATTCTTAGTCATATATGTGTAAGGGCATTGCAAGTATATAAATTGCATGAAAATTGTAATATGTTGTATGTTGAATAGTTCAAAAAATGATGGGATTATCCAATATGTCATGAGGGTTATAAAAGAATCAACTTAGAGAAACCGTAAAATGAATTTTACCTTGAACCACTATAAGATAATTTTTCCGTTTAAAAGTTCTATTATATGTATATAAAAGAAAAAAACAAAGCTATATACATAATAGAAGTTTACGTTTACTATTAAAATCAGATTAAAGATGTTAATGAAAGCTTTGTAAATTTTGTAAGGGTTCATAATTAAAATTCAAAATGGAAGAGTCTAATTGTGAAAATTTTAAAATATAAATTAGTGGAATTCGCATAGGTGAAATGAGAAGTCAATAAAACAGCAGCATCCAAATTTCACACGCAGAGAATTCACCAATTTTAAGAGCCTCATTCTGGCAATCTATTTCCAAAACAACACTAGTTTGGGGATTTAACCGAAAAAACTTGCAAAATGAATAGACATGTTGCATAAACAAATGAACATAATAACTTCAAATGTCATAAAGTAACTCCAAGAAATCCGTGTTTTCAGAAATGAAGTCGAACCACCACGAAATCCTAGTTTTTTAAATAAAAACAAGAGGACGAATTTCCAAGAAATCCACATTATAGAGTTATTTTACTCAAATAGCATGATGCGGATTCACAAGAAACTACCTGCCCCGTAAGAGATTTTATCACATCTTTTGCAGCTTTGCATTTGGCAGATTCCTCAGCAGCCAATAGCATTCCTTCCTGAGCTTGCTTTTTCGATTTTTTAAGTTCTGCTTCTTGAGTTTCACATTGATGTTTAAGGCTATCAACCTGAATAAGATCCATATAAAAACTAACCACTTTAAGAGAAAGCAACATCTCAAAACAAGATATCTGACATAGGTAAGGTAGCAATTTTGACCATTTAATTAACAAACGAGTCAACCTAGGTTTATGTTTTACCTCTAACAGGTCAAACGGGCAAAATTGAAAAGAACTTCCCAAAATCATTTTACTCAAAAGATTAGACTATTACTGAAACAACATTATTTCTGTAATCATCATTGAAACGGTAATTCTTCATAAAAAAATTGTGAATTTCAGAAAAAAAGAGTTTCAGGTCAACATAGCCCAAACCGCACAAGAACCTACCCATTATAACCCTCCCTCAAACCCGTTCATTTTGTCACCTCTGAACGCACACTTTTATAATATCGGGATTTACCTGCGCACGTAATTTAAGAACTTCTTGATTCAAGAGATCATTTGTTCTCTTTAAGCTATCAGCAACATTTTTAGAGAAAGAAAGTCCTGCTGTTGTAGGAATGGGTGTTGCAGAACGGGGCGGACTGGATTTTCTTGAATAAGGTGAAACCGATCTGGAACTAACACCAGACTGAGTAACAATCGGTTTTGGAACTGCGTAACGAAAATCACCACCAGTAGCCAACATTACATCTTTAAGTTGTAATAAGGAAGTCACTTGAGAAGAACGACCTATCGGAAATGCATCGGCTTTTTTGCCTTGTCTGGCTGCTTTATTATCTAAAATCTTGATTAGATCCTGATTGGACGGCATTCCTGACTTTGCTAATCTCATTTCCGCTTTATCTAGTCTATCTTTATTTTCACCAGAAAGACGAGGCATGGCATTCCGTCTGTTATTAACACTAGCTTCTGCCAATTTATTTAATTTAACGAAACATGAATCACACACACGGTGTGGTTTGCTAGGATTGGGAGCTAAAGCCGCTCTTAATGCTTTTCTTGAACTACATGAATGGCAATGCACAAGTCCACAGTTATAACAGTTGTGCCTCTTTCTAGTGAACCCGAAAGCCTGCCTGCAAGATGAGCATTGAGATTGTTCTGTACCAGAAACCCATTTGTGAAGACATATTGCTGATGTGTAATTTGAACCACAGGATATGTACTTAACATGTCGGTCTTTTAAAGACTCGACTAAAGTTGGTGTTTTACGGTCTTCAATATCTCCATGGCCTAACCTCCCATTAGCACCTTTTCCCCATGTGTACACCTCGTTTCTAGATGTTAAAACTGCCACATGGTATGCACCACAAGCAATCTCTTCAACAGGCTCCCCGGATAGTTTATCTTCTACTAAACAAGGTAACTTTCCGTCACACTGAGGGTTTCCAAGTTGACCATAAACAGTGCTTCCCATGGTAAAAACATGACGTGATGTGGTCAACCCCACAGTTAAACTATGCCCACAAGCAACTTTGTGAAAATTGTAATCAATAAGCGAAGGCACGCACGTAGGCTTGAGTCGAGGTTCTCTGTCTCCATGACCAAGACGGTTTTTGTCCCCGTCACCCCAAGTAAATAATTTTCCAGATGAAACACCCGTACTAGACCGTGTAACAATTACCTCGACCACAGCAGCTGTGTGCCATACGCCACAAGCGACAGCAATTGTCCTTAATCCTAATAGAGATTCTACCTCTCTCGGGGATGAAACGTTTTCCCGGTCTCCATGACCCAAAACGCCAAATGTCCCGTCACCAAAGGTAAAAAGCTGACCTGTTGATGTTATTAAAGCAGTATGCCACGGACCGCAGGTTACCGATGCAACTTTGAGTCCCTCAAGAGGATCACCAATTCTTTTAGGTATCCAGTGACTGACATTTGTACCATGTCCGAGCAGCCCAGCATTATGCGTACCATCTCCCCATGTATAGAGTTCACCGGACATTGTTACAGCACACGTGTGAAACTCGCCGCATGCAACGAAATCAACATTGCAAACAGCCAAAGACTCAACCAGACGAGGTTGAGTGACGTCTTTTTCAAACCCGTGACCGAGCCTTCCTCCTGATTCTTCACCCCATGTAAATACTTCACCTTGCCGGGTCACGAGGGCAGCATGTCTCACTCCACATGCTATATGATTGACATCCAATACGACATTGGATTCTAATGGTCTCGGTAGAAGGACATCGGCTCTCGTGCTTAGCGTATTAGTGTTTCTATCGGGACCCACTTTGACAATGTTATCACAGATTACCTCACCCCATATATACACATCTCCTAAGGCATCATAGTCATCTTGGGCTGAACCGTGGCTGGAAGTACTTGGTTGACTAGAAACACTAACCCTAAAAGCATCGGAACCAAACCCTTTCACTTGCATAGTTGTTTGGTCAAAAGCCGCATTTGGCTTTTCAAAGCTAGTGAGGTTTTCGGGACGGTAATTCATGGGGGAAGTATTTGAATTTGAGCTAACGGAAGCGTCTGGAGAACTTAATTCTAATTGAGCACCAATGGAACTGTCACTCGCACTGTTGGATGCTATATCTTTATTGTCCTGATATCAATTGGAAAAATAAATAATGAGTATAGCAAAGATCGCCTTCGCAGATATCAATAGCTGAGTTATAACTTATAAGTAAACATCATAGAAGAGAAGTATAATACTTCCGAGATTTTGATAAAATCATACAAGAAGAATGTCAATGCATGCTTTTTGGTTTCAATGTGTATAATTCAGTTCCTTGCATGTTTAACAAGACAGACCAAATGAAAGTAGCGGCCTTCAAAAACCAAATATAGCAATACAGCTACTACTTTATCTATATGTGTAAATACACACACGCACACATACAAACAGACACACAGGCAAAAACGCAACTAGACATGCTTTGGGTTACTGCTTGATTATAAACATTCCTACATGATGAAAGTAAAGATCTATAATCATAAAACAGTATCAAGATGTTAAGCCACAAAAGATTGTTAGAGCCATATAAACTTTCACATAGAAGGCCACTGAATTGGCCACCTTGGGCAATATAAATTCCAATTTCACAGATAAGAAACTAATCCATCAATTATCTCAAAGAAAAAATAAATATATAAATAAATAAGGCATGGTGAAGATAACCAATTTACCCTACTAACTGGATCAATAAACCAAGCATCTGTGCTTTTACAACCGAAATATTTGATGCCAGATTTATAACAGCTCCTCATGGTTATAAGGTTTGAAGCATAACCCGATGGCTGCGACTATTGCCCTAATCCTATATTAGTTTTACAAATTGAAGTTTTAACTTTCCATGTGTACATACGCTAAACATGATTACAAACAAGCCTTTTAATGTATTTCTATAAGCACCCACTATATTCACGTTCAACTGACTTAATGCTTTAAATGACATTAAAGTTGGAATCTGCACACAATTGGCGTGGTAGAAATGTGAATGGTGAAGGTGGATACGTGGGCCCAAGATCAGGAATAAAGTTAGAAAGTATTATATAGGAATGAAGTTTGTATGTGTTTTTAATGTCAAGCCGGCAAGCTTTTGCAACATCGAAAACTTATGCACTTAGTAGAAAAAACAAAGCGACATCAATACAGTTAAAACTAATGGCAACCAACAAGTTTCAAGATAGATGATCTTACTTCAACGTAGAGGCCTCCTTCACTCCATCCATCAATTTTGGAACGCCCTCCTTGTCCAGAAGAAATCAGTGCTTTGAGGCCTGCTATCCACACTTCAGCCTCAACTTTGTCCTTGCAGATCTAGACAGAACAAACATCGCAAACAAAAAGAATAATGAGAACTTACTCGTCTATGATAATGCCGAAATTAACAATCGTTACTCACCAAATCAAGAGAACGTTTCCCGTTGTTATATATGAGAGAAAACGAAAGATAGTCCTTTTCAGGACGTAGAAAACGTCGGAAGACAGCCTGGTGGCACATTTAAAAAGGGGGCATCATATTAAATATTTCATTTAATAGAAAGAAAAAAAAATGTATGTATGTGATGATGCAGAGAACTTAGCATGTAATATCATACTTAAAGATATAGATACTTACGGTTCTTTGACCAGGAACTATTCTAGAGACCAAGGCTAATTTCAGGCTTCTTTCACCACTAGTGGAAATCCAAATTAAAGATGATTCATCCTGTTTCGATTCCGATAGAAAGCAATTAGAAATCATTAACTTATATATGACATAATAGAAAGGTTCAATTTTGACAGCATCTACGAAGAGTTAGCTTAAAGGAGAAGATCATCGATATAATTTAGCCATTGACATACGATCGACAGAAAAAAAAAAAAATTACATTTAGTCGAAAAGCAGCAGCTACAATATAAGTATCTTTTTCTTTTATTCTGAGTGTCTATTAGGATGGCAATATAGTTGTAGTTAAGGAAAATGAAATATTACTGAACACTGACGTGGATTGCCTATATAATTTTTTACGTTTTAATACTCTTTTCTCAGAATTAGGACAACATCTCGAGTTGCAAGAGCCAAAAAATAAAAGTTTCATGTCAGATTCAATCAATAGAACATGTTGGGTAACTCACATGAGAAAGTCTAAACGGACAAAATTTGGGCTTTCCCTTGCGACCATATTTTAGTAACTGAGCGCCCTTCTTCAGAGCAATTAATGCCTGCAAGAGTCAAGAAGGCATTTAACAATGATTGAAATGCTAGTACGTTGCAATATCAAGTAAACAAAGGAAGTGTCGATCATGCTACAAAAACCAGTAAAATTTCCATGAGACTTATGATATCATTTGAACATCTTCCACTATAGGTACATACAAATAAGTAGATGTACAGCTCATGAAGTGACGATTAAACATGAGGCGTCTCATGCTAATTAGTATCCACCCAAAGAAATACCAATTCAACTATAGGCATCAATAGTAAGTTTGCTATATTTGATCCTATGACCCAGTGGCGGAGACAGGAGGGTGGGTAGGGACAGAGCCAGAACCAGAACCAAATATGACCGGGTGCACAAAAAAATTTGAACAGTAATACTATAAGCACATTCCGATGGACCAGGTGCATTTAAGATGACTTTAGGAAAAATCAATGTTTTTTTCAAAACTTAACACTATATCAAAAAAAATCCATGGGGTGCCCGGGCTCCGTCCCTGAGGGTGGGCACGTGCCCCTCTAGCGAAAAAAATTGTATTGTAAATTTTCTAAAATATCTGGCAATTTTTGTAATTTACCCCTAAACCTAAAGAACCCATTTGTAGTGTGGTTTCTAAAAAATATCAAAGTTTGCCCCCTCGGCCATAACTTTCTGGCTCCGCTCCTACTATAACCAGGGGCGCAGCTACATAGGGGCGGGAGGGGGCGCCCGACCCCCCGAATTTTTTTTTTCGATGTAGGGGGTATATAGTTTTCGTGTAGAAAAATTTCGGTATATTCGGTTTCGACCCCCAAAATTTCGGTATTACCCGAAAAATAGCGTTAGAAAAAAAAAATAGATTCCGAACACCCCCCCCCCCCCCCCCTAAAATTTTCTAACTTCGCCACTGGCTATAACCTCGTGATTAGTGCAGTAGCTGAGCTGAACCCACATATTCGAGATCTATTCTTATATAGGTAAAACAGTAGTAAAGTTTTATTTAAAATATATTGAAAAATAACAAACAGTCTTAGAATATATACATTACGAATCAATATCATATAACCAAAATTCAACTAGCATACCAAATACGTAAATATTAGTAATACATGTGAAACTGAATGTAATAAAAAAACCTGGTGGATGTCACGATGAGAGGAGCTAGCAAGATCTGCCATTCCATGTGACAGATTCACCGGACCAACCCCAATAACAACAATCTCCGTTCATTACTTAACTCTATCATCAACCTTCTAAACCTCTAAAACCCACTAGATAAATAATACCCTTCACTCAGATCTATCCACAATATCTTCTTGCACTTCTATAGTTTTCCGGTTAAGTCTGGTCAGAGTCAAATGCTTGTAAGGAAGAAGAAGAGAGAACTTTTTTTTTTCTTTTTTTAATTTTGGCGGAGGTGTAAATGTTGGAATATTATTACTACAATTTAATTCTTTTTTTTCGGGGGTTTTATACTTGCATGATTTGGTTGTAACAACACCAGTTTCAGTTTCTCTTATCACTTGTTTGTACTTGTGTGAGTTGTGTCTTAGGACCACAAAGGTATACTATGTAACTATGGTGTGTTGTGAGACCCGGCGAAAGGGTGTTGTTATCTCAGTATTTTTTTTTATAATATCAGAATCTATCACTTAGGATGAATATTTTTTTACTGTAAAAGTGGTGTTATGAGTAAACGTGATGTCATTTGTTCGCAGATTATCTAATAAAACAAAAATACAACTAAAGAAAAGAGAAAAAAAAAAAAAGATATACTCATGACGTGGCGGGTGAGTACAGCGCGAGAAGTTGTATGATTGTGGCGCCATGGAGGTGGGTTGGTGCCATGACATCAAGTTTACCGGCCATTGTATTGTAGGCTCTTAGTGTTTTAGATTTAGATATTGACATATTTGATAATTAGATATTGAAATACTACAAGATTATGAAATATTGGAAAATATTTTATCCGGACATGTTATAACACCGCTAATGATTATTTTCACATCAGCTATACATCAATTTTGTTTTCATTATTTTTAAACTAATTTTTAATCATTACGTTTCTTATCATTTACTTATAACCTATTTAGGGATGGCACTCGTGGGCAATAGACATGGGTACCTATAACCCATCACTCGCCTACGTGATTTTTTCTCACCCGCCACCCGCCTCCCGCCTGTCTCCCACCAGTAGGTACAATTTTCTACCCATGCCCATGCCCGTGGGTATTTCTTGCCCATTGGTAAACCCATGGGTTAGTGAGCGAAACTTCAAGCGAGAAATTAGGAACGCGAGTATTTCTACCCTTTTATCTTGTAACTCAAATAAACTGTTAGCTTACTTTGTTTTTTAAAGAGTTGTAGTTATTAACTATATACCTAAAACATCACAAATCGTTAAGCAGTATAATAAATTTTAGTTTAACATAAATGGGTTTACGGGTACACACACATGTATTTTGACGGATACACCCGTGAGTATTTTAAATGGGTGTCGTAGGTTTACCCGTGACGTGTATATATTACCCATGACGTGTATATATTACCCGTCACCCACCAACCACCCATCGATGGGTAGAAATTTGCACCCACGACCCACCTGTGGTTGAAATCTGACGGGGTTACCCACCCATTTACGTGCAGGTACTCGCGGGTTATGAGTTTTTTTTCTCACCCATTGCCATCCTAAACCTATTTAACACCGGCATGCAAAAAGTTTTAATCTAACTTATAGTATGTATTATGTATCACTATGCAATTATTCCTCTTATTTTTGCCTTTCACGCGTAAATCTCTACTCATATAACAACAGTTATGTGTGGTCAAGGCTCTTCCCACGCATGAAAGATGTCGTTATTGGTTAGTCTTATGAAACATGTTAAATATTGTTTAATCTTTAAACTTTTAACATTTTTTGTTTTTAACAAATGTACTTTTTTCTCGCAATAATTATAAATTGAACCCGTAAATTTTGCAATAATGGTCAAACTAAAATCATGATTTCACAAATATAATTATGGCAAAATGATCCCTGCTGTAACAGCAGGGAAGTTATCTACTTTTTGTATTATAGCCAAGGTTGAGTTACATATAATTCAAATCTTGAAGGACTAAAAGTGTAAATATGAAATAAAAAAAAAGGTTCCTTGCAACAGGGAATTTATATGCGGTACACAGCTGTCTCACCTGCGCGGGTATTCGTCTAGCTATGTGCTATATCTTTGAATTGCTAAGTGATTTCCTTATATTATGCGCTAAATGATGTTAGACAATAATACTTACACACAATCTAGTATGTTTTTACAACACTTCTTTCTTAAAAATCTTTGTGTTTTGGAAACAATTTGATACGAAAATAGACAATATACAATACTTAAAACATAATCATAATTAATGATGTAGTAATTTAAAATGTTATTCTTTTGCTTTCCTGTTTAACCTTTTTTTAAGACTTCCTAATACAGTGTATCCGAGATTAAAATTCTATAGTATAATTAACAAGTAAGCAAACAAACAATAATCAATGAAAGGATGATAATTAAGGTATGGTGAACTTTTATCGCTTTTTGAGTAGTTTTCCTCGAATAATGTAACATAAAAAAGAAAAGTGAATAAAGTGTGCTCATTGTTGTCTCCTCGTTATCGGTATTTGGCTCAGAATTTTGGGTTGTCGAGCCACGAAAGATTTTGTAGGTGAGCGACCATTGTATGTATGATGCATGTGCAGGGCCCCATTTGTAATTGTTTAAACTATGTGAGGGTCTATGTGGAAACATAGTTAACCAAACACTTTTCAATGGCTTATATTATGCGGAGTATATGTATTCTTTTACTTTTCTAAAAGACTTCTTTCAATAAATAATGAACTTGTTTCTACTTTCTAGGCTTCTATGGGCATTTTACGATATTCTCTTTAAAGAATTAAAAGTACACGCATTTATTTTGGATTGTATTAGAACTCAGTGTGCATAAGTTATACGACAAGGTATAGCCGTATAATTCAATTTTATAGTTCCATTTCACATCACACCTCGTAACATAACTCTTTATGTCAAATCTACCCACGCAAGTTATAAGGCATGTCTTCTTATTTTTTTTTATTAATTTGTGTTTTATTGAGTTAAAGTTTGAGTGAAAAGGTGTCTTATAACTTAAGTGATTGAAAGAATATTTTTTTGAGTTAAGAGTTGTTATAGTAGAAAAGTATTGAAGTGACAATACTTTTTGCTATAAAACAAACATCTTGCACTCTAAAAGTGTGAATCAATAGTTAGATGATTGGTTGATAAAACAAGGAAAACTAGAGTGTTTTTTTTTTTTTTTTTTTTTTTTTTTTTTTTTTTTGAACAAAGGAAAATGATAGTTAAAATATGAAAAATTGCAAAAACTTTATAAATTAAATTAATAATTATACTCGACTAAGCTAGAAGAGGGTTTTCTTCTGTTCTATTTACTTGTGTGTGTGTATATATATATATATATATATATATATATATATATATATATATATATATAGAGTAAGGATCACGTGCGGATACAATTTTTAAGTGCGGACGTACGGATTGATCTGGTCCGTCCAATCCAAATCTGATCTTGACTTTTTTAAAAAAGTCAAGATCTAGCGTTATTGTTATCTTCTTAATATTCTTAATGAAAATGATTTTTTTAATTTTTTTTTCTTTTGAGCGATCCTTAATATTGTTATCTTCTTTCATTTTTTTATTTTTTCAGATTTTTCTGAGAACTTTTTGTTTTTTTGATTATGAGTGCTACCGTGATATTAACCATATTATGAGTTCTACCGTGATATTAACAATAGTAAAAAAGTTTATGTGATATCAGAATCTGATTTTGACTTTTTTTATTACGATAGTAAAAAAGTTTATGTGATATCAGAATCTGATTTTGACTTTTTTTATTACGATAGTAAAAAAGTTTATGTGATATCAGAATCTGATTTTGACTTTTTTTATTACGATAGTAAAAAAGTTTATATGATATCAGAATCTGATCCTGATCTTGACTTTTTTTATTACGATAGTAAAAAAGTTTATGTGATATCAGAATCTGATTTTGACTTTTTTTATTACGATAGTAAAAAAGTTTATGTGATATCAGAATCTGATCCTGATCTTGATTTTTTTTATTACGATAGTAAAAAAGTTTATGTGATATCAAAATCTGATTTTGACTTTTTTACAAAAGTCAAGATCTGATCTTGACTTTGTCAAGATCAGATCTTGACTTTTGTAAAAAAGTCAAAATCATACGCTAATATCACAATACCTTTAACGATGAAAACAATTTTTTTTTTAAATTTTTTTCAGCGATTCTTAATTATTTGTTGTCCTCTTTATTTTTTTAATTTTTTCAGATTTTTTTGAATTTTTTTCAGAAAAAAAGCTAATACGATAGTAACGATTGTAAAAAAAGACGGGATATTTACGATATTGCCACTCCGCCTTTTTCAGATAGTTGACTAGATGGAGGGCTGAGATTCGTCCGTACCATCCACACTAAAAGACTAAAATGTACCTGATCCTCACCCTATATATATATATATATATATATATATATATATATATATATATATATATATATATATATATATATATATATATATATATATATATATATATATATTATGAAAGGTGAAATATTATTAATCACAAAAAGAGCAATAGACACTCATTTACACTCATGGACAACTCTCCATGATGTGAGAATGAGGCTAAACAAATAAGCATTCATACAACAAAACATACACTGAGATAATTATACTATCTATATAAAAGGTGGGCGCTATGGGCCAAAATGTGTGTACAGTAACTGTGAACGGCAATGGAACGGGCCTATTTGTGGTTCTCACTTATTGTTAGTACACAATGGTACTATCCAACTGTTGATAGTGGCCCAAGCGTCCACCCTCTATTGGCTGCAACCAAGTTCCCCGTTCCGTTTAAGAATCAAAAACCCGTAAAACAACTGTAGCATTCACTGTTACGCTTTGTAATACGGGTGTAATCACCCCGTTATCTTCCTTAGGTGTACCTGCAATTACTTTTTGTGGCTGTCATTGCACTAGAACCATTTAAAACTTCTCATAGGTTTGGTGTGGTTGATCAAATACCACCAACAACCCCAGAAAAATTTCTTGAAGCTTCTTCGACACACACACACGCACACACACATTAATCAGATCCTCAGATCCAAAAAAAATAGGTATTTCAAATTAGGGTTTTCTTAATTTGGGATCGATTATCATGTTTTTTCCTTTCGGTGGTTTTAGGGTTTATGCTTCTTATGATTGTGGATTGTTATTGATGATTTAATTTTTTGTATGGCAGTATCAAGTATCAGATGGTGAAGATTTATGAGGTGTGAATGTTGCCTGATTTCATTGTTTTTTTTAAGGGGATACCAGGTTTGATGTTGTGCAAAGGTATAACAAAAAGTTAAATCTTTTTTGGTTTTGTCAATATAGATGCATTCGTTTGTCACAAAGTGTGTAAGTAGAAAGACTGGGGGGGAGCACTCTAGCTGTAAATCCCGATGCCCAATGGTTTGGATTATATAATATAACAACGGCTAGGTTTTAGATAGTTATATGATTGTAAAATGAGGGGAAGATACTGTGGAAAACATCCCGCTAAATGTTATATGGCATAATATATTTTGCAACTACAATATGTTGCTTGATTGTGAAGGGTGACATCGTCCCGTAACTTGGCAGGGCAGCACGGCACCGTGCTTGCAGCCATGGTGGGAGATTTGTGAAGTTTCTAAGTTTGTACCTATGCTGGGTTAATCCCTTATTTTGATTTGGCCTTTCGCAAAAAATGATACTCATTGGTCGAAACCCCTATCTTGGCGGGGTGGCCATACGGTTGTCGCCATCTTGGCGAGATGTCCTTATGGTTGCAGCCATGTCTCTGGCCTTTGGCTAAAAATGATAAAAATTGGCCGAAACCCTTATCTTGGCAGGGTGGTCATATGGTTGCCACCATCTTGGCAAGGTAGCCATATGGTTGCAGCCATGTCGGTTCTAGGTACCGCTTCTTTTGTTGTTAACTTGAGCTTGCTTATATAGACTTTAACTGATGTGGATGTTTCAATACACGGCCGGGATGAGATTTATTAGCTTTGTTTATCTTGGTAAGTGTAGCTTGCCGAAGCCCCTATCTTGGCAGGGTAGCCATATGGCTGCAGCCATGGTGGGTTTCGGGTACCACTTCCGTTAATGCTGACCTGATCCTGCTTATACAGACTTCCACCGATGTGGATGTGGCCATATGGTTCTGCAGGCAATGATGGGCTTTGTCAACTTTCTTTGTCTTGGTAAGTGTAACTTGTCGAAGCCCGTATCTTGGCGGGGTAGCCATATGGTTGCACCCTTGGTGGGTTTCGGGTACCACTTCCGTTGTGACTGACCTGAGCCTGATTATACATAGTTTAACTGTTTTAGATATCTCTGATGTTTCTTTGAACAACTTTGTAAATTCAAGGTTGTTCATTATTCCTTTGTTTGTTCAACATTTGTAAACCAACATTAGTTGTTGGTGAAATCAATAGGCTGTGATGATTGGTCAAATCTGACCACGATGAAATGCGTCACTCAAAATCCAACTACAGCTTGGCAGGTCAATGACCGGATGGTATAACACGTATGGCTATTACACGTCTATGCAACCGAGTTCCTTTGCATCCATAGCGGAATTTGGATATAATTGTGACCCGAATTGCATCTACAAATCTGAGCCTAATCGTTTATTTCACCGCAATTAGGTGGTCCGGGATTATATTTGCAAAACTGAACATGCATTTTTGAATATGGAGTTATACCAAAGAACTTAAAGGTCTGTTTTTTTTCCACTTAAGAAAACGAAGATTGTTACTTTCTTATTAATGATTTGCCATCCAAAGTTTTCTGATATCCGTCACAGCGTTTTTTGTTACTGACAAATCAAAGCTTGATATCCAGCTTGAAAAAAGATACGTTACTAACAATGGCTGAAAATATATGTCACGTGTCCTTTTTTATTTTTTATTATTATTATTATTATTATTATTTTACTTTTTAAAGGCGTGTATGTATGGTGAGGCCTGCATGAGGCTGTTGGATTTGTTCAGGTAAGCATAGATTCATAGAATTTTAAGAAAGTTGCAATATTATACCAGTTTTGGGCCTGACAATATTTGAATGCAAGTTGGTCTCAAGATCACAAGATCAAAAGATAGAATCAGGCATGCGAAAATGAGTCACTGATCAACCTTTTGCTTCACCGGATAAGGTTGCAGACATCTTACACATGGTATGCATACAAATATGATTGCCATTAGTATATAGTAGCAGTATGGTAAATGAATAATTGGACTAAAAATCAAGCATCTCATTGGTTTTTATATTTTTGTATGTCCTGTACTAGCGAAAGTGTAAACAGATTCCACTCGATGCGGCATGTTCTTTTGGATAGTATAGCTGCATAACTGGCAAAATGGTTGATCGTATTAAAGGTCAGATGAGTATCACTCTGCCTTATAGTCGAACCTGCTATAACAGCTGATTATCATAAGCAGTTTTGGAGTAATAACTTAGCCGAAAAAAGAGTTGGGTGCTCTTATTAAAACCCTCTAAATTTATTAGAAATAAGGGGTGTTTGGACAGAGATTTAACAGCTCCGATGTTGTTTTTAAACAAATTTTTATGGCATGTAAACTATCAGGTATAAGAAACTGATGGATGGCAGGTGCTTTCTTTATTTTATACCATTCATGATTAAAAACTTACTTGCCTATTATTTATTATTTTTATTTTGTAGATACTCATCGTGCGTCTCGACCATCATCATATTCAAGACAACCTCAACTCAAACACTCAAATAATGACCAAGGTACTTCGATAATTCTTTACGGGTCAAAATGGGTCGTTCTTGAAAAGGAATCAAAATAAACAGTCAAGTAACAAACTTTAGCAGCTTTCCCCTTTTAGACTTAGATACTTATAAGCTCAGTGCACCTATGACCATTGTAATTGTTTTTATCAGATGAAATGATCAGTTTGTTGTTGCAAACTTCGACGGCGCTCCTACTGTTGACTCAGAAGGCTATAACAAGATGGACGATTCCGTCCGATATGCCACTGAATATTAGGTAAAATCTTTGTACCTCCGTCTCTTTAAAAACTAAACAAGTTTAGTTATCATGTACCTCAGTTTCTTGACATCGACATGAGTTGTTTTACATATAAAAAGTCCAATGTTCAGTAATTACACTCATGTTTTTTTATTCCTCTTTATTTAACCACATCAGTCTCAAATAAGCATGCATTCCCAAACACCCCCTATATTTTGCAATGGCTGTCACGAAAGTGTAATCGTTGACTATATCTTTTTGTTGCAGACTCACGGTCTAAGATTCGGCCAAGAAAGTGCGAAGAAAGGAATTGGATTCATATAGGTCATATATATGTTTACACTTTAGACTAATCATTCTTTTACGTGACCAATTATATAACTCACATATATTAGTGCGTAAATAGATAGCAGCCTTAAATATGGTGAAAATTACAGGTATGTGCTTTAAAAAAAATTTAAGTCAGACCTGCAACATGATGCTACTGTATTGCATACTTTTACTATAGAAAATAAGGTGAAAATTACATACTCACTTTTCATAAGCAATGTCAAACACCCCCTTAGCATATGATTCATGAAAAAGTTCTTAGCGAAAAAGATCATGAAGCAAGGTAAATTCAGATTAAAACTAACCAATACTTCTTGACAATGTCATGTTAGCAACGTAAATTCTGATTAAGCAACCAAAGTAAGTAGTGAATCTTGCTGCAGCTTTTAAGTTATTTTTACAAATGTTATTGCATGAACAGTTAAAGAACTTCGGTTGATTCCATTTCGAGTAACATATTTCGTTTGCACTCACGGAACCAACCAACATTTTTTTATAGTATTATTTGAGGTTTTAATCAGCTTTTATATGTAATATTTCATTGCTGCTGTAGCAGCAGACATAACGCCTATTGCAGCCGTCATAGGAGCAATGTGAGCATACAGAAAAGACAAATACATGGCAAGAATAGACATGCCTGTTGCCTCAGCTGCCACCTTCGATGCTGCCCAATGTATCGATGTTGCAGACACTACGGGCGCTGAACCCAAGCATATGATTGCTTTGTTCATATGTTAAGGTAAATAATTATGGAATACAGTTTGGAACCCCACTTATAAATTGAGCGACGAAAGGAAGAAGTGTATGTTTTTGCATCTTTTTAGGTTTTGACACATTACTTATTATGTTTCACAGTTTCACAGATAACTGATTGTAAAACACTTCTATCTTGAGTTACAATTATATGTATGAAACATATCATTTATTATATAATGCTATTAAACATAAACATTGTTTTAAATATTGTGTTTGATGTTGTGTTCCATGGTTGATGCTTTTTTTAAGCTAATGTTAAATGTGTGATGGTACTCCATATTTTTTTTCCCTGAACAGTTTAACAATAGTATTGCCTGGCCCTTTTTATTGTTATTCGTTGTATCAGAGAGTTGAATTGGCCCCTGCTCATTATACTACTGTCAATAAAGTATGATAATCATGTCACTATGTTTGTCATATGGAATTGTTGTTATTTCGTTATGTGACTTTACTTAAATTAGGTTGATACGGGCCAAGAAAATTTTGCACCAAAATTGTTATATGATTTACGTCCATATGCAACATTACTAAAAACTATCAAAAAGTGAAATAAAAAAAGAATAGTAGTCTGCAATAACTATGTTGCACTCATATTAAAAATTCATATTAGTTTATGTGATATGTTGATGGTATACTCGAAAACCCGAATTACCTGACCCGATATAACCCGACTCGAATCCCACCCGAACCCGATAACTCTTCTATTAATCGGGTTGGGTTGCGGGTCATCTTCTGAAAATCCAAAACCCGATTCATCCCGACCCGATAACACCCCTATTTGGTAAGCTACATTCTCACCTACTGGCATAATTGTGGTGAATAGATTCAACCACCAAATGCACTATTTGTTGATATACAACCATGTGAACGAAAACATTATTATTGCACATGATTCATCATTTCACACAATATTGTAATGCGTACATATTTATCATAAACTCATCTTCACCTACATTATTGTCATCAAATATGTACCACAACACCCCGCAGCAACGCGCGGGTTACCCCGCTCGTTCTTTTCTATACTATACATCAAAACATACACATTACATACTAACTATTGACAATATCAGCAAACAACCATCATCTTATGCTCTTTTGAACTTCACATTCCATTTAGCTTTCACACTTTTCACTGCATTAGACTCCTTCACAGTGAAACTCATAATTCTCCATTTGATGCTATCCATAATATTCTGCACAAGGGTATCAACACTTCTTTCATTGTTCTTGAAAATCCTGGAGTTTCTCTCTTGCCACGCAAAATAAACAGTTGCACCCAGGACAAGTCTTCTAATGGTACTCAATATGTTTTTGTTAGCCTTCAATTTGGAGAACTCATCAATGATACTTTTCCAATTGAAAGAAAACCTTTTATCAGTGAGGTCTTGCATTATGCTCCAAACTTTGTTAGTATATTGGCATTGGAAGAATAGATGTTCATGAGAATCCTGGCATTGCTTACAAAACACAGATTTCATTTCATCATCATGTTTCCAGGATGTAATCCTATCTTGTGTCATCAATCTCTCTTGTATTGCCAACAAAATAACAAATGAGTGTCTAGGTATGTTCTGTGAGAACCACACCATATCTTTCCACACAACTGTGTTCCCATTTCTGCTTATATCTTTCCAAACCACTATTGTTGCATACTATGTTCTTTTTCCTGAGTTTGTCTCCTACATTGCTTTATCCATACAACCACTTTCAATAATGGGACATGAACATTATTCAGTCTAGGGAACTTATCAGTCCAATCCATTGGCCATCCCCAATTATCATTAATAATCAATTTCTCAACTGTGCAATCCATATTAAATCTTGCATTGTAAATGATGAGGCGAAAAATGAACCACTTTTAGGGGGTCATTTAAGCCCGGAATTGAATTTATTTGATCAAATATTGCCCTAAATCGTTCCTTTTGTGATTTTAGGTACTTTGGGAGTGAAATCTGGAAAAGGAAGGAATTCGGACGTTTTTGGAGCATAAAAGTGAAGAAAATGCCAAAGACTTAATTTTCCATGCTGGAAACAGTGTATGACGGCGTCAAGAAGGAATTCCTGACGGCGTCAAGAGTAAAGTCCATGACGACCCAGAAGAAACGTGAAGGCGTCACAACAAGAGCGTCAAAAGTTAAAATCATGACGGCCTGCATAAGGAGTACACATGACGGCGTCAGACCCAGATCTAGGCAGTCCGAGGAACTATTTGGCGGCGAGATGACGGCGTCAGACATTTGTTCTTGACGCCGTCACCTTCTAAAATCTATTTATAGTTTTCTAATTTTCATTCATTAGAGAGAAACTTGGGTGGAGAAACCCTAGGGCCGAACTTTGTGAACCCTAGCTCGTATTTTACAGTAAATTCAAGGGTTTTCACCCCTTGAATCATTTCATGTGCTATTAAGATAAGTCTTCTCTTTAATTCAATCAATATGTCTATGTGTTAGTTGTCTATATCTTGCGCTTGTCTTAATTTCAACATGCTAGGCTAGATCTATCTTGTGTTTGCTTAGATCTAATGAAACCTAGATGTTAATTATGTGTTGATTACTTGTTTATGGTTGTATTGGATGAATGATTTCAATGTTAGGCTTAAGAAAACTGGCAGATCTCCATTTGGTAACATGCTTGAACGTCTTAGGAAACATGAACCAATGTGTACTAGGTTTTATTGGTTGTATTTAATGCGTGAGTAAATTCTAATGATCCCATGTTAGGAGCTTCTTAGCCGGCTCGACATAGGAGTGAAGTAGGCACTCATAGGATTGGGGAAGTAAGTACGCCACCCCATGAATGGTATTAAGGAATACAATCCGTCATCCACGCAACTATAACAAGTAATTAACATGTAAAAGATATCTAGGGAGTAGTGAAATCTAAGTAAACACATTTCTCCCACATATTGCTCATAACCTTAGTTTAAATTAGTTTATTTTCATTTCTAGTATTTTATTTTGATTGCATCTTAGTATTGGGTTAGTTGATTAGCAACTAATTCCGCCCAAATCCTTCAAACCCGAGATTTTTAATTTGCTTTCCTAAAAATATAAAAATACAAAAAGAATCATCCCTCATCTCTAGACCTAGTCTTTAGGTTTTCTAATCCTAGCGACACTATTCCTAGCTGAACGATCAATACCCCGGTACTTGTCATTATACTATACTACATCGATCAGGTACACTGCCTGGTGGGGGTTGTAAGCTTCTCGAGATCCCTCGAGAGGTAAAGCTTGGTGCAACCCTACGCATATCAAGTTTTTGGCGCCGCAGCCTGGGGAATAGTTATTGTCTAGGTTAGAATCTCTTTTTATTAGGTCTACTTGCTAGATTCCTTTCTAGTAAGATTTTATTTTTTATTTTAGGTTCTCTTTAGTCTATCTTATTTCTTTGTGTTTTTGTTCGTAATTTCTCACCACCCGACATCATGGACGATGGGAACATCTTTGAACCCGTCATCCCACCACAACAAAACCCACCACTAGAACCTCTTAGGCCCCGAACCTTAGGAGAGTATTCCCGACCTAGCCACCAAGGCTACCGAAACACCATTGAGCTCACCAGAGCCAATGTGACCCCCTTGCGATCCGACACCATCCGGTTGGTGCAAAGCGGATGTGCATTCCATGGACTTCGTTCCGAAGATCCAAATCAACATCTTAAGGACTTCCTTAAAATCATAGATTCCATAGACCTAGATGTTGCAACTAGAGAAACAACCCGATTACGCCTATTCCAATTCTCTCTACGTGATCAAGCTAGTCAATGGCTTGAACGCTTACCCGCGGGATCCATCACCACATGGGATGATCTCACCACTCGTTTTCTTGCTCAATTTTTCCCACCGGGGAGAACTACCAAGCTTAGAAATGACATCTTGATGTTCCAACAACGTCAAAATGAATCTCTTTATGAAGCATGGACTCGATACAAAGACCTACTCCGAAAAGTCCCTCATCATGGCATCGAACCATGGCTCCAGATTCAAATCTTTTACGATAAAGTTAACTATCCAACAAGGAGAGCTATAGATTACGCAGTCAAGGGCAGGCTAAACAGACTTAGCATTGACGAATGCTGGAAAGTTCTTGAGGGGTTGGCACAGTACGAAGAAGAAGGATGGGAGGACCCGATGTTTTCAAACAAGGGGAAACTTGATTACGCACACGCCACCCAAGAGCAATTATTAGGAAGTATTGAGAAGCAGGTACAAGAATTAATGAGAGTTGAAAAACCTGCTACTGAAACCGCGTGGAATCCTAATATACGTAGGAATGCGGCTATCAGCCATAATTTTCCTGAACGTTCACGACAAGAGGAGTTCGAAGGGATAATGGTAACCTTCATGAATAATCAGGAAAAACAAATCCAGCACTTAGAAGCACGCATGGAAAGCACTCGCAATGCTTTTATGGATTTAGCAGACAAATTCATATCAATGATCAAAGAGAAGATTAAGGAAAAATATGCACCAAGAAAAATCGAAAAGGTCTTCGAGGTTTCAACTCCTTTGGTGTTTGACCCAGAGGATAACGAGAAATCCTTTCCAAGTGCTTCACCGTCAATCACTTCCTACTCTTGCGAGCATCCTCAGGAAGAAAAGAATTCACAATTCGATAACATTTTCGTTGGATGCTTGCAAACCACGTTCCCAAATTTGTCCAAGAGACGTTCTTTTGGTTTTAAACCCGGTGTGAAGAGGTTGCACCTCAAAAATACCACAGCTTTGAGACCCTCTATGGAACGACACCTCTTTGTACCCACTGTTGACCAATGCGAAGGTTACAACTTAACCAAAACCTCACCCACCCCTTTCTACAACCACACCTCTTTCCGTGACAGTAATGAAATATTCGACCCTGGTGGACTTCACTATATTCTTCCATCCAATACTCCTAATACTATCCTGAGTCACTCCCATAAATTCTTACCTTTCAATTTTTCCACAATTATCCATTTGACCCATAGTGTATCTTTCTTAGCAGCTATGTTCCAAAGATGTTTCATTATCAAAACCTCATTCCATGTCTGCAAGTCTTTAATACCCAGACCCCCTTGATATTTAGGTTTACAAATATGTTCCCAGGATATCTTAGCTCTACCTTTAGTAATTTCCCCTTGGCACCACAAGAACCCTTTAAGCAACTTTTTAATTTCCTTAACAACTGTGCTAGGGAGAATGAACACAGAAGCCCAATAAACTTGCATAGAAGAAAGAACTGAGGCAATTAGTTGTAATATCCTAGCATAAGATAATGCTCTATTCCTCTAATCATGTACTCTGCTTCTCACTTTCTCAATCAGAGGTTTAAAATCATTGATACTCAGCTTCTTGGTAATCAATGGTACTCCTAAATACCTAACAGGCAACTTTCCAATAGTGAAGGGTAGAATTTGAATCAATTTAACCTGTTCAGGAACTGAGAGACCACTAAAGAGAATAGTACTCTTCTGCATATTAACCTTAAGACCAGAATAGCTATGAAATTGTTCCAAAGTATCTTTAATAACTTCAACAGACTGACAATCACCATGACTAAAGACAACCAAATCATTAGCAAAACCCAAATGAGCAATCTTTAATTTCTTGCACCCCTGATGATACTTAAAGTGATCAGCATTCTCTATATTCTTCTTCAATAGTAGGTTGAACACTTCCATTGCTAAAGTAAATAAGTAAGGTGAGATTGGGCCACCTTGTCTTAATCCTCTAGCTCCACTAAAGTATCCAACTCTATCACCATTTACATTCAAGGAAAATTTTGTAGTTTAAATACAGGTCATGATCCACCTAACCATTTTGTTATGGAAACCAAATTATTCCAGTGTACATTTGAGCAAATTCTAATCCAAGAAATCATAAGCTTTCTGTAGATCTATCTTAAGGGCACATTTCTTAATCTTTTGCTTTCTATTATAACCCCTCAAAATTTCCTGTGCTAATAAAATATTATCAGTTATATGCCTGCCTGCTATAAAAGCACTTTGGTTCTCATTAACTAAGCTTCCTAGCACTCCTTTAATTCTATTAGTGATCACCTTGCTAATACACTTATACAATACATTGCAACAAGCTATAGGTCTAAAATCAGAGACCTTATTTGGACTAGGATTTTTAGGAACTAATGAGATTAAAGTAGCATTCAACTCACCTAGTAATTTTCTAGATGTGAATAATTCTTGCACTGCCAAACAAACATCTTTTCCCACAATACTCCAAGCTGATTTGAAAAACTTAGAAGTAAACCCATCAGGTCCAGGTGCTTTTGAGTCATCTATATCGTACATTGCCTCCTTAATTTCCTTCTCAGTTACAGATCTCACCAAATGTTCAGCATCCTCACTAGATAATCTGTTGGTGAAATGCACAGTATTCCTTTGAAACTCAACAACATTGTCTTTGATTCCCATAAACTTTTGAAAGTGTTCAAGAAACTGCCCTGCAACTTGCTATTTATCATATCTGACTCCATTTTCTCCACATACTTCCATTATCCTACTCTTGTATTGTCTGCCTTTGATAATTTTGTGAAAAAAACTTGTGTTTCTGTCCCCTTCCTTAAGCCACTCAATTTTGGCTTTTTGTAGTAAAAGACTTTCCTCATCTCTAACAGCTTCACAATATTCTTGTAACAATGAGCAACTTTCCCCTTTCAATTTCTCACAAAAAGGTTCTTTATCAACTTTCACTTGAGCAAGTTTTACTTTCTCTCTCAATGTATTAACCCTTTCATGTACATTTCCATTCTTCCATCTCAGATGGTTCATCTTATGTTTAAGTAATTTCATTTTTTGAACTACTCTATATATTTGGAATCCATTTATACTTTTCTCCCATTCTTCTTTAAACATTGGTAAAAATTCATCTTTCTCAGTAACAAAATTTGTCATTCTGAATGCTTTTTTCTTTTTGACTCCTCCTTTTGGTATAACTAGCACAGCTGGTGAATGGTCATAAATGATGTAAGGCAAAAATATGCTATGTGCAGTACCAAAATTATCCAAGAACTTTTCATTCACCATAACCCTGTCCATTTTCTTCAATGTTTTACACTTTGGATTCTTCAAACTTTTAGTCCATGTATACTGAAACCCTGAACTCAGCAAATCCTCAATTTCCACTTCTTCACCGCAACTTTTAAACTCAATCATATCATTTGTAGGAACTGAACTGCCATTTGAATGTTCATTGATATCTAAGGTAACATTAAAATCACCCATTATTACCCAAGCAGTCCCTCTTGTAATCAGTTTATAAGTTTCCAATTCTTTCCGTAGTTTCCTTGTTTCCACTCCCGAGTTACTAGCATACACAATTGTACAAAAAAATCTAGTCTTCTTGCATATAGACTCAACCAACAATAACATACTCTGTTTAGTCTTGTGAATCATCCATGCTTCAATTAGATTCTAATCCCATCCAAACATTATTCTGCATCCTTTATTGTTATCTTCTGCATTGGTTACATATTGCCACTCACCAAATACTTTATCACCAATTTTCTTGACATTTTTGTATTTGATGTGAGTTTCTAACACAACACATACTTGTAGTTTTTCCTCAATAATGAACTTTTTGACCTCCTTTTGCTTGTCAAAAGTACTAAGGCCCCTTATATTCCGTGTTGCAATTTTAAAATCCATAACTTTCTTTCTATTTTTGGCTTACTAATCTCTTAATTCCTTTGGCTTACTTGTATACTCTGTCTATTTTTATACAGACAATACTCTCTTTCTTTTTTTATGCTCACAACTTCTCTCAATTCTTTTATCTCCCAAAACACTTTGTCTGTTTTTCACACAGCTCTCTTTCTATTTTTGGCTAACCAATTCTCTCAATTCTTTTGGCTCTCCCAAACACTCTTGTCTGTTTTTAAAACACACAAAAACTCTCTTTCTGTTTTTATTCTTTCCAACTCTCTCAATTCTTTTGGCTCACAATACTCTCTGCCTGTTTTTAAAACACACAATACTCTCTTTCTGTTTTTTATCTCCCCAATTCTCTCAATTCTTTTGGCTCTCAATTCACTCTGTCTGTTTTTCACACACACAAAAAAAAAAAAAAAAAAAAAAAAAAAAACAAAAAAAACAAAAAACAAAAAAAAAAACTATATACAAAAATCAAAATAGTGACTATATACATTCCTCTTATAAAGTTGGTACTACAAGAAATACTAGTTAAGAGAGTGACTACACACCCCCTCAACTTCATTCCTGAGTAAACATTCTTTAGTTGAAGATAAATCTTGCACAATATCTTCCTCATATGTTAATTTCTTATTTCCATTAGCTTCATCTTTTTTGCTTCTATAATACCTTTTCATCAGATCATTCCAACTATCCCATTCATTAACAGTTGGGTCACCATTAGTTTCTAACACTTGGTTAACCAACATTCTTTCCTGACTACTTAATTCCACATCCACCTCATTATCCAAACTTCCAAAGGGGCAAAACTGTTACTTCCTATGATTCCAACTTTTACTTGCTGATAGCTAGTGCTAGCATTTGAATTATTCTTATTAGGAGATCTAGCAACACTCTTGCATTTATCATTTGGTGAATCAACCTTATCCTTTGGCTCACAAACATATTTTCCTTTATCAATACCAGGCTTTGAGGTCACTTCTACATTCTTTTTTGTCCTATAGTCCTGCTTATTGTAATTTTGTTTAGGACCATTCATTTTCTTATTGTAACTAGCATTTTTAGATTGACCATCAAAACCATTATGATCATTTATCTTATTATTGTTATTATAGTTCTCATTCCTACCTTTTTTGTATTGCACCTCTTTAAAACCATCATTATTATCAGCCTGTTCCTGACCTTGATTTTCAACAACACTCTCCTTTGGTACCATTCTACACTTATCCACATCATGTCCAAAAACACAGCAATGACTGCATCTTGAAGGTTGCCAATCATATTCAACTTGAACATACTTAATCATACTAGTGCATGCCACTTTACTTCTATAAGCAATTTCAATAACATTTTTAATTGCTTTTCAGCATTTAGCTCAACAAGTACCCTGGCAAGTCCAAGCCTACCAACTCCAGTCATACAAACCTTTGTAGTAACATCATCCATTATCATAGGCTTACCCAAACAACTAGCAATTGAACTAATACCTTTGACACTCCAAGCTTCTAATGATAAATTTCTCAATTTAACCCAAACATGTAGTTTTTTAGGTTCAGTTTTGTCCAAACAAACATCAATGTCCCACCTCTGCACAAACAATGGCTTGTTGTTAACCATCCAAGGGCCATTACTTATTACTTGCAAAATACCCTATTTACTCCACAAACTGTCATTTGCCACTTAGCACTTCCTAATTCAATAGTCTCTTCATCAAAGACAGCAATTTCCACCCTATTTTCATTAACATCAGTTTGTACCATTTGCTAAGTGTTATCAAGGGTTTTAGCAGTGAGTATGTCAACAAGAGTGCTTTTCTTAACCACATTAGCATTATCATTCTTAGTATCATCCATTTTTGTGCAAGAATTCACATTCACAGAATCAACACTAATATCAGCATTCTTACTATAAGTTACAGCAATAGAACTATCATTATCTTGATTGACACTAGCATTCTTATTAGCATCATTTGCATTACTACTACTTCCCTTATCATTAGAATCATTCATCACATTATCATCAATCACATGATTATCCAATTCACTATTATTATTGATGTTACTAGCAGTTGATGATTTAGTGTTTACCTGACTTTGTAGACCAGGAAATTCATCTCCATTCAAGTCACCATCAAACACACTCTTAACCCCTTCATTCTTATCCTCAGTGTAATCTTTCTTCCACATTGATTCTTTACATTCTCACCTTTTCCTTTCTCCTGATTATTACCTTTGCAATTATTCTTATCACTATTCTTCTGATTACTTAATATTGAATCCCCATACCTAGTCGGAATCCTAACAGCACGATTAGATGCTCTTTTCCTACCCGACATCCTTTCAGAACAATCAATACTTCAATTCAGATGAATTACTTCTAATTTTTTGGTTTTTCTGAAAGAAATGAAAAGATAACACTAAAAAAATGCAAAAGCCCTAATTCAATTAAACTAGGTCAAAAAAGGCACCAAAACCACAATTTGGGGGTTTTCTCAATACTAAGTGTCAAATGAATCAGATCATATCATTGTATGCACAATGATTAGACGAGTCATTTAATGGTTACATAATTGAATTTGGATGAGAAATGAGTAATAAATTGATAGAAAACTATGATTCTTGGAAATGGTGGAAAGTGCGGGAAAAGTTGTTACGAGACGAGTCGTTCAATATGTACGTTATCTTCTTGGTATACATACAAAACTAAACTACTTGTATATAAACTTCAAGTCAATATATTTTATCCCTTTTTTTTCATTTATATATTCTAAAATTTTTACAAAACATACAACCTCTCATTTATTTCATGCGACGAAACTAGTGATTTTGATATAATCACAAGGACGAAAGTTGTAATTTACTCTTTCGGATATGATCTTATATTTTCTTTTATGATTTACTTGAAGTTGGGACGTTGAATACCATTTTTCTGAAGGATTAAATACAATTTATGCGGTAAAAATAGTATTTAAAGTAAAATTACGTGTGATCTTCACGGTTGAATACGACTAGCATATAACATTTTGTAAGATTTCTGTCTTATAGCATGTGGTATGATAACTCGAGTTAAGACTTAACTCTGTGCCACGTCAGCGTCACATCTTAATTAAAAAAAAAAAAAAAAAAAAAAAAAAAAAAAAAAAAAAAAAAACCCCTTATCATAATTCAACCGTAATTCAACATTTTGGGCCTCACTTTTATCATAACTCAACAAAAAAAAATCGAGTTAAGCCATAACTCAACACACAGTGCGGTAACTATAGGGAAACCTATCCATAATCAGAAGTCATAACAATGATACAATACAATCAAGCTCAAGGTAAACAGAAAAATCATAAACAAAAAATATATATAAACATAAGAGTTTCTAAGAAGATAAAACCAGAAAGTAGATGAAACCGAATGCAATAACATGATCGAGGCACGTGTTTAACACGCTTCCCTTAAAACGGATTCGTCGCCTATTCGCCGTCCGTTTCCTAGGGTACAACGATCAGAACAGTACGTGGTACTGCCGGATATGAGTTCCATGCCTGAAATTTTCATTGTATCAAAACATGATTCGTTAACCAAAACGAAACTACACGTTAGTGTGGTATGGAACTGATAGTTGATCATGTGTTGTGTTATCTTCTTCATTTCTTTTATTGGAACAACAAGGTTGGTACTTATACTACCAATTAGAAACTTATGGTGTAATGGTCACCATTATGCCTCATTAATACGCAGTTAAATCCCATTAAACCAATCATTAATCGAGTTAAATGCAATACTTCTGACATTATAGACCATTAACCACTTGTTGTTACAACTTTGAAAATTGTAAGCAAGACATTTCTCTTTTCATAATGTTCCATTCCAGTCCCCGTATTTCGAGACCCAATATCTTATTCACAATTTTTCCAACAATCCCCCACATGAATAGATATTGACTCGAAAACACACATATATCCAATGAAAATCTCAACAGTTGAATCCTGCATAGGATAGGTTGGTGTAACCCTTTGAACCTTCCCTTATGAAATATACTTAGCCTACTAGCTGCCAGTAGAACGCGATGTCTTTGAACTGATCTGCTATTTATATAGACGACAATATAAGTTCACACAGGACTCTCCCTGACATAGTCAAATCCTCATAGTCGTGTTCGTTATGGTCATGAACACTAGCCTGGTTCTGCGAGAGCTTTTAGGAATTGCGCCCCCACACATTTCCCTTCGAAGCGACCCCACTTCTCTCCCACATAGGTGATTCCAATTGAATCATTAAAAGCTATAAGCTTAACCTCATATTGTCACTGCTATAGGAATGGACTAGGAAGTTTACTAACACCTTTAAATGGACGGAGAATTGATAACTCCCCCACAGTGACCTCCCTCAGTTTATACAATTAGGTTGTCCTATTGAACCCAGATCTTGGGATCTCCAGTCAGCTGGGTTAGGTTTTCCTTCATATAAACTTTTCCGGGGCTTTAGTCCCATTCCTCCACACGACTTGCTAACTCACTCTCTTGTTAAGCCTTGTTATAAGCGGATCCGCATTATTATCACTTGACTTCACATTGTCAAAAATAATAACTCATGTTGAGAGTAGTTGTCGTATTGACATAATATTTCTTGACTCACCCCTATACATTGTGATATAAGCTCTGCCAATTCATTAATGGCTATCACAGTGTATACAACTACCATTCTAGGCAACGTTGGTGCGTCATCTTTTAATAACCATAGGCGTTATGTCTCTTATCCAAAATTTATCTATCGCAATAAAATCAAAATTTGTCATGGACCTAGCTATATTTTATGTCTAGAAGACAACCAAAATATAGTGGTCATTTCAAGAGTGTATGCATAGCCACTCAGGATTTGAAATCAAATGGTCATTAATAACATTAATTGCCCATCAAATAGTTGTTACGTTTTGCTCTAAACAAAACCGTAACTGTGTTTCTACCAATAATTCCTTAGTTTTTCAAATGAGTAACACCTCAATCTCTATTTTGAATAGATTTTGATTGGTGTCATTTGAACTCTAGCTGGGCCGGAATCCCCTACATTGAAGCTATCTCAAGAATCTTGTAGAAAGGGTTCTTCCTTTCAACATCAATCTCAGTGCTCTTTTGAGAATATGACACGAATATCCTTAGTAATTTGTCACTACACAAGTTTCAAATTTGTGTATGCACTCCTTGAATGTTTGACGTTAATTATTTTCCATATCATAATTAACAAATTCCATGTCTAGCATGCTATAGACCAAGGAGGCAAGGAATCAAGCATATGAACAGAAGATGCATCATTCTGATTATTCATTGCTTCGTCTACTAACATTCTTCTATAAGACAAATTATTTATTAGATTTAGTCACCACCTTAAACCACATGTTTTAGGTGTATCTCAAAATAGGTATTTGTGTAAGTCTCACACACATGTCATCCATATTCACTTGTGATTATATAATCACATATGATTACATGCAATCATGTGAATATAATCACATATCATAAATTTGTAATCACTATCAATAAATATACGTCTCATAAATGAATGAACGTATATAGCTCACTTTGATGACCATTACTACAATTACATTAGTTACAAAAACAATGTAATTTGTTGTCATCTTTTATTCTACACATATATGAGTTTTATCGACACAACGTTGATAACAAGAATCTGTAGCATTTCGGTATTTCGGCATTTCTTCCGAAATGATAAACTTAGATTAATTTCAACAATAGTAGCAACAACTCGTAAGTATTTATCTCTTTTAGTGTAACAACTCGTTTGATTATTTGCAAAAATATTCACAACCGAAATTTTGCAACATCTAAACTATCTCAATACTTGATACAAAATCAAGTGACTTGTGTATTGTCATAGTACTAAGCCGGTACCATTGAACCAAACTACACCAAGACTATTTATGTGCAAAGTTCCCAAAAAATGATTATGTGCAACCAAACCTTAAAACTGCTTTTGTGTCCAAACAGCCGCTTAACCACATTTGCCTGCACACACAAAAATTTCGGAAACCAAATAGCCCTTTAACATGACCTTGCTGCACACAATTTCACTAGCCAAGAAACCAATTTTCTGAATAAAAACTCGGTCACTAAAACGCCAATTTCCTGCTTAAAAGTTTTAGAACCAAACAGCCTTTTAAAGGTACTTTTCTACACAAAATTCAGCAACCAACAACCAATTTTCTGCAAAAAAATTCGGCAAACAAAAAGGCTTATTTTTTGCATAAAAAATCAGCACCAAAAAAATAAACTTAAAATTTCAGCAACAAGCTGCCATTTTCAGCATAAAATTCAGCAACCAAAAGGCTTATTTTCTGCGTAAAAAAAACAGCACCAAAAAGCTTAAAATTTCAGCAACTAAACAGGCCTTTAACTATAGTTTTATGCACAAAAATTAGCAACAAAAAATTTCGTTTCATGCATAAAAAGCAGCAACCTAAATGCCTATTTTCCGCATAAAAATCAGCAGCCTAAAGGCCATCTTTCTGCATATAAAGATCAGCAACCGGAAAAGCTTTTATTGCATAAAAATTCAGCAACCACAAGCCCTTATTCTTCACAAAAATCAGCAATCCAAACAGCCATATAAAGTGATTTTTCTGCGCAAAAAGTCAGCAATCCAAACAGCCCTATAAAGTCACTTTTCAGCATAAAAATCAGCAACCAAACACGCCTTTAAAGTCACTTTTCAGCACACAAACGGGCCTTAAAAGTCATTTTTCCAGCAAAAAAAAATTCAGTAAACAAACAGCCTTCAACGTCACTTTTCAGCACAAAAGTATCAGCAAACAAACAGCCTTCAAAGTCACTTTTCAGCAAACAAATTGCATCTAAAAACCAATTTACTGCACGACACAATTCTTTCTGCATAGATATTTTAGCACCCAAACAACCATTGTTAAAAAAAAAATTCAGCAAAGAAAAATTTAGCACATTATTACAGCAAACAAAATGCTATATCACACGAATTCTGCACAACATTTTTTTTAACCCACAAACACTATGATCTCGACATGATCTTAAAGGTAAAAGGGCATTTGGACAGAATCAGTCAGAATGTTTTAGGGGTTATTTGGACGCAAAGATCCGAAGGGCTGTTTGAATACAAGCTTTCATAAAATCTGAAGAGCTTACACATCTCCAAAGACAAAACAAAACTTGTTTTAGACTCAATATATTTATTTATTTACGAAACAAGACTGAAAATAAAGGCACAAGTAACAATCTATTACAAGTATTGTATCTATTCGTTTTCTGATTAAGCAATAACACATAATCCATTTTAAGATTGTAGGGAAACCTATCCATAATCAGAAGTCATAACAATGGGAACAGTACGTTGTACTGCCGGATATGACTTCCATGCCTGAAATTTTCATTGTATCAAAACATGATTCGTTAACCAAAACGAAACTACACGTTAGTGTGGTATGGAACTGATAGTTGATCATGTGTTGTGTTATCTTCTTCATTTCTTTTATTGGAACAACAAGGTTGGTACTTATACTACCAACTAGAAACTTATGGTGTAATGGTCACCATTATGCCCCATTAATACGCAGTTAACTCACATTAAACCAATCATTAATCGAGTTAAATGCAATACTTATGACATTATAGACCATTAACAACTTGTTGTTACAACTTTGAAAATTGTAAGCAAGACATTTCTCTTTTCATAATGTTCCATTCTAGTCCCCGTATTTCGAGACCCAATATCTTATTCTCAATTTTTCCAACAATCCCCCACATGAATAGATATTGACTCGAAAACACACATATATCCAATGAAAATCTCAACAGTTGAAACCTGCATAGGATAGGTAGGTGTAACCCTTTGAACCTTCCCTTATGAAATATACTTAGCCTACTAGCTGCCAGTAGAACGCGATGTCTTTGAACTGATCTGCTATTTATATAGACGACAATATAAGTTCACACAGGACTCTCCCTGACATAGTCAAATCCTCATAGTCTTGTTCGTTATGGTCATGAACACTAGCCTGGTTCTGCGAGAGCTTTTAAGAATTGCGCCCCCACACATTTCCCTTCGAAGCGACCCCACTTCTCTCCCACATAGGTGATTCCAATTGAATCATTAAAAGCTATAAGCTTAACCTCATAGTGTCACTGCTATAGGAATGGACTAGGAAGTTTAGTAACTCCCTTAAATGGACGGAGAATTGATAACTCCCCCACAGTGACCTCCCTCAGTTTATACAATTAGGTTGTCCGATTGAACCCAGATCTTGGGATCTCCAGTTAGCTGGGTTAGGTTTTCCTTCATATAAACTTTTCCGGGGCTTTAGTCCCATTCCTCCACACGACTTGCTAACTCACTCTCTTGTTAAGCCTTGTTATAAGCGGATCCGCATTATTATCACTTGACTTCACATTGTCAAAAATAATAACTCATGTTGAGAGTAGTTGTCGTATTGACATAATATTTCTTGACTCACCCCTATACATTGTGATATAAGCTCTGCCAATTCATTAATGGCTATCACAGTGTATACAACTACCATTCTAGGCAACGTTGGTGCGTCATCTTTTAATAACCATAGGCGTTATGTCTCTTATCCAAAATTTATCTATCGCAATAAAATCAGAATTTGTCGTGGACCTAGCTATATTTTATGTCTAGAAGACAACCAAAATATAGTGATCATTTCAAGAGTGTATGCATAGCCACTCAGGATTTGAAATTAAATGGTCATTAATAACATTAATTGCCCATCAAATAGTTGTTACGTTTTGCTCTAAACAAAACCGTAACTGTGTTTCTACCAATAATTCATGAGTTTTTCAAATGGGTAACACCTCAATCTCTATTTTGAATAGATTTTGATTGGTGTCATTTGAACTCTAGCTGGGCCGGAATCCCCTACATTGAAGCTATCTCAAGAATCTTGTAGAAAGGGTTCTTCCTTTCAACATCAATCTCAGTGCTCTTTTGAGAATATGACACGAATATCCTTAGTACTTTGTCACTACACAAGTTTCAAATTTGTGTATGCACTCCTTGAATGTTTGACGTTAATTATTTTCCATATCATAATTAACAAATTCCATGTCTAGCATGCTATAGACCAAGGAATCAAGCATATGAACAGAAGATGCATCATTCTGATTATTCATTGCTTCGTCTACTAACATTCTTCTATAAGACAAATTATTTATGAGATTTAGTCACCACCTTAAACCACATGTTTTAGGTGTATCTCAAAATAGGTATTTGTGTAAGTCTCACACACATGTCATCCATATTCACTTGTGATTATATAATCACATATAATTACATGCAATCATGTGAATATAATCACATATCATAAATTTGTAATCACTATCAAATAAATATAGGTCTCATAAATGAATGAACGTATATAGCTCACTTTGATGACCATTACTACAATTACATTAGTTACAAAAACAATGTAATTTGTTGTCATCTTTTATTCTACACATATACGAGTTTTATCGACACAACGTCGATAACAAGAATCTGTAGCATTTCGGCATTTCTTCCGAAATGATAAACTTTGATTAATTTCAACAATAGTAGCAACAACTCGTAAGTATTTATCTCTTTTAGTATAACAACTCGTTTGATTATTTGCAAAAATATTCACAACCGAAAATTTGCAACATCCAAACTATCTCAATACTTGATACAAAATCAAGTGACTTGTGTATTGTCATAGTACTAAGCCGGGTACCATTGAACCAAACAACACCAAGACTATTTATGTGCAAAATTCCCGAAAAATGATTATGTGCAACCAAACCTTAAAACTGCTTTTGTGTCCAAACAGCCGCTTAACCACATTTGCCTGCACACAAAAAAATTTCGGAAACCAAACAGCCCTTTAACATGACCTTGCTGAACACAATTTCACTAGCCAAGAAATCAATTTTCTGAATAAAAACTCGGTCACTAAAACGCCAATTTTCTGCATAAAAGTTTTAGAACCAAACAGCCTTTTAAAGGTACTTTTCTACACAAAATTCAGCAACCAACAACCAATTTTCTGCATAAAATTTCGGCAAACAAAAAGGCTTATTTTCTGCATAAAAAATCAGCACCAAAAAAAAAAAACTTAAAATTTCAGCAACAAGCTGCCATTTTCAACAAAAAATTCAGCAACTAAAAGTCTTATTTTCTGCGTAAAAAAAAACAGCACCAAAAAGCTTAAAATTTCAGCAACTAAACAGGCCTTTAACTATAGTTTTATGCACAAAAATCAGCAACAAAAAATTTTGTTTCATGCATAAAAAGCAGCAACCTAAATGCCTATTTTCCGCATAAAAATCAGCAGCCTAAAGGCGATCTTTCTGCATATAAAGATCAGCAACCGGAAAAGCTTTTATTGCATAAAAAATCAGCAACCAAAGGCCCTTATTCTTCACAAAAATCAACAATCCAAACAGCCATATAAAGTGACTTTTCTGCACAAAAAATCAGCAATCCAAACAACCCTATAAAGTCACTTTTCAGCATAAAAATCAGCAGCCAAACAAGCCTTTAAAGTCACTTTTCAGCACACAAACTCCAGCAAACAAACGGGCCTTAAAAGTCATTTTTCCAGCAAAAAAAAAAAATTCAGCAAACAAACAGCCTTCAACGTCACTTTTCAGCACAAAAGTATCAGCAAACAAACAGCCTTCAAAGTCACTTTTCAGCAAACAAATTGCATCTAAAAACCAATTTACTGCACGACACAATTCTTTCTGCATAGATATTTTAGCACCCAAACAACCATTGTTAAAAAAAAATTCAGCAAAGAAAAATTTAGCACATTATTACAGCAAACAAAATGCTATATCACACGAATTCTGCACAACATTTTTTTTAACCCACAAACACTATGATCTCGACATGATCTTAAAGGTAAAAAGGGCATTTGGACAGAATCAGTCAGAATGTTTTAGGGGTTGTTTGGACGCAAAGATCCGAAGGGCTGTTTGAATACAAGCTTTCATAAAATCTGAACAGCTTACACATCTCCAAAGACAAAACAAAACTTGTTTTAGACTCAATATATTTATTTATTTACGAAACAAGACTGAAAATAAAGGCACAACTAACAATCTGTTACAAGTATTGTATCTATTCGTTTTCTGATTAAGCAATAGCACATAATCCGTTTTAAGATTGTATGGAAACCTATCCATAATCAGAAGTCATAACAATGATACAATACAATCAAGCTCAAGGTAAACAGAAAAATCATAAACAAAATATATATATAAACATAAGAGTTTCTAAGAAGATAAAACCAAATAGTAGATGAAACCGAATACAATAACATGATCGAGGCACGTGTTTAACACGCTTCCCTTAAAACGGATTCGTCGCCTATTCACCGTCCGTTTCCCAGGGTACAACGATCGGAACAGTACGTTGTACTGCCAGATATGACTTCCATGCCTGAAATTTTCATTGTATCAAAACATGATTCGTTAACCAAAACGAAACTATACGTTAGTGTGGTATGGAACTGATAGTTGATCATGTGTTGTGTTATCTTCTTCATTTCTTTTATTGGAACAACAAGGTTGGTACTTATACTACCAACTAGAAACTTATGGTGTAATGGTCACCATTATGCCCCATTAATACGCAGTTAACTCCCATTAAACCAAACATTAATCGAGTTAAATGCAATACTTATGACATTATAGACCATTAACCATTTGTTGTTACAACTTTGAAAATTGTAAGCAAGACATTTCTCTTTTCATAATGTTCCATTCCAGTCCCCGTATTTCGAGACCCAATATCTTATTCTCAATTTTTCCAACAATCCCCCACATGAATAGATATTGACTCGAAAACACACATATATCCAATGAAAATCTCAACAGTTGAATCCTGCATAGGATAGGTAGGTGTAACCCTTTGAACCTTCCCTTATGAAATATACTTAGCCTACTAGCTGCCAGTAGAACGCGATGTCTTTGAACTGATCTGCTATAAGTTCAAATAGGACTTTCCCTGACATAGTCAAATCCTCATAGTCGTGTTCGTTATGGTCATGAACACTAGCCTGGTTCTGCGAGAGCTTTTAGGAATTGCGCCCCCACACATTTCCCTTCGAAGCGACCCCACTTCTCTCCCACATAGGTGATTCCAATTGAATCATTAAAAGCTATAAGCTTAACCTCATATTGTCACTGCTATAGGAATGGACTAGGAAGTTTACTAACTCCCTTAAATGGATAGAGAATTGATAACTCCCCCACAGTGACCTCCCTCAGTTTATACAATTAGGTTGTCCTATTGAACCCAGATCTTGGGATCTCCAGTTAGCTGGGTTAGGTTTTCCTTCATATAAACTTTTCCTGGGCTTTAGTCCCATTCCTCCACACGACTTGCTAACTCACTCTCTTGTTAAGCCTTGTTATAAGCGGATCCGCATTATTATCACTTGACTTCACATTGTCAAAAATAATAACTCATGTTGAGAGTAGTTGGCGTATTGACATAATATTTCTTGACTCACCCCTATACATTGTGATATAAGCTCTGCCAATTCATTAATGGCTATCACAGTGTACACAACTACCATTCTAGGCAACGTTGGTGCGTCATCTTTTAATAACCATAGGCGTTATGTCTCTTATCCAAAATTTATCTATCGCAATAAAATCAGAATTTGTCATGGACCTAGCTATATTTTATGTCTAGAAGACAACCAAAATATAGTGGTCATTTCAAGAGTGTATGCATAGCCACTCAGGATTTGAAATCAAATGGTCATTAATAACATTAATTGCCCATCAAATAGTTGTTACGTTTTGCTCTAAACAAAACCGTAACTGTGTTTCTACCAATAATTCATGAGTTTTTCAAATGGGTAACACCTCAATCTCTATTTTGAATAGATTTTGATTGGTGTCATTTGAACTCTAGCTGGCCGGAATCCCCTACATTGAACCTATCTCAAGAATCTTGTAGAAAGGGTTCTTTCTTTCAACATCAATCTCAGTGCTCTTTTGAGAATATGACACGAATATCCTTAGTAATTTGTCACTACACAAGTTTCAAATTTGTGTATGCACTCCTTGAATGTTTGACGTTAATTATTTTCCATATCATAATTAACAAATTCCATGTCTAGCATGCTATAGACCAAGGAATCAAGCATATGAACAGAAGATGCATCATTCTGATTATTCATTGCTTCGTCTACTAACATTCTTCTATAAGACAAATTATTTATGAGATTTAGTCACCACCTTAAACCACATGTTTTAGGTGTATCTCAAAATAGGTATTTGTGTAAGTCTCACACACATGTCATCCATATTCACTTGTGATTATATAATCACATATGATTACATGCGATCATGTGAATATAATCACGTATCATAAATTTGTAATCACTATCAAATAAATATACATCTCATAAATGAATGAACATATATAGCTCACTTTGATGACCATTACTACAATTACATTAGTTACAAAAACAATGTAATTTGTTGTCATCTTTTATTCTACACATATACGAGTTTTATCGACACAACGTCGATAACAAGAATCTGTAGCATTTCGGCATTTCTTCGAAATGATAAACTTAGATTAATTTCAACAATAGTAGCAACAACTCGTAAGTATTTATCTCTTTTAGTATAACAACTCGTTTGATTATTTGCAAAAATATTCACAACCGAAAATTTGCAACATCCAAACTATCTCAATACTTGATACAAAATAAAGTGACTTGTGTATTGTCATAGTACTAAGCCGGTACCATTGAACCAAACAACACCAAGACTATTTATGTGCAAAATTCCCGAAAAATGATTATGTGCAACCAAACCTTAAAACTGCTTTTGTGTCCAAACAGCCGCTTAACCACATTTGCCTGCATACACAAAAATTTCGGAAACCAAACAGCGCTTTAACATCACCTTGCTGCACACAATTTCATTAGCCAAGAAACCAATTTTCTGAATAAAAATTCGGTCACTAAAACGTCAATTTTCTGCATAAAAGTTTTAGAACCAAATAGCCTTTTAAAGGTACTTTTCTACACAAAATTCAAAATTCAACAACCAACAACCAATTTTCTACATAAAAATTCGGCAAACAAAAAGGCTTATTATCTGCATAAAAAATCAGCACCAAAAAAAAACTTAAAATTTCAGCAACAAGCTGCCATTTTCAGCATAAAATTCAGCAACCAAAAGGCTTATTTTCTGCGTAAAAAAAACAGCACGAAAAAGCTTAAAATTTCAGCAACTAAACAGGCCTTTAACTATAGTTTTATGCACAAAAATTAGCAACAAAAAATTTCGTTTCATGCATAAAAAGCAGCAACCTAAATGCCTATTTTCCGCATAAAAATCAGCAGCCTAAAGGCCATCTTTCTGCATATAAAGATCAGCAACCGGAAAAGCTTTTATTGCATAAATATTTAGCAACCAAAGGCCCTTATTCTTCACAAAAATCAGCAATCCAAACAGCCATATAAAGTGACTTTTCTGCGCAATAAGTCAGCAATCCAAACAGCCCTATAAAGTCACTTTTCAGCATAAAAATCAGCAGCCAAACACACCTTTAAAGTCACTTTTCAGCACACAAACTTCAGCAAACAAATGGGCCTTAAAATTCATTTTTCAAGCAAAAAAAAAAAAATTCAGCAAACAAACAGCCTTCAACGTCACTTTTTAGCACAAAAATATCAGCAAACAAACAGCCTTCAAAGTCACTGTTCAGCATAAAATTTCAGCAAACAAATTGCATCTAAAAACCAATTTATTGCACGACACAATTCTTTCTGCATAGATATTTTAGCACCCAAACAACCATTGTTAAAAAAAATTCAGCAAAGAAAAATTTAGCACATTATTACCGCAAACAAAATGCTATATCACACGAATTCTGCACAACATTTTTTTTTAACCCACAAACACTATGATCTCGACATGATCTTAAAGGTAAAAGGGCATTTGGACAGAATCAGTCAGAATGTTTTAGGGGTTGTTTGGACGCAAAGATCCGAAGGGCTGTTTGAATACAAGCTTTCATAAAATCTGAACAGCTTACACATCTCCAAAGACAAAACAAAACTTGTTTTAGACTCAATATATTTATTTATTTACGAAACAAGACTGAAAATAAAGGCACAACTAACAATCTGTTACAAGTATTGTATCTATATGTTTTCTGATTAAGCAATAGCACATAATCCGTTTTAAGATTGTAGGGAAACCTATCCATAATCAGAAGTCATAACAATGATACAATACAATCAAGCTCAAGGTAAACAGAAAAATCATAAACAAAATATATATATAAACATAAGAGTTTCTAAGAAGATAAAACCAGAAAGTAGATGAAACCGAATGCAATAACATGATCGAGGCACGTGTTTAACACGCTTCCCTTAAAACGGATTCGTCGCCTATTCGCCGTCCGTTTTCGAGGGTACAACGATCGGAACAGTACGTTGTATTGCCGGATATGACTTCCATGCCTGAAATTTTCATTGTATCAAAACATGATTCGTTAACCAAAACGAAACTACACGTTAGTGTGGTATGGAACTGATAGTTGATCATGTGTTGTGTTATCTTCTTCATTTCTTTTATTGGAACAACAAGGTTGGTACTTATACTACCAACTAGAAACTTAGGGCATCCACTATGGTGGTTTATAAAAAGGTTTATAAAAAGATGAAGAAGTCCATAATATTGTTAATCATAGTGGAGATCAATTTCATGCTTACATGGCATGAAGAGGTCCAATATCTTAGACCTTTTCACAATTTAATGCATTGAGTTATGCTATATATTTATAAAGCTTTAACAAGTTTATCTATAGTGGAAATAGGTTTATAAATCTAAAAAGTTTATGTATTTGTGATCTGGCATATTTATAAACTTTTGTAAAGGTTTATCATAGTGGATGCTCTTATGGTGTAATGGTCACCATTATGCCCCATTAATACGCAGTTAACTCCCATTAAACCAATCATTAATCGAGTTAAATGCAATACTTATGACATTATAGACCATTAACCACTTGTTGTTACAACTTTGAAAATTGTAAGTAAGACATTTCTCTTTTCATAATGTTCCATTCCAGTCCCCGTATTTCGAGACCCAATATCTTATTCACAATTTTTCCAACAGTAACTTGCACCTTAACTCAGCCAAGTTAAGCCATAACTATGCGTTACCTCCATAACTTGCACCTTAACGCAACCCCTTAACTCAACTGCACGGTGTGGTAACTTGTCCCTTAACGCCCCTTAACGCGATTGAGTTAAAGGTATAACTCAACTTGTGAGTTACCATACCACATGCTCTTATGATACAACTATACAAGTGCCACGTTTGGAAATGTAAATTAGATGAGATTTTTTGTTATCAACTCCAAATACGCTCTCTTTATTAGAGCATGAAAAAAATAAACAAGCTATTGTGATTGCCGGAAATACATATTGTGATAAAATTAAACAATCAACTTTTCTATAGTGTATTATTTTGATGCACGTTCAAAAGCTGATGTTTTATTTAGATAAGTTCGTCAACAATAAAATTTTTGTTATTCTAGAATTTTTGTTCGACTACGAAAACATGTTCGTTATTTATTTTATTTTTTTTGACAAATCTGTGTTTTTGTTAGGTAAGCATTATTATTTAATGACTATGTTATGATTTTGTTTGTTGGGTCATCTAATGCTCTAAGAAACTTGTCTTCACTTTTTAGGTCTTATGATTAGATCACTTTATTTAACGATAGTACGATACAATGCTCGTGACTCGTGAGAGTACTAACTTCAGCTTTCATGTTCTTGGACTAGTTTTTGATGGCGGGTAATGTTTGTGAATAAAATAAAAGGATAATTCCAAAAGTACATTTAAAATCGAATTTTGTTTCACAACTAAATCAAGAATTCTGAAAATTCCAATTTTGGTCATGTGCAACATGTGTGACTGTGCGACTTCAATAATATTATGACATGTGGCTTGATAAATTTTTGTCTTTTCCACCCACTTGTACCATTTGTACCTTTTGTCAAGCTACATGTCACAATATTATTGGAGTCGCACAGGTCGCATATAACCAAAATTGGAATTTTCAGAATTTTTGACTTAGTTGTGGAGCAAAATTCGATTTTAGGACTACTTTTGGAATTATCCCTAAAATAAACCACATAAATAACAAAGTAAACAATGAATTTAGCTAACTCTCAAGAGTGTTAGAAACTCTCTTTTCTTAATAACTTATCATAACCATTTTAAAATATAAACCTTTTACATTTATAGTCGTAAAAGTATCTGAGAAAAGTCGAGAATCATTAGTAAACTTAGAAAAAAAAAGAAAAAAAAAAGAAAAGAAAAAAAAAGACATAATTCTTAAAATCCAAACATATCTTTAATAAAAACAACATAAATACTAATATGAAAATGATAGATCATGACAATTATAAATTATCGTTTTTACCCTTGATCTTTTTGAACTAATGACTTCACATGTTAACCGAAGGACCGGCGGCTAAGCCAATGGAGTTGGAGCTCGAACATGCCCTTCACCATTTTCCGCCTCTTGAGTTGAACTAAAAAAAAAAATGGTAGACGAAGAGCTTTAATAAGTATTCGAGAATCACTTTGGTGTAGAAGTGGGAAATGTTGAGCGAGTGCATGTAGGGATGAGCATTTGGACCCGAATTTCGGGATAGAACTGGAACTGTACCGTTACCGACTCTTGATACACAATACGGGAACGGTACCATGAATCTAGCAAAAAAAATTCGGGACCACTAATACGATAACGGTACCAAAACGGAAGAGTACCAAAAAAAATTTCCAGAATGCGAGTAGTCATGTTTTTGAATTAAATAAATTATCCAACCACACAAAATCGCAAACAACTACCCATTAAAATCTCTTTGGATTTGTTAAAACACATGTGAACATTTATTTTGGGGCTTTGTGGGTTTATACCCCACTAACTTAGGAGGGCCACTCCATCACCAATCATTAGCATTAATAATTATCTTTTATTAACAATCATTAGTATTAATCATTATTGTTTTTTTCTTTTTCTTTTTTTTTTCCCCTTTTTTTAGTTATACTTTATTTTATTTTATTTTATATATGTATATTTTTTAATTTTTGCTATTAATACTTAACTTGTTATAATACCCGTGCACGTACGGGGCTTTTTTTGAAAAAAATTATTTATGTATTATTATCGTTTAAAATACAAACAAATTAGCATGTCTTATAGAATTTTACTTGTTGGATTAACAATAGGAAAAAGCCAACAATACTACTTTTGAAAAATTAACCAAAGAGTAAATTACATGGTTCGTCCCTGTGGTTTAGGGTAAATTTCACTCTGAGTCCCTATTTTTTTTGTTGCATCGTTGATCCCTATTTTGAAACTACGTAACACTGGTGGTCCTTATCGTTAACTGTCATTATCTTTTCCGTTAGCAAGTGGCAACGTTAGTCCATTAACCAAACAAGTGTTTGTAGCGTTAGTCCTTTTACTAACGGCCGTTAGTTAGTCCTTTAAAAAAATTTTCAATAAAAAAAATTCAAAAAAAAAATATTTTTTTCGAAAAGTTTTTTATCCAAAAAAAAGTTTTTTTGACAAAAAAAAACATTTTTTTTTTTTATAATTTGTTTTGGGATTTTTAAGAAAATTTTTATTAGAAAAAAAAATTAGAATTTTTTTCTTAAAATAAAAAATTTCGAATTATTTTTTTTGGTAAAAAAAATTTCGAAAAAAAAAACATTTGTTTAGAATTTTTTTTTAGAATTTTTTTAAAGGACTAACTAACGGCCATTAGTAAAAGGACTAACGCGGCAAAAGCTTGTTTGGTTAATGGACTATCGTTGCCACTTGCTAAAGGAAAATATAATGACAGTTAACGATAAGGACCACCGATGTTACATAGTTTCAAAATAGGGATCAACGATGCAATAAAAAATATTGACTCAGTGTGAAATTTACCCTAAATCACATGGACGAACCATGTAATTTACTCCTAACCAAATTAATAATTTAATATTTTGTCTCTGTGATATACAATGTAGCACTACGTAAACAAAGATACATCATACATGCAAATTCAAATGAAACAAAAATGTAGCTACGAATATATTTATCTGACTATCCTAGAGTAATCAAATACTAGTAAGTAACTAAAAACCCTCAACTCAAAAAAATATGAAAGAAAAATTCTTAAATTGAATTTATTGAGTAGCAATTATATTACATTAAATGAGATAATAATTAAAAGAGTTAAAAAATCAATACATTGGAAAATACAAAAAGTCAAATAAAAGAAAGATGGGGTATAAACCATATGACCCTTAACACTTACTTTGAGAGAGAGTGAGTATAAGTTAAAAAAAATAAAAATAATAGAAAAAGTATAATAAAAAATAACCACGTTAAAACAAATTAAAATCGGAGCTAATACTGAACATTTACTTTTGTTACTATCATAGAAAATTACTAGCATGAAGTCTGGAATTTCTTTTTGGTTTAACAAAAACGGGAAAAAACGGATATGTATCGATTTTCCGGTACCTGAATCCCGTCCGGTACGGTACTGCAATCCCTTTTCATGCTCGGGAGAAAAACGGTACTATCGGTACGTGTTCAGTATTAATCTGGTATTGTGCTCATCCCTAAGTGCAAATAATACTGGACAACGATTTTTATTTTATTTTATTTTATTTATGGCAACCATAATACTAAATGTTTATGTAACACTTGTTGAAATGTGCAAACTCAATCTCACAAAAAAAAAAAAAAAAAAAAAAAAAAAAAAAAAAAAAAAAAAATCGCAAAGTTAATATATAAGTTTGGTGGATTACTTTTTTATTAACAGTTTGTTTTAGAATGAACCTAGTTGGTTTATATAATTAAGAAGTGATATCAGAGTTAAGATTGAAACAAGATAACTGTTCTACATCGAAAAACGGTTAATCTCAAACTTTACATATAAGTTCATATGAATTACTTCTACTACATGTTATTGTGAAATCAAACTACACTTAACAGCAAGTCTTAATCAAAATCATGTGATAACTATCACTAATCACTTGGCAAAAATATCTAACAAGTTAATTACCGTAGTTAAACATACAAACCTGAAAATTACGAAATTTTTGGACTTGATTCATGCATACTGGACTCAATGTGTAAGTGGTCGTGTGTCGGTACTACCACTATCAGTTTCTCCTATTGGCTATCGCCAACATATGTACAATGTTTTTTACTTTGTGCGTGTTTAAAATAACACTCAAATACCACAGGGTTTTTACAGGTATTTAACCTCTAAGTATATTATTCAAGTTTTATAATTTACTTATGCAACTTAATTTTCAAGTAGACAAAATTATCATCAATCAATAAGTTGGCACTGATAACTGTATATATAAAGATAATCATTGCTTAAGACTTTTAGTAGCAACTCCTACTAGGGTAGTAACCCCGGCCACTTGAGTTCACTTCATCAATCCTCTTGTTCATTTGGTTGCTCAAACTACCTGCAATAATCCTATTATTTGTACTTATTATTTCATTAGATATATACTTGAAATCTGAATTCATCCCTAGTGCCAGCAAAGTCCAAAACGATGATTATTTTGTATAAGAAGTCTTTTCTACGAGAGACATTTCACATAAAGCTATGCCTAGCTAGAGAGTTTGCAAGTTGTATGATAGCTTGATCAATGCGAGACAGAAGTGGTCCATCCAGGTGTAGCGATTTACTGACTCAAAGAAGTTCATGCCATGGACTATTCCTCATTTACGAAAATTCTTTTTCATCATTCAAACTATTTACACTGTTCCTTATCTATGTTCGGTGATACTTAATTGTGGGAACCATTCATTTCAAGATTCAACAACTAAACATCTCATCCTTTGGATCATCTTTTATAATCTAAATCCTTCATTTTCTATACAATTCAACCTTAAAAAGAAACATAAATATACTCATTCACACGACAAACCACTAGTCGCCGGAAACAGGCTGGCAGCAGCCCAACTTGCGCAAACAAACATGTCAAACAGAAACTGTTTGGCGCCAAACACATTGAACCTTAAAACATAATAAGCTATGGAAAAACTTATATTTTCATGTTAGGGAATATGAATCGGCAGCTTCTGACTCAAACCAAATACTTGGGAGAACTCCCAAGAAAGGAGGGCTAATTGGTTTAATGGTTTCAAGTGGTGTATGAAGTATATATAGTCCATGTGGGAGAAGTTAAAAGATTCAAGGCTTGTTTAGTGGCAAAGGTGTATACAGTCAGGCACAAACACAAGTACTCCATTTTCATGTCAAATTTGCTTTGTAGCGAGTTAGATAACTTTGATATGCTTGTTTTCTCTTTCTGTTATCTTAAGGTAGCTTATCTACAATTGAGCCCTATAACTTTGTCAAACTACTCGGGCTTTTCTCAAACACTTTTTTTTGTGTATACAGTTAGTATGCTTAGAACATGCTACTACAGATGTTCCCTCTTTTAATTTCTGTGAGCAAGTTATACTCCACACTCAAAGTAGAAACTATAACCTGTTAATTGTGGATACATACAGATGTCACACCTTCTGTAACGGACACAGAAACAATTGGATCTGCATATGATCATTACCTCCAGAGAGCAGTAAATATCTTGCCACTGATTTTTGGTTCATTCACTTTAAGTAGAGGTGGTAAAACTACAACACGTTTACCTATAACAGGTCGATTCAGGCCATGTTATAACTTTAACAGGTGAAATGGGTTGAATTTATACCAAATATAATGTTAATGCATACAACCTCCTTTATCGCCTAGGGGAAAAACTTAAATTGTTTTAGAAGACTTTATTATTTTCTGCTGTCATATTTCACACACAATTTTCTTTATATATTTTTAACTTAATTTTTACAAGAAGTAATTTTTTTGGGTCAACCAAACTAATCAATTTAGACCCAAACCAAAAATTACTAACAACCTAACCCACCCGTTTTGCCACCTATATCTTGTAGTCATTGTTGTTTAGCGCTAACATGCTCTTGTTTTTAGAAACTTTCATTCGGGGCAGCTAGTGGCCATGGTGTCTCGGTAATAGGAAGAGAGGGATTTAGTGGTGGAATGCATTATCTACCTCTATTAGATCCAGTTTCATTAACTCGTGGTGGAATATATTCTCTTCCTCTATCAGATCTAGTTGCAATGAACCGTGGTGGGACCAAAGGCCTTGATCTTGCCGCAAATGGTCCAAGCATTCTAATTGATCATCATTCGCCAGTTGACTTGATGACTAGACCTGGACGTGACACATTGCCACTTCCTGCGGATGTCTCTAGTAAAAGAAGTATAGCATAAAATGCTGCAGGAATAAGCAATGATAATGAAAAAAATAAAATTTAATAGCTTGTATCCGCTGATGCTGAGAACATTTCCATTAAATTTTTATTTTTTTCATCCTCATGGCTTATTCAATTCCTGCAGCATTTTATGCTATACTTCCTTTACTTTAGTGCCAAGATATATTTCGTCCATTTGTTGGGTATAAAGAAGTGCGGCTAGTAAGCCAGGACTCAAAATGGCTTAATATACCCGTTATCAAAATGGACGCATGGTGGAGTCCCGTTATCATTAGCTTTTTGGACTTCACTACCAATGCTTGTGCAGCAACTTCTTTGAGTGCTTTAAACAATTTTTCTTCCCCAACCACATTTAGAAAGGCATGCGGCATATATTTTATATTTTGTAAACAATTTCTTTGTTATATCTACTTAAAATTATAATATAAGAAGATCTTATGACATTATGAATTCCCTCTGCATGTTTGACCACCCTATAAACATATAGCATCTGACACTGAGTATTACAATTCTTCAAAGATGTTAAAATAACGCAAACTTTCTGTGTTTAACATAGCAGATGGTTTGGGGACCCAAAAACGTCACTAACACAATGTTAGTTTTACAATACATGTATTTTTTTTTAACAGCTTTACAATACATGTATTTGTATTCACATTGCACAATGTTCGCCGTAATGTGATGACAACACTTATTATTATTATTATTATTATTATTATTATTATTATTATTATTATTATTATTATTATTATAACTTCACTTTCATTAGCAACAAAACTATAGGATTACAAGAAATTAGTGGGGAGCCTCGAAACTATCTGGGCTCAAACACCTTTAGCAATAGCAAAATTAATCCTACTGAAAATATGGTTAGCAGCGCAAGCCCCAATATCTTGAGTTGTAGAGAATTTTCGGATCCGCTTGAGTAGGGTCACCGCATCTGCTTTAAGTTCTCTCAAGGAGGAGAATGAGAAGGGGATGAATCCATATCCAATATCGGCACATTTAGCTCTGTATTTGACGCGCTTACGTTTGGCGGCATCAATCACCACACAACCCGGCACAAAATCAGTCAAACCAGTTTGCGTGAGGGGAGACGACCCCGTCAAATCGACACATACGTCCTGCCCTTCATCCCAGGAATAGAGCAAGATATCTGCTGGCCGTAAGACTTGCTCCCTTTCTCCACCCAGCCCGATGTCGATCTCTTTACGAGCAGATACCCCAGATCGATAACAGCATGGTCCCCGTAGATATCCCCCGTGAAAACCTTAGAGCAAGCCGAACACGACATCTGAATAGAGAAAAGGGGGACACCTAGCCGATAACATAATAAACACCTGTAAGTTCTGGCATTCATAGTCTGTCCCACCCAGCTATCGGAACCACCCTAAGCCAGTCTGAAGTGCAGCCCTCCTTTTGCGACCTCCAGAGTGCCATTTGTTGGGGAGATAGGCAAAATGTGGATTCAGCCGTTTGGATAACACATGTGAAATATATATCTGCCAATTTCTTCATGAGTTTGGGGGCAGCGATCTCATCCGGGTTACTCAGAAGGTCAATCCCCATTTTCGCATTAAAAGTGCTCAAGGCCTCTTCGGAGGAAGGTCCAGAGGTAACTATATTAGAATGTCTGAGGAGCTTAGTCTATAGTTTGGCAGATTGAAGTCTAGACGCTAGGAATACATAGTTCAAGGCATCCCCTGTAGAATATACGTCAAGTCCTCCAAATGTGAATGGCAGGGTGGCCAACCTCCATTGCCAATTACCAAATCCAGGCCCAAAGGCAGTAACAATGCGTTCAAAGACCCGAGGAGAGCATGTGCACATAGAGGAATACAACTTTGAAATGCCGACACAAGCACGAATGAGCAACAGCTCACATTGTGGATCCCTAAGCTTAGTAACAACATCCATGAGCTCAATAGTTTAACAATCCAAAAGGTGTTGGGCTCGCAAACCATCACGACCACAAGATGTACCACGGGGTGTGTTGGATTTTATTATTATTATTATTATTATTATTATTATTATTATTATTATTATTATTATTAGCGAGTCCCGGCGCTGTTGGTGTGTTGGATTTTAAGGTACCCAACGTGTCTTCAATATTTGTTTGATTCAGGCCTCTACTTTGTGCCTCTTGTTCTCGTCACCTTGTTAGCTAATGTATAAGTCAAGAGGTTCATATGCAAAACGGAACCAGAGGGTTCCCGCGGGTGCCGGGACCCTTATGGTTTTTTTTGATATACTGTTAAGTTTTGAAAAAAAAAAAAAAAACATCAATTTTTCCATAATGCATCTTAAATGCATTCGGTTCATCAAAATTTGTTTCTATATTATGTTTCTAAAAAATTTGTGCACCCATTCATATTTGGTCCTAGTTCCGTCCCTGTTCATTTGAAAATGCATGCTAGCATAATGAATTTGTGAAATTATATGGCAAATATAAATATGAGAAACGATGTGTTTTTGATCAACCACCTGAACTAAAACACTGACTTTACATGGTAATATTCGTTATCTCCCCAAATTATTACAAACTTTGATATTAGTTGTCGCTTTAAACAGGTTATAAGATGGATGAACATGATCCTGGCTCTGGAAGTCTGAGGCTGTAGCTCTCAAAGCATCCAGGTCCACGCCATGCGGGAGGCGGTAGATTAATTATGCAAATGAAGATATGTTCTGTTAATGCGACTTATGTTCTATGTATATCTTTACAACCAGTGGCGGATCCAAGATTTTTAAACAAATTTTTTTTTTCCACCCTAAGTTCTAACTTATGTAAATTAAAAGTACGATATTAAATAAATCAAATCATATAAAATTTAAAATAACCTCGATCGCTCTACAACAAATTACCTTTCTGTGTGAGTTTCAGTTGAATCGTTGTTAAACAATATAAGGTTTAAATAAGCTTAACTAAGAGTCTAAGAATCAACTACTTGGACTATCATTTATTTTTTCTTATCAAATTAAGTGGGCTTGGTACCATGGCTTATTAATGGGCTTTCCAGCTCTCGTTGCTCGTTGGTTAAGTGATTAAATGTATATATAGCACAGTAGCGCACACACACAATAAATAATTAAAACACAGAACAGAACTTCATAATATATCTCGACATAACATGAGCAACCCATATGTGGCACTTGCCACATGTAGCCAGGCTTTGGGTCCGCCCCTGTTTCCGACTCATTTTACCCTACATACAGGGCTCCCCAGCATGATAAATTATAGCTATACTCGGAAAATGCAAATAGATTATTCAGTCGCCGTTATATAAGTTTTCGGTAGCTCTCATTGCAGCAACTTAAGAAATCAGGTTTTATACCTTTTAATGAAAAATATATTATGCTGGTTACCTACTTTATGTAATTTGTGTCTCAAATGAGTTTCAACTTAATATGCTCTACTTAACTTTGGATAACTTAAGTTGGGCCATGATTATTACACTCATATGAAGAATTAATCATTCTGATAATCTACTAGTGTATTTCAGGTTTTCAGGTTGAGTGTTAATTAACAACTTTAAGCAACCAACTTGGGCCATTTTTCATCTCAAATAATTCAACACGCTTAACTTAATTTATTACACACTCCGGCCTAAATGCCCAAATAAATTAAAACTAAAAAAACCAATGTCTTACACTTGTTAAAGTATCAACAGACTTAATAATAATAATAATAATAATAATAATAATAATAATAATAATAATAAATAAATAAATAAATAAATAAAAACAGTCAACATAGATTTTCTTTGCATCTGTCCCGTGGCCAATGTTTATTCCACATGTTGGAGAGTTTTTATTTTATATATTTGGGTTTTGCTAATGTCAGCCTTAAATCTTGTTGTTAAGAGTTTGATTTTATTACATATGAACAAATGAATGATTCTTATTAGATGATATTTTTGATAAATGTGGATGAAATCCTTAAAATTCTGTATATACATTAAATACTTCATTCTCATTGGGTGAATTAGTTTATTACAACAAATTCTAATAAAAATGATCATATTAATGACAGCACTGAGGGCTGTCGTTAGCAAAAACCCATATTTTTATAGGATTTATATTATGAATTAAGATACCAAACTTTATTTACATAACAAGGGATTAATCTCCACCCTCCATCTTCCTCCATCTTTATTTGATATAATGGATGAGATTCGTCTCATCAATTTAAAAAACCCACTTATATATATATATATATATATATATATATATATATATATATATATATATATATATATATATATATATATATATATTTTCAAATATTAATATCTTTCAAACCGTTAATCGTTAAGGGAAAAAAAATATACCGTTACGACAAACATTTAATCATCTTTCTATAGATAAGCACTTTGATATATTTTCGACAAATTTTTTTTTTCACGTTTTTTTTGTGACCGAAAAAATCACATGTGATATTACATATCATATGTAATTTTTTCGGCCACGAAAAAAAAGTGAAAAAAATGATTTTTTTTTTTTGTCGAAAGTATATCAAAGTGCCTGTCTATAGAAAGATAATTACTCCCTCCATCCCAAAATATAAGTCCACTTTGCTAGTTTTGGTTGTCCCAAAATTAATGTCCACTTTTGATTTCAACCAATCAAAATGTTTGTAAGTGGGTGAGAATGAATTTTTATTGGTTAGTATTGTAAGGGCCCTACTTTTCTTAAACTTTGTGAAATATGAAAGTGGATTTTGGGACGGAGGGAGTAAATGCTTGTCGCGATGGTGTAATTATTTTTGCTTAACGATTAACGGTTTAAAAGATATTTAAATTATAAAAAATGGCTTAAATATTAAAATGCTTTTAACCTCAACCATTGATTTTTTTTTTAAATGAATGATGGGGATGAGTCTCTTGTAAGAAAACTTTGGTTTTTAATATAAGTCGACTCTTATACTATTTTCAATCTTGGATTAGTCAAACGAATAATGTTTATGCTTTATTAAAAAAAAAATAATAAAATAAAATAAAACAGATAATTGATTAATAACTGCATGTATACATTTCGCCGATCCTATAGTTCTTTTGACTTAGCTAACACCCTTCACTGACGTACACTTTTTGTCGATTTTAGCTTCGGTTTTTAGTGCTTGTGATTTTATTCTATAACATTTTAGAATCAACAGTTTTGTAATATTGAGGTCCACTCCAGTCTCAAAAAGTTTGAGATTTGTTTTTATAGTTATCATATTTGTTGCGACAATATTTTAAATATTTAGATATATTTAGGGGGTGTTTTCTGTAGCTTATGAGTTTATGTATTCTTTGCTTATGTTTAATAAGATCATTTTTCATTGAAATTTATAAATTTAAATAAGTTTATTATGACATAATAAACTTAAATAATCTCGTTAATTTCAAAATAAAACTGAAAGAAAATAGTCTCACTACAACTTTCGAGACTTCTCGCGAGAACATTTTTTTGGCATTTGGCGAGGACATGTCCTCGCTAAAGGCTTTTGGCGAGCACATGCCATCGTAAAAAGATCCTAACCAAAAAACCGTTGCTAAAAGTATTGGCGACGACTTTGACAGACTTGGTTCATACAACTCGAACACCTGAATATACTTGTAAGTGACAAGACTTGCTTTGGGACAACGAAACATTCGTACTTGCGTAGCTCAAAAGATGTTATCGGTTATTTGCGCTATCATTAAAATTTATTGAAATGCTCTATTGAATAGGAATACACTTTGTTAGTATCACTCGCTCGATCATCACTTGAATACCCTCGGAAGTGAGATATAAGACTAATTGCTTAGAAACAACGTTACTTTCGTATGTGACTTATGCAACTCAAAAGGTGTTTTCTTGTATATGCACTATCAATATAATTTAATGAAGTTCAATGATTCCTCTCAATTGAATAAGAAGATTCTTGGTTCACAGAACTCGATCACTTGAATATACTCGGGAGTGACAAGACTTTCTTAGTGACAAAGATACATTCGTATTTGACTTGCGTAACTCAAAAGATGTTGTCGCGTATTTGCGATCTCAATACCATTTTATTGAATTGCGATGATTCTTATCGGATGAATAGAAAGACCTTTGGTTCATATCACTCGCTCGATCATCACTTGAATACTGTCAGAAGTGATATATAAGACCTGCTTAGGAACGATGATACTTTCGTATTTGACTTACGTAACTTAATAAGATGTTGCGTATATGCGCTCTTAATACAATTTGATAAAATGTGATGAATCTTATCTATTAAATAGAAAGACCTTTGGTTCATACCACTCGCTCGATCATCATTTAATACTCTTGGAAGTGTTTATAAGTCTTGCTAGGGAATGATGATACTTTCATATTTGGTTGCATAACTTAAAAGATGTTGCCGTGTACATGCGCTGTCAATACAATTTAATGAATTTTATTCCGCCATGCAATTTAATGAAAATTATGTTACTTATAAAATAATATATATTTTTTAATTCATATATTTTTAAAACTTAAATAATGCTTACAACTAAATTTATACTAAAATTAACTTAATTAAGAACACTTTTTAAATAACTTAAAGAGTTTACTTTTGGCGACGATATATCCTCGCAAAAGCAAAACCACATCATTAGTTTCATTTAGTTGCTTAATAAGCTGTTAAATAAATAATAAAGTGGTCAAAAAACGGCTAAATTTTTGGCAAGGACATATTCTCGCCGAAAGATTGGCGAAAAAAATAAGAAGAGAATGAATAAAGTATTAGAAATGATAAAAAATAGTCAACATTTTGGCGAATTCTTTTGGTCAAAATTTCTTACCTTTTAACAAAGTTTAAGTCTGGAACCGAGCTTTTTTGTCATTTTATAACTTTTGGCAAAAACATCTTGTCCTCTCAAAACTTCCGTTGCCCACTCGGCTTATTCTTGAAGTGTCTTAAGAAACATAAACCAAAACTGCATAAGTTTGTAAATAAAAAATGGGCTAATGGCCTCTAAATGTATCATAGTTGTCATCATTTCCTTTAAATGTATCGAACAAATTTATTTGTTATTATATGTACTAAACTTGATTTTTTTGGGCATTTTTGTGTACTTTATGATCATTTTGCCCCTCCCATATTAATAAAATGAGGGGCAAAATGGTCATAAACTACACAAAAATGCCCAAAAAATCAAGTTTAATATATAAAATAGCAAAAAAATTTGTTCGTTACATATAAAAAAATAAGTGACAACTATAATACATTTTGTAGCCATTAGCCTAATAAAAAACAAGTTTAAACAAAAAAAAAACCCTTTTGGTTTTAGTCTTTAGATGGTTGGTCTAATAAACGTGAATAATTTAGCTATACGATTATACAATACAAGTCGTAATAAAAAAGTTATGTAGAAATTTGCTAAAAAAAAAAAAAAAAAAAAAAAAAAAAAAAAAAAAGTAGTTATGTAGAAATATATATCTTTAATTATTTTTTTGCCATTAAAATAATGGGGGCCAGACTAATGTAGGATTTTGTTACGATGTCTGTATCGGCAACAGTCAATACCAACTACTACATGAACTAGCTGTACAACACTCGTTAATGCAAGGTCAAAGTCATCGCCAATCATATGTCAATTATTGTGTGTACTATTATCACAAATTTCTTTAATTTCCACGTCTCAACTTCTCAATCATGCATGAGACAACGTGGTTACTTGTTTCCTTTTAAAAAAGGGTTGTACTATAAGGACGGGTCTAGTGTGGGGGTCTCACCTATTTTTAGTCAAATGTACAAGCATTAAAGCAGATAGTATAGGCGGGGTAGCAGCACAAAACTTCCACAAACCCTCTCTATGAGGGGGTCCTTATAACTCATGCCTTAAAAAAACTGATACAACGTTTCAACGTGGTTACTACCGTACCTTATTTCAAGTGTTTAACTTTATACTTAACGATACAGAAATGATAATTAAGTAATCTTCACAATATACCATTTCAATAAGAACTGATACAAATGATACATATATTCCTACATCTTACTGTTACAACTTGCATGTTGTCTGTCAACCAAAAAACAATATGTACAAATCAGTTTCTTAATCTGAATACCCCACTGTAGAAATATATGTCCATTAGAAAAGTATATGTCACGTACTATACACACGTACATTTTTCTTAAAACTAGACTTATAACTAGTATAGTGTTAATTTTTTGACTTTAAACTTCTATATCCTGGTTTAAAAAAGATCTAATGTGTACTAGTATATGTTTTTGTTGGAAAAATCAATCTTGTTAGGTATATGGATGAATAAACAATGATTAGATTGTGTAATAAATAAGTTTGAAAATAATGTACTCGCAAGCTTTAATTTTGTCATATGTCAATATTCTTTCCTGAAAGTAGTTTAGGGCTGCCAAACAATTGAAAATGATACTTTCAAATCGATTATGGCCACACTTATGTTACACATGCATTATTTTTTTCAGAATTTATAAAATGTTACATGAATTCGAAAATAAATAAAAAAGAAAAGATTATTTGCAGAGGCAAAATATTATTGTTTCTTAAATAGTGAACGATAATTTTTAGAACACAACTATCCCTAGAGTCGATACATACTCTGCATGTAAGCTGTCTGATGAAGCCACATTTTTTTTGTTTTTTTTTGAACAAAGATGAAGCCATGTTAAAGTATATAAAAAATGTGGTAATTAATTAATTAACCATAAGTTAAAGCGGCAATGACAATCACTTACAATATACCCAGTGGCGGACCCAAGATTTTTTAAGGCGGGTGGCAAAATTTTTTTTTTTGATAAAATTCGTGATAAACTTTAATAAAAAGGTCATATTTTTTTTAACACTAAAAATTAAGGTTTTTACATTTTTGACTTCAAGGTGGGGGGCAATTTGATTTTTTGGAGAGGTGCACTTTAATAAAAAAGTCCTAAAAAAAATTTTTTTACACTAAAATCTGAACTTTTTCGGCGAGTCGTGGAGGGCACCGCCCCCAAAGCTAAAGCCTAGGTCTGCCCCTGAATATACCTATAACCTATTGATCCTAAATATCAAGTCAACCTAGCATTTGATATTCACACGTCAAAGACAAACAAAAGAATAAAATAAAAATAAAAATAAAAATAAAAATCTTGAATTATTTCATCTAGACCGTAATAAGATCATTGAAGGTCCTCAGGAACCTTATGGTTTGTCGCTTAGACCGGTAGTAATCGTGACCAAATGCATAATAAATGATTTTGTTATTTTAAAAAAAATGATTCTACGTTAAATATATGACATCAAGCAAAAAAAAAAAAAAAAAAAAAAAAAAATAGCTACATAATCTAAATCAAGTAACCAACATATTTAAGCAGAACTTCAAGTAAATGAGAATTTTTACTAAATATTAGCATTATGTTATTTGTGATAGAATTGATGATGTGGTTTCATCGAGAAACTACACGTGAATGGTAATTGGATTTCGGAAAAACTTTTTAGTGGCTTTTCATAATACATAGAGCACTTGATATATGACATTGGTTTAAAATTCTAATAATATACAAAAGAAAACACTAATTATTCAAGGAAATGATCCAAAGGTATCATAATAATTACGTCTTACTAGTAGTTAGATCCACGGTCAAAGATAAACTATTTCCAATGAATTAATCTTTATAAAACTTCTCCTCGTTATTTATCAAATAAATTCATATTTAGCGATTATTTACAATTAAGCAATGAATTTAGGCGCAATTTGGTTTCGAATACATTTAGGCCTACCTGTTTTCTCATTGGCAAAGTGAACATGGACTCAATTCGCATCAAATACATCCGAAAGTCATATCAAGTTAAGATCGCGGGTAAACTCGCAAGATCGTACGATCTTACGTGTTCACTATCTAAACTCGTGTAGGATCGTCATAGAATCGTATGTGGGTTTCTTTGGAGAGGTCTTAGGTTCGAGTCTCACCATGAACTTTCAGAGGCCCGAAATAAATAGAAGCAGGAGTGGGGTTTATCCTCTAAGGAGAAAGGTTCGAAGCTTGCATACTGCCCAATTGGATGTCACAGTAATCTCGGATCACTAATCCTAGGATCATGCGTAAGATCGTGAAATCGGACATAAATTCGTAAGATCGCTAGTCGATCTAAGTTTACCTAATTAGCATATATATATATATATATATATATATATATATATATATATATATATATATATATATATATATATATATATATATAGGGGGACTTTTTTACGAGAACCATTTTATCTGCGAGAACTGAAAGAACCACAAAAAACATACATGCACGCCTTTTAAAATAAAATAAAAATACATGCAAATCATCAATAATCGTAAACATCCACCTATGTTCTTCAATATCATTATGAACTCATCCTTTTTTTTCACAAAAACCTTACACACGGCCGCAATATTGTCGTTGCACGTCTTATAAGAACATACATGCACACCTTCAAAGAAATTTTTTGTATTTCGAATTTCTTATCAAATTCTTTAGAACAACTATGTTTTTTTTAAAACATATGTGTTGTTTTGAAAACATATGTGCAAAAATACAATTATTGAAGGCGTGCATGTATGTTTTTGGTGGTTCTCTCAGTTCTTGCGGATAAAATGGTTCTCGTTTGAAAAGTTACACTATATATATATATATATATATATATATATATATATATATATATATATATATATATATATATATATATATAGTGAGGATCAGGTACGTTTTTGTCTTTTAGTGCGGATAGTACGGACGAATCTCAGCCCTCCATCTAGTCAACCATTTGAAAAAGGCGGAGTAGCAATATCGTAAATATCCTGTCTTTTTTTAAAATGGTTACTATCGTATTAGCTTTTTTTTCTGAAAAAAATTCAAAAAAATCTGAAAAAATTAAAAAAATAAAGAGGACAACAAATAATTAAGAATCGCTGAAAAAAATTCAAAAAAAAAAATCGTTTTCATCGTTAAAGGGATTGTGATATTAGCGTATGATTTTGACTTTTTTACAAAAGTCAAGATCTGATCTTTACAAATAGATCTTGACTTTTGTAAAAAAGTCAAAATCAGATTCTGATATCACATAAAAAAAATTTAATAAAAAATTTAATATCACAATAACTTTTTTAATATCATAAAAACTTTTTCTTAATAAAAATTGTTAATATCGCCGTAACTATCATGCTTTCTTAATATCACTATAATACTCATACATTCTTTTTCAGTTTTTTTTATATCACCATAAGTTTTTTTTAATATCGTAAAAAAAAAAACAATTATATTAAGCTTTTCACTAATATCACGGTTCATTTTTACATGTAAAAAAGTTTAATATCACGTTGGTTTTACAATATCACCGTAGTTATCATGAGTTTTTAATATCACGGCTCATAATATGGTTAATATCACGGTAGCACTCATAATCAAAAAAACAAAAAGTTCTCAGAAAAATCTGAAAAAATAAAAAAATGAAAGCAGATAACAATATTAAGGATCGCTCAAAAGGAAAAAAATTAAAAAAAATCATTTTCATGGTTAATTGGTACCGTGATGATAGCGCTAGATCTTGACTTTTTTAAAAAAAGTCAAGATCAGATCTGGATTGGACGGACCAGATCAATCCGCACGTCCGCACTTAAAAATTATATCCGCACATGATCCTCACTATATATATATATATATATATATATATATATATATATATATATATATATAACAAATTTAGGTAAATGGGAAATTTTGTTGTTTTGTGTTATTTTAGTCGTCTGCTCGACCAAAACGAACAAAAAAAGAAGCCGGCCGACCGAAGTCGACCCGACTTCCCACAACAAGCTTGATCGACGACTGATTGGGTCGAATCGATCGTCGACCCCTTTAGTTCGCCCAACCTAATACCATGAGTACCTTGTGCTTTTAATCATGCATGTTAAGTATGGCAATCATTTTCATATTAAAAAATGAAGTGGGTAAGTAATTAATTAACCATAAGTTAAAGCGTGAATGATTAGCTTATTTTACATTGGGAATATATTAGCTACAATTGTATTGTAGCCAATTTCATACAATTTGTGGTATAAATTGTGGGTCCGAAGTCCTTTTATGGGTTCTTGACTTTTTTCTGTGGGTCCCTGATTTATTTGCTTATGTATTTTAGTGAAGTAATGTAGCAATTTGGCTACAAAAATTGTAGCCAAGTTATCCCCTTTTACGATATACCTTTGATCCTTAAACTCAAGTCAACATAGCATTTGATATTTACACGTCATAGACATAATAAAAGAATAAATAAATAGAAAAGATTTTAATTACTATCCCTGTCTCAAAATTATTGTAATGGGACAAGAATCATCAAGTTTAATAAAAGTTAGGCCATTATAAATTTCAACCACTCAAATAGAATATTCCCTCACTAAATTCTTTTTTTCTTACTTAAAACAGAAAATGGACAATTATTTTGAAACATCTTAAAATGGAAATATGGACAACAATTTCGAAACGGATGGAGTATTGTACTACAATATATTCTAAAGGTCGAGCATCCACAATGCAAAAAAGTCTTTAATGATTTTTTGCATTTAATGCTTCTCAAGTTTAATATAAAAGACTTTGAGGAAAGACTTTGAGTTTGTCAAGTCTTTCTACAAAGCTTTTAAAAAAGCTTTCACTGCAATGCCAAAAAACCCTTTAAAAAGACTGTTGGTAATAGTAAAAAGCTATTGATAGTTTGTGCATTGTGGATGCTCTAAGTATAGCGCTTGCAAGTTGCTACAGTGCTTGCGACAGTAAAATTAATTAATATCTATAACTATTTAAGCGAAATAGTCCCTAGGGTTTAACTGTCTTTGCAAACTCGGTCCTTTGGGGACTAACGATGTAACTGAATTGAACTTTTAAGGACTGATACATAAATACATATATACATTTATAAAAAATATAACGGGACAATAACACTCTTGCAGCAACGCGCGGGATTAGCCACTCGTTTGATCTATAGCCCAAGTTCTCGAACTAACTGCCTAACTACGTATTGTGTATTTTAGTAAACATAATTATAATTTTTATTTATTTATTTATTTTAGAAGGGCAATTTTTTTACACCTATACAACTTATCTCACTAACGCCTTCAGCGAGGCTTGAACCCACAACTTCTAGGTTGGTGAGGAACTCACATATCACTAGACCGAAGGCCTTGGGTACACATAATCAAGGCGAAGCCAGTAAATTTTGCTCGAGGGGGCGCATTTTAAATTTTTTTAGAAACTACACTATAAATTGGTTCGTATGGGGCTAATTAAAAAAAAAAAAAAAAAAAAAATGTTTTCAAAATTTTACACTATAATTTTTTTTCGCTAGTGGACACGTTACGATTGTGACCCCCTTATCTCCACCCCTGCACATAATTATAAATTACTGTTTGAATGTATAAATGTAAGACCTATTTCTTTCCAATCTATATATCTTTTCATTCTATCGAATTACAGTAGTTTAACACTTATATAACGGTGTTCATGCACTCCATAAAGCTAACCAATAATTACAAAGCTTCTTTAGACTTTAACTATCACAAAATACTTGGGCATAATCCAATTCTTTTCTTGAATGTTGATCAGACACTACTACACAAAAGGTTAAATAGATCACTTCAAATAGAGTGGTTATGATAAAAACTGATCTAACAAAGGAAAAGAAGGGAGAAATGTAATAAATAGATCGGTTGTTTATATAATAACTGATCTACTTAATTTTTAAACTAGTTAGATCGGTTTTTAAATATTAAACGATCTATTTATCACTGACATATTTCAATATTACATATGGATACCAATTTTCACCCAATAGTTTTAGCGGGATACCAATTTTTCATTTACCGCTTCACTGAAAATCACCAAAATTTAATTTATACACACAAAACTCTTTACCATTTCACCAAAATCATATACCACCCTCACCAAACAAACCCTAAATTTCACCGCCGCTCTCAACAAGGTAAATTGATCTAATCACTCAAAGTCTTTGTGAATTAGTAACCGTATTTGATGTTCCATGACTTCAATTCATGCTCTTTACCCTTAATTATGTTTTCATTCACTGAACAAATTGCTTTTGTTTTGAAAGTTTTATTTTTTAGGGAATTATGTTTTTACTCTATTTCGTGGGGTCGGGTGGGGGGTGTTGTGCGTGTGGGGAGAAGTTGGCGAACTGTTGTGACTCATTCTTTTATGCTTTTTCAAAATTGGTATAGAGCAGCTTGAAGTTGTTAATGAGCTGTATAAGAAAAGAAGTTCGAGCTCTGAAGATATGAGGAGTGTTTGATATGGCTGGGCTCGAGCCAGGAACAATAGTGAATGCAGTTCGAGCTCTGAAGATATGAGGACGAGGAGTTCAGATCTGTACATCTGACCATCATAAGGTGGTAACATCAGCCCCCTCTCACCAAATGTATCACTAATAAGAAATTTAGTATGAATGAACATCATAATATATTCGGATACTAGGTGGTAATATCAGCCCCCTCTCATCGGTGTTGTGTTTGTTGAAGTCATTTGGTTTCGGATACTAGGATGTTTTTGTTGCAGGCATTTGTATTTAATATATTGTTGTATTTGTTATGAGTTAATGGGAATTCTGTAAAGATATTCATTCTGATGAAAATTTGGAAACATTTTTTTTTTTGTTTGAAAATTGCCTTAAAAGATCGGCTCTTATGTATTAACTGATCTTATTGTGACATTAATAAGATCGGTTTTCAACCGATCTATTTATGTTCCCCTCAAATAGATCACCCTTAGTTAGAGTGGTTCATAACCGATCTATTTGAGGTGTTTCAACCGATCTATTTAACGTTTTTTGTAGTAGTGAGAGTATAAGCTAGCTAGAAATCATAAGCACGAAAAGTCTATAACAAATAAAATTTTGACAACGATTACTTCTTTTATATATAAGTACGAAAAGTCTTACATGAAGAGTTTATTGTTTTATTGATTATAATTAAGCAATGAACTTGGGCGCAATTTGTTTCGAATACATTTAGGGCTACCTGTTTTCTCACTGGTAAAGTGAAATTGGATTCAGTTCGCATCAAATATATCAAAAAAATATTATTCACCAAAAATCCAAAATCTCATTCATAATAATTCCAGACGTTAAAATATAACATTATAACAACATATTATGTCAAACTAATCATGTTTTGATTTCATATTAAGTAATGACAGTTAACTTTAGAAAACTGGACATGTATACATAAAGTAGTTTAATAAAGTTTTTTTTGTTTTTATTATTATTATTTTTTTATATTGCGGTTTAAAAAAAATTATATTTTTTAGGTTAAATTGCAAATTTCGTCCTTAATATTTGCCAAAATTGCCAATAATACACCGAGGGAAAAAAATACAAATTTGCCTCCGAGAGATAAAGTTGAGTGCAAAATAGCCACCGAGAGCTAACGGTTGTTAGTATTCACATTAGTAAAGGTCAAACGCATCTCAAATAACTAATATACCCCTTGTCTTATTCCCACTCTTATTTGCAATACCAAATGAAGGAAACCAAGAATAACAAACCCATATCTTAATAAAAAAAAAACCCAAAATTTTTTCCATTTTTTTTTTCTTCTTGAGTTTCTAATTATTTTTAAAGCAAAAATTAAAACCATCAATAACAAACTTAGATATTCAACCTGCATCACCCAAGTTTTTATAACATCAAATAATTTATGTCATATGTTCCACTATATTTATAAAATCAAATAACTTAATTCTTGTTTATGTTATTAGTACAAAATCAGTTTATGTTATTAATACAAAATCAAAGAAGAAAACAAAAACATCCACAAGGATCTCATCATCCGACGAGTTTCGATGATGAACAGTGGCCGGTGGTGGTTTATGGTTTCACTAATCTGCTTAACTTTTTTAACGCAAATGAGCAACTGAGTGTTTGGCTATTTACTTAATAAGGTTAAATAAGCGCTTAAAACTGAACAAGTTGGTATGTGCTTATATATTCAATTAGACAAATAGTTTCAAATATGATATCCTAAACACCCCTTAAAGTGCTTATTATAAGTTGTTTTGTCCGAACACTATAAAATGCTTAGTTTCTTTAAAATAAAGTGCTAACTATGTACATGTTTTCGTGGATTAAAAGTAGGTTTTTTTTTTTTTTTTTTTTTTTTTTTTTTTTTTTTTTTTTTTTTTCATAGATGTTTTGGGTAAATCAAAATGATAGAATTTGTCTTTTTATCATTAATTTAATTTTATTGTAGTTAAATCATTCATGATACTCATTGTAGTTAAAGGTTGCTTGGAATTGCTTATTGAATTTAGGAATATTAAATTAATTAATTAGTTATAAGTGATTAGCGAAAACTACTCACATGCTTATTAGCTTATAGTATTGTAAATAAGCACTTAAATTACAAAAGCTGGTACCTGCTCATTTCTTTACGTAGAAGTTCAAAACAATCAGCCCATACTTATTAATTTTATTTGTATTTAATCTTTGATAACATATTGTTGTTTACGAGATAGAGGGTGTTTGGGGTTGCTAACTTAACATCTCATCATAATTTAGAAGCAAATGAGCAGTTTTAAGTGTTTGGCTAGAAGGTGATTTTGTGACTTAGCACATATAATACACTTGTGTGTATAGCCATTTTTTAAAGTTATCAACTGTTCATCCAAGCTTGATGACATTAGATATTACTAGGGCTGCAATCAAGTCAAGCTATTATCAAGCAACTCGAGCTAGAGCTTGGCTCGATCGAGTCAAGCTTTTATCAAGCTCAAGCCCAAGCTCAAGCCCAAAAATTAGCTCGAAATATTTAACAAGCCAAGCTCAAGCTTTGAATAGCTTGGCTCGAGCTCGTATCAAGCTTTTATCAAGCTTTAATATTGATATTTTCATATAAATTTCATATAAGTAATTAGGAGCCAATTTGGTTATTAAGCTAATTATAAGAGCTTAGTTCGTAAATATTGGATAATGTATTCTAGAAAAGTTGTTCATTTTATTTACTCAACTAAGTAATTATCATTAAGGCTGCAAAATGGGGTATATCATAAAGGGTAATTTGTAACAAAGTGGCAACAGGAACAAGTTTATTGTTTCTTGCAGCTAGTTTTGATGATGGCGTTAAATTTAAAGTGTTACCACGTTGTTGTCATAGGTATCATTGTGAGTGTGTCGATAAGTTACACATTCGAGTTGTCCTATATGCAAAACTACTGTACGAGTCGACGACGCACCTGGGTAAAAAGAGTGCTTAGTTGTGAAATACAGAAATAGTATTTTCACTTTTATTGTAAGGATCTGATGTATCTTTAGTTTTGAAATAGTGTTGCACTTTTATTGTTAGTGTAGTTAACTTGTTGCAAGTTGCAAATGCATGAAGCCAATATATCTTTATGTACGATGCATGAGTTAATATCTTTTCTTCAAGTAGACAAGCACTAACACAATATAAACTCCCATGAATGCTAAGGAAACCATCAAGTTAGAAGATCATTTTGCTCAAGAATTCAAGATACGTGAACCTTATGAAGCCTCACGAGATATATTTTGTTGATATGTTTTAGACATTTGAACCTTAATTAGTACTTTGGCTTATGTTTCATTTTGATGTTCGACTTGGGTACGATAATATTGTTCTTGGTTTTATTAGTGTTAAATCAATCTTATTTGGTTTTCAAATATGGTTTTAGCTTGTTTTACTTTATACATATATCTATTGTTGAGTTTAGCTATTGAATACAATATTTTTGTATTCATTCAAGCTTTTCAAGCCAAGCTCAAGCTTTGCTCGAACCTACTCAAGCCTGGATGATGAAAGCTTGACAAGCTATCAAGCCAAGCTCAAGCCTAGTGTTTTTCTTTCAAGCCAAGCTCAAGCTTTGTTGAGCTTGAGCTCGGCTTGACTCGATTGCAGCCCTAGATATTACTGAAAGTAAAAATTTGATATGTTTTTTATATTCATGTTTGATTTAGTGGAATTGAGTGAACTTGTTTATCATTGACATCAGTTTTAAATACAGCAAATCAGAGGATTGGTTGAACATTTATTACACTATAAACAATGTTTGGCTACTGTGATTGCATCATTGGGAGGTCTAATATAATGATAGCCATGAGACCAAACTGTATTAGATGTAGCAACAATCTTTAGAAGTTGGATTCTCAATGATTAGTTCCATATGAGTTGGTAGGAACCGTAGATAGTCAAAATCTTGGTTTGTGTAAATTATGGGTTTTGTTTGTTTGTGTTTTTAAGAATATGTGTTTTCTTTTGAAGATTTGAGTTTGTTGTTCTTGGTGTTCTTTAGGATTAAAAATAAATATAAATTCAAAAGAAAATGATAGTTAGGAAGAAGACGAGGGTATATTATTCATTTCAGATGCATTTGACCCTGACTAACGAGGGTACTAACGACCGTTAATTTTTGGTGGCAAATTTGCATTTTTTTTTATCTCGGTGTGTTATTTGCAAACATTAGAGACGGAATTTGCAATTTACCATTTTTTATTAGCAATTTATTTAAAAGAAATAGATGCTAGAAAATTTTTGAAATATTACTCGTACAATTTGAAATATACGTTTTATGGTTACAACACCACTAGACCCAACCTATGCTACATGTCGGACTTATATCTGATCCAGATTAACATATGCTAATTCTCTATATATAACATGGGGCGATGGGCGGTGCATGCTACCCTCCTGTTGGTCGAATTGTGTAAAATAATATTATCTTGGGCAAGCCCAAACCGAGGAGTCCACCATTGTAATGTAACGTAGGATTTGAGGCCCATCTATGGCCCATCTTTTCGTTGAACTTATCCGATGGGTGGTTGGTATAACGAATACTTTCGCTGTCACATTCTACACTGTTCCATCAAAACGGCCTTATCTGTTTCTTCTTCACCGCCTCATTTCAGCGACGACCAAAAAATACATGGGTCTGCTTTTAGAAGTCCCTTTGTTGCGGCCATATTCGGTGTGTAATGATGGTGGACTGAGATCGGTATTCGAAGATTGTGTAACGATGGGATATCACAAAAAACGATGGGGAGATGTTTCCGTTTCTCAGCAGATGGAGGTACGGACGACGCGTGATGAGGCGAAAAATGAACCACTTTTACAGGGTCATTTAAGCCCGGAATTGAATTTATTTGATCAAATATTACCTTAAATCGTTCCTTTTGTGATTTTAGGTACTTTGGGAGTGAATTCTGGAAAATGAAGCAATTCGGACGTTTTTGGAGCATAAAAGTGAAGAAAACGCCAAAGACTTAATTTTCAAAGCTGAGAACAGTACTTGACGGCGTCAAGAGGAAAACCCTGACGGCGTCAAGAGTAAAAGTGGTGACGACCCAGTGCAAACCTGACGGCGTCACAACAAGGGCGTCAAGAGTTAATTTGGTGACGGCCTGCATAAGGTATACTGATGAGGCGAAAAATGATCCGTTTTTAGGGGGTCATTTAAGCCCGAGTCCGACTTTATTTGATCAAATATTGCCCTAAATCGTTCCTTTTGTGATTTTAGGTACTTGGAGAGTGAATTCTGGAAAAGAAGCCATTTTGGACGTTTTTGGAGCATAAAAGTGAAGAAAACGGCTAAGTACCAAATTTCCATGCTGAAGATACAAGGTGACGGCGTCAAGACTACCATCTTGACGGCGTCAGACATGAAGAATTAAACACCGTAGGTGGTGACGGCGTCAGAAGGCTTCATGACGGCGTCAAAGTGGCAAGAATAAAATACCGTGGGTGGTGACGGCGTCACATAGGCCGTCATGAGTGGATCAAGGCCGTCCGAGGAAGTATATGGTGGAGAGGTGACGGCGTCACATGCAACTCTTGACTCCGTCAGCCTACTTTTCCTATATATAGTTTTCTAGTTTTTTCATTAAAAAAAGAGAGAAGTTTTGGTGAAACCCAAAAGACGATTTTGGTGCCTCTTTTACAGGTTTTTCAAGGGTTCCAAACTCTTGAGACCTTGCATTGTAATTGAGATAAGTGTACTTTCAATTCAATCAATATGTCTATGTGTTGGTTGTTTATATCTTGTTCTTGTCTCAATTCTACTATGCTAGGCTAGATCTCTTTTGTGTTTGCTTAGATCTAATGAAACCTAGATGTTGATTATGTGTTGATTACTTGTCTATTCTTGTTTTGGATGAATGATATTATATGTTAGGCTTAAGAAAACTGGCAGATCTCCAAATGGTAACATGCTTGAACGTCTTAAGAAACATGAACCGAGGTGTACTAGGTCTTTATTGGTTGTATTTAATGCATGAGCCACTGTTTACAATCCCTATAGTTGTGATGGGTCATGGTGTAGGAGGAGATAAGAGCTCATAGAGTTGGGGAGTTATGTATGCCACCCCACGAATGGTATTAAGGAATACAATCCGTCATCCATACAAGTGTAGCAAGTAATTAACATGTAAAAGATATCTAGGGAGTAATGAAGTCTAAGTAAACACAATTTCTCCAACCACTGCTCACAACCTTAGTATAATTTAGTTTAATTTCATTTTTAGTATTTTATTTTGATTGCATCTTAGTTTTGGGTTAGTTGAATAGCAACTAATTCCGCCCACTCTTCCAAAATCCGAGATTTTACTTGCTTTTATAAAAATATAAAAATACAAAAATAATCATCTCTCACCTTTAGAACTATTAATTAGGTTTTCTAATCCTAGCGACACTATTCCTAAGCTGAACGATCAATCCCCCGGTACTTGTCACTATACTATACTACAACGATCAGGTACACTGCCTGGTGGGGGTTGTAAGCTTCTCGAGATCCCTCGAGAGATAAAGCAAGGTGCGATTCCCACGCATCAAGTTTTTGGCGCCGCTGCCGGGGAATAGTTATTGTCTAGGTTAGGATTTCTTTTTATTAGGTCTACTTGCTAGATTCCTTTCTAGTAAGATTTTTATTTTTATTTTTAGGTCTTCTTTAGTCTATCTTATTTCTTCGTGCCTTTGTTCGTAACTCTTTACCATCCAACATCATGGAAGGTGGTAACATCTTTGAACCCATCATCCCACCACAACAAAACCCACCATTAGAACCCCTTAGGCCCCGAACCTTAGGAGAGTATTCCCGACCTAGCCACCAAGGCTACCGAAACACCATTGAGCTCACCGGAGACAATGTGACCCCCTTGCGATCCGACACCATCCGGTTGGTGCAAAGCGGATGTGCATTCCATGGACTTCGTTCCGAAGATCCAAACCAACACCTTAAGGACTTCCTCAAAATCGTTGATTCCATAGACCCAGGTGTTGAAACTAGAGAGACTACCCGTTTACGCCTATTCCAATTCTCTCTACGGGATCAAGCTAGTCAATGGCTTGAGCGTTTACCCGCGGGATCCATCACCACATGGGATGATCTCACCACTCGTTTCCTTGCTCAATTTTTCCCACCGGGGAGAACTACTAAGCTTAGGAATGACATCTTGATGTTCCAACAACGTCAAAATGAATCTCTTTATGAAGCATGGACTCGTTTCAAGGACTTACTCCAAAAAGTCCCTCATCATGGCATAGATCTTTGGCTCCAAGTCCAAATCTTCTATGACCATATCGACATCTCCACGAGGCGAACTATTGACCAATCGGCCGGTGGTAAGCTACGTGATCTTAGTGCGGAACAATCATGGGAACTCATAGAAGATCTTGCTCTCTATGACAATGAAAGTTGGAATGATACCCGTGATTTGAACAAAACGGTCAAGGCAATATCTTTGCCTTCGAACAATTCAAGCACTCTCGACCGTAGGATCATGGAACTTGAGGACCAAGTCAAGTTTCTCATGAAATCTTACGAAGCTCCGAAGCCTTCAAGCCAAGTGAACAAAATCACTTCTTCATGCGAATTATGTAGTGGTCCCCATGACACTCGTGATTGTATGGAACTCCCCGGAACAGCTTTTGCGGACTACGCATCCACGCGTACCGACGAAGCGGGAGATAAGTGATACACTTTCAAGCCCGAGCCAAACACATACGGTGATTCATACAACCCCTCATGGAAAAATCACCCAAACCTTAGGTGGAAGTAAAATCAACCCAATTCTTCCAATCCGCCTAATCGTTACCAATCAAATGGTCCACCATCAAACCGTACTTTCAACAACAATCCTTCTAACAACTATGGTAGTACCAACAATCTTGAAGGATTAATGTCTAAATTCATGGCATCTCAAGAAGCTCGCATAGCTAAGTTTGAAGCCGATTTCAAACAAAATCAAAGCGAGATGACCAATAAAATTGACGCATTGTTGAAAGTTCTCAATGACCGAGAAATGGGAGCACTCCCAAGCGACACAGTCAAGAATCCGAAACTAAACGTTAATGCCATATCTTCAGTTTCGTCACCCACTTCGTGTCCACAATACTACTCGGTTAAATCGACGAGCACGTGTTTCAAACAAAACCAAGTTCCCCAAAAGGACCAATCAAATAAAACACCCACTATAGAGCCGGTCAAAAGCATAGTTGAAACACCTCTCACGCAAGACCTTGACGATGAATTCAAAGAACTTCACCTTGAACGCCCCGTCATTGATGTCTTAGCGCGTGCTCCTTACTATAGTGCCCTCCTAGAAAAATATGAGAAGTATAAGCTAGGTAAAAATGGGACCGCCTTCGTTCAAAACAAGTTGCCTAAAAAGCTTGATGATCCGGGTATATTTTTTTTGCCTTGTAAGATAGGAAGATCCGAAGCTTTCGACACACTAGCCGATTTAGGGTCAAGCCTCAACTTGATTCCCTTATCCTTATTCACCGCTCTTAAGCTAGGAAAGTTAGAGGAAACGGAGGTATTGATAGGGCTAGCGGATGGAAGTATTGCCCACCCGGTTGGAATGATTAAGGATGTAGTTGTTCACGTAGGAAAGTTAACTATATTAGCGGATTTTCACGTCCTAGACATGGTTAGTGACACTACATGCCCATTATTGGTAGGAAGAGGATTTTTAGCAACCGCTAGTGCCATGATAGATTGCAAGGAATCCAAGATAGCGGTAGGAGAAGGCGATACTTGGTCGGTGTATGATGTTAAGAAGCATAGTTATGATTGTGATGATGAACCAACACCGCATTGGGTAGAGATGAATAGGAGACCATCTAGATATGGACCTTGGATAGAAAGGAACTTCATAGGACCTCAATGCCCATTTTATCTAGAAAAGGATTTCGTTGAGAAGACACATTCGGTAGAACAACTCATAGCTAGAGATGAGGAGCTAGATCCCTTTGAGGACCCCTTAGTCTTTAGAAAGATGATTGAGTTCTTGAGCGTAATGCCTATTAATATAGAGTTGAATAAATGGAAAAGAGATGGAGATAAGTATAAATGGAGGTGGGACAAGCCACCTAAAGAAGGTGACGGGTCATGGCATATTAGAATGACCTTGTATGATCTGGATGGAGAAAAGTTTGAAAGGTCATACCACACTAAGGAAACCGATAGAAAGTTGAAACCTAAGTTCGATCCCAAAGATGTCCTCAATGAGGAACTCACCCGAATCACGTAGTAACCCATGACTTTGAGTCTAGCTACAAGACTCGTAAATAAAGAAAAGCGCTTCTTGGGAGGCAACCCATGTTTTGTGTGATTTTATTTTTTTGATTGTTATTTGTTTCCGTATGCATGTTTTATTTTTATTGTTGGTTAATCATGTTTCTCAACTAAAATGTGGAAATACTTTATTATGTTGTTTGGCCTAGTCTTAACTTCAACCTAAAGGTATTTTTGCAAAAGATAAGTGTAAGGGGAAACCCCAAATATGTTTTTAAGAAACAAACCGATCATGATTCTCCACAATATTTAATGAACATGTATATTCGTATTTGTTAGAGTCAAATGCTTGTATTGAGTCATAATGAAGTTTTGCAGGATTTTCCAGGAAGTAGGACGAAGTTTTTCCAGAAATTTTCCGGAAACTTAACATAAGAATTTCTGCAGGTCCATTCTGACGGCGTCAGAGTATTGCTCTTGACGGCGTCAGGAGTTAAAATCTGGAAATTTTACCGGTTTTGTTTTTCTAACGGAGTCTTATGGTTTTTGTGAATTATTAAGTTTTATAATCTCCAGGAAATCTGCAAACTTCATTCAACAAGCATTATATCTTACTTTGTTTTCTAGGATTTAGTAACTTATATAGGATGCCGCCGATTTTACGCGAGGTTGCCTTGTCTATTGTTGTCAGGATTTACAGGTTATGTATGACAAGAAGATGATTTATATTCTGGAAGGGAAGCTTTGATTGTTCATTTTCTTGGAGGAAGATTTAACCTGGCCAACCTATAATCCATACCAAGCGAATAAGGGGAGTATTTGATTTCATTCTCTTTACCTCTTAACTTTTACATTCTTTACTTGAACATTGGGGACAATGTTCATCCTAAGTGTAAGGGGAGGGTAAAAAAGATGATACCTTACATATGCACTTTCGCTTGAGTTTGTTTTGTTTGATAGTAGATGTGTAATAAAACTATGAGAAATACTTGTTAGTGTAATTTTAGCGCCAAATTTAAATTTTTTTACAACATTTAGGAGTGAAACTTTAGCCATAGCAAGCGTCTCATGGATAGGAGATTGTATGACTAGCACATAACCGTATATTCAGAAAAATTTTCCACCCAAAAATGTGAGGTTCGCCTTTAGATTTGATAGGAAAAGCATTTATTATTGGTGCTTATAAGTGTACCGGTAGCATTTAGATTCTAGAACTTGCGTTAGTGATGCATCCCGAGACCGCTAGTGAGACTACATTCGTGTGGTAGGATTTACTACATGATAAGAGGCATTAGGATCACCCTTGTGTTAAACCCGTATCATAATTACTTGACCATTTAAGTCATATTACTTGGCTAGTTAAGTCAACTAATTTTTCCCACACCCTTTGCGTTGTACTCATTTTTAGTGCACGATACCCCTAGTACACCCCTCCGAGCCTATCTTTTCGTTTCTAACTTTAAGCATTTTACTTAAAGGAAGAATTTGTTACACCCCACTTAAATGTACAACCAAATCGCCTTAGCCTTCCGTGTATGCGCTCATCTTTAGTGCATTATTGTTATTTGTTAAACCCTAAGTTAACTTTCTAATTGATTACATGGTTGCTAAGTCGAGTCATATCCTTGTACATATTGTTTTGGGACGATTGGGAATCATGGGTAAGTACTTATTTTATGGAGTAATGGGGAAGAACATAATATTATTACCCCCATATGTACGTTAATCTTAAAAGTGCTCCAAGTGTTTTGATTTTCTTAATTCGAGTCATTAGATTAGTTAATTGTCAAGTATATAAAGATTCAAGTGTAAGGGGAATGCTCAAACCCCTATGATGTATTATTTTGGATGGTAGGGTAAGAGTGTATGCAAAAAATAATAATAATAAAAAAATAAAAAATCGAAAAAATCAAGAAAAAAAAAACATACGGACTACCATCCCGTTTTTATTTTATGTTTATTTTATGTTTTTGTTATTTTTCATTTATTAGCTTAAGTCGAGTCTAGTCTTGGCTTAGCAACGCCATCTTGTACATGTAATTAACCAAGATTGTTAACTCGCCACCAGTAAAATTTCCTTTATCCAACAAAACCGTGTAATTCATATCCCTACACCTAACGTTATAACCCTTTTAAAAGACCTCTTTGATAGTTTATCCTAGGTGCTTACGCCATGTGGTGGAGGTTTGATCCTTTCCCAAGCCTATGGTAATCTATTTTGCTATGACAGGTAGTGAGAGATATCTTCCATTTCCATAATGTTATATTACTTTATTACACCCGAGAGATGTGAGTATCTAAACACTATTTGTGAGGTGCTAGAGTATGACCTCCGTGCTTGTCTATTGTTCTTTAGTGGAACGATTATGTGTTGTAATTACTTTTATATTAGTGTTAAATGACCCCTAACTTGTCTTTCGAGTAGAATAAAAGCGCATTTGCTTGAGGACAAGCAAATCTCAAGTGTAAGGGTATATGATGAGGCGAAAAATGATCCGTTTTTAGGGGGTCATTTAAGCCCGAGTCCGACTTTATTTGATCAAATATTGCCCTAAATCGTTCCTTTTGTGATTTTAGGTACTTGGAGAGTGAATTCTGGAAAAGAAGCCATTTTGGATGTTTTTGGAGCATAAAAGTGAAGAAAACGGCTAAGTACCAAATTTCCATGCTGAAGATACAAGGTGACGGCGTCAAGACTACCATCTTGACGGCGTCAGACATGAAGAATTAAACACCGTAGGTGGTGACGGCGTCAGAAGGCTTCATGACGGCGTCAAAGTGGCAAGAATAAAATACCGTGGGTGGTGACGGCGTCACATAGGCCGTCATGAGTGGATCAAGGCCGTCCGAGGAAGTATATGGCGGCGAGGTGACGGCGTCACATGCAACTCTTGACGCCGTCAGCCTACTTTTCCTATATATAGTTTTCTAGTTTTTTCATTAAAAAAAGAGAGAAGTTTTGGTGAAACCCAAAAGACGATTTTGGTGCCTCTTTTACAGGTTTTTCAAGGGTTCCAAACCCTTGAGACCTTGCATTGTAATTGAGATAAGTGTACTTTCAATTCAATCAATATGTCTATGTGTTGGTTGTTTATATCTTGTTCTTGTCTCAATTCTACTATGCTAGGCTAGATCTCTTTTGTGTTTGCTTAGATCTAATGAAACCTAGATGTTGATTATGTGTTGATTACTTGTCTATTCTTGTTTTGGATGAATGATATTATATGTTAGGCTTAAGAAAACTGGCAGATCTCCAAATGGTAACATGCTTGAACGTCTTAAGAAACATGAACCGAGGCGTACTAGGTCTTTATTGGTTGTATTTAATGCATGAGCCACTGTTTACAATCCCTATAGTTGTGCTGGGTCATGGTGTAGGAGGAGATAAGAGCTCATAGAGTTGGGGAGTTATGTATGCCACCCCACGAATGGTATTAAGGAATACAATCCATCATCCATACAAGTGTAGCAAGTAATTAACATGTAAAAGATATCTAGGGAGTAATGAAGTCTAAGTAAACACAATTTCTCCAACCACTGCTCACAACCTTAGTATAATTTAGTTTAATTTCATTTTTAGTATTTTATTTTGATTGCATCTTAGTTTTGGGTTAGTTGAATAGCAACTAATTCCGCCCATTCTTCCAAAACCCGAGATTTTACTTGCTTTTATAAAAATATAAAAATACAAAAATAATCATCTCTCACCTTTAGAACTATTAATTAGGTTTTCTAATCCTAGCGACACTATTCCTAAGCTGAACGATCAATCCCCCGGTACTTGTCACTATACTATACTACAACGATCAGGTACACTGCCTGGTGGGGGTTGTAAGCTTCTCGAGATCCCTCGAGAGGTAAAGCAAGGTGCGATTCCCACGCATCATATACACATGACGGCGTCAGACCCAGATCTAGGCAGTCCGAGGAACTATTTGGCGGCGAGATGACGGTGTCAGACATTTGTTCTTGACGCCGTCACCTTCTAAACTCTATATATAGTTTTCTATTTTTCATTCATTAGAGAGGAACTTGTGTGGAGAAACCTAGGGCCGAACTTTGTAAACCCTAGGTCATATTTTACAGAACTTTCAAGGGTTTTCACCCCTTGAATCCTTTCATGTGCTATTGAGATAAGTCTTCTCTTTAATTTAATCAATATGTCTATGTGTTGGTTGATTATATCTTTTACTTGTCTTGATTTCAACATGCTAGGCTAGATTTATCTTGTGTTGCTTGGATCTAATGAAACCTAGATGTTAATTATGTGTTGATTACTTGTTTATAGTTGTATTGGATGAATGATTTCAATGTTAGGCTTAAGAAAACTAGCAGATCTCCATTGTGTAACATGCTTGAACGTCTTAGGAAATATGAACCGATGTGTACTAGGTTTTATTGGTTGTATTTAATGCATGAGTAAATTCTAATGATCCCATGTTAGGAGCTTCTTAGCCGGCTCGACATAGGAGTGAAGTAGGCACTCATAGGATTGGGGAAGTAAGTACGCCACCCCATGAATGGTATTAAGGAATACAATCCGTCATCCACGCAACTATAACAAGTAATTAACGTGTAAAAGATATCTAGGGAGTAGTGAAATCTAAGTAAACACAATTCTCCCACATATTGCTCACAACTTTAGTTTAATATAGTTTATTTTCATTTTTAGTATTTTATTTTGATTGCATCTTTAGTATTGGATTAGTTGACTAGCAACTAATTCCGCCCAAATCCTTCAAAACCCGAGATTTTAATTTGCTTTCATAAAAATATAAAAATACAAAAAGAATCATCCCTCATCTCTAGACCTAGTCTTTAGGTTTTCTAATCCTAGCGACACTATTCCTAGCTGAACGATCAATCCCCCGGTACTTTTCATTATACTATACTACATCGATCAGGTACACTGCCTGGTGGGGGTTGTAAGCTTCTCAAGATCCCTTGAGAGGTAAAGCCTGGTGCAATCCCTACGCATCAAGTTTTTGGCACCGCAGCCTGGGGAATAGTTATTATCTAGATTTGAATATCTTTTTATTAGGTCTACTTACTAGATTCCTTTCTAGTAAGATTTTATTTTTATTTTTAGGATTTCTTTAGTCTATCTTATTTCTTCATGTTTTTGTTCGTAACTCTTCATCACCCGACATCATGGACGACGAGAACATCTTTGAACCCGTCATCCCACCACAACAAAACCTACCACTAGAACCTCTTAGGCCTCGAACCTTAGGAGAGTATTCCCGACCTAGCCACCAAGGCTACCGAAACACCATTGAGCTCACCGGAGCCAATGTGACCCTCTTGCGATCCGACACCATCCGGTTGGTGCAAAGCGGATGTGCATTCCATGGACTTCGTTCCGAAGATCCAAATCAACATCTCAAGGACTTCCTTAAAATTGTAGATTCCATAGACTTTGATGTTACAACTAGAGAGTCAACCCGATTACGCCTATTCCAATTCTCTCTACATGATCAAGCTAGCCAATGGCTTGAACGATTACCCGCGGGATCCATCACCACATGGGATGATCTCACCACTCGTTTCCTTGCTCAATTTTTCCCACTGGGGAGAACTACTAAGCTTAGAAATGACATCTTGATGTTCCAACAACGTCAAAATGAAACTCTTTATGAAGCATGGACTCGTTTCAAGGACTTACTCCAAAAAGTCCCTCATCATGGCATAGATCTTTGGCTCCAAGTCCAAATTTTTTATGACCATATCGATTTCTCCACAAGGCGAGCCATTGACCAATCGGCCGGTGGTAAGCTACATGATCTAAGTGCGGAACAATTATGGGAACTCATAGAAGATCTTGCTCTCTATGACAACGAAAGTTGGAATGATCCCCGTGACTTGAACAAAACGGTCAAGGCAATATCTTTGCCTTTGAACAACTCTAGCACTCCCGACCGTAGGATCATGGAACTTGAGGACCAAATCAAGTTTCTCATGAAATCTTACGAAGCTCCTAAGCCTTCAAGCCAAGTGAACAAAATCACTTCTTCATGCGAATTATGTAGTGGTCCCCATGACACTCGTGATTGTGTGGAACTCCCCGGAACAGCTTTTGCGGACTACGCATCCTCGCGTACCGACGAAGCGGGAGATAAGTGGTACACTTTCAAACCCGAGCCAAACCCTTACGGTGATTCCTACAACCCTTCTTGGAAAAATAACCCAAACCTTAGGTGGAAACAAAATCAAGCCAATTCTTCCAATCCGCCTAATCGTTATCAACCAAACGGTCCACCCTCCAACCGTACTTTCAACAACAATCATTCTAACAACTATGGTAGTACCAACAATCTTGAAGGATTGATGTCTAAGTTTATAGCATCTCAAGAAGCTCGCATAGCTAGGTTTGAAACCGAATTCAACCAACAACAAACGGAGATGACCAACAAGATAGACAACTTGTTGAAAGCCCACAACAACCAAGCGTTAACTACACCTAGGAAGGTCACTAGGGACACCAATAACGGAATCCAAATTAAGAACCCCTCATCATCCAAACATGTCCACTTTGTCAATGTTGTCACCATTAAGCCAATAAATAAGAATATAGAAGAAAGTGACAAAGATGAAGTTGAAGTAGAAACCGAGACTAGGGATGAAATTAGGGAAGTTGAGCTTAATAAGGGAGAGGAGTTAGAGGAAGTAGAGACTATAGAAAAGCACTTTGATAAGTTGCCCACCAAGGAAGAACGGGAATACCATAAGGATTTATTCGATGGCCCTGAGACACCATATATCCTTGGCACACCCCTTATCAAAATGGGAGACCCCTCTAACATCAACATACCATGCAACATCGGGCATATGCATATATGGAAAGCTTATATCGATCCTAGATCTCCTGCAAACATCATGACTAGGACTTATTACAATTGGGTGATGAAGAAACAACTTGATTATAGGATGATGCCCAATAAGAATTTGATAAGTAATTTTGTAGGAAGAGTAAAGGGATTGCATGTGATTATAGGTAATTTCACCTATGAGATCGATTTTATGATAGTAGAAGATACTCGCCCGGTGATAGATGATTGCCTAAGCCAAGTAATATTCGGAAAACCATTTGTTGAGGCCACTAAGATGAGTTATGATCCGACTTTAGGGATAGTTAGATTCAAGGAGGAGAATGATGAGATTGCCTACCAAATTCCCTATAAGATTGAGCAATACCACCTCTTGTCAAATATAGAAAAGGAACACAAACAAGCAGCTTACTATAGGAATGATGAGGATAGACGTAGAGGAGTAGAGTATGTGATGAATAGGATGCTTGGTTTCTATAAAGAATGCTTGCAAGTAGGTCCGAAATACAAAACTGGTTTAGAAGACGACCTAGAGAGTGGAACCAACGATGAGGTCACGTAGTAACCAATGACCTTGAGTCTAGCTACAAGACTCGTAAATAAAGAAAAGCGCTTCTTGGGAGGCAACCCATGTTTTGTGTGATTTTTATTTTATTTGTTTGTTATTTGCTTCTGTATGCATGCTTTATTTTTATTGTTGGTATATCATGTTTCTAAACTAAAAAGTGAAAATACTTTACTTTGTTGTTTGGCCTAGTCTTAACTTCATCCAAAGGTATTTTTGCAAAAGATAAGTGTAAGGGGAAACCCCAAATATGTTTTTAAGAAACAAAACCGATCATGATTCTCCACAATATTAAGTGAACATGTATATTCGTATTTGTTAGAGTCAAATGCTTGTATCGAGGCATAATGAAGTTTTGCAGGATTTTCCAGGAAGTAGGACCAAGTTTTTCTCGAAATTTTTCGGAAACTTAACATAAGAATTTCTGCAGGTCACTTCTGACGGCGTCATGAGTTTACTCTTGACGGCGTCACGTGTAAAAATGTGGAAATTTTACCAGTTTTGTTTTTCTAACGGAGTCTTAAAGTTTTTGTTGAATTATTAGTTTTATAATCTCCAGGAAATCTGCAAACATCATTCCACAAGCATTATATCTTACTTTGTTTTCTAGGTTTTATTAGTATATGTAGATTGCCGCCGATTTTATGCGAGGTTACCTTGTCTGTTTTCTCAGGTTTTACAGGTTATGTATGACAAGAAGATGATTTATATTCTGGAAGGGAAGCTTTGATTGTTCATTTTCTTGGAGGAAGATCTAACCTGGCCACCTTATTATCCATACCGAGCGAATCAGGGGAGTATTTGATTTCATTCTTTTTACTTATTTCACTTTTACATTCTTTACTTGAACATTGGGGACAATGTTCATCCTAAGTGTAAGGGGAGGGTAAAATGATGATACCTTACAGATACACTTTTGCTTGAGTTTGTTTGTTTGATGGTAGATGTGTAATAAAACTATGAGAAATACTTGTTAGTGTAATTTTAGCGCCAAATTTAAAATTTTTTACAACATTTAGGAGTGAAACTTTAGCCATAGCAAGCGTCTCATGGATAGGAGATTGTATGACTAGCACAAAACCGTACCATTCAGAAAAATTTTCCTCCCAAATATGTGAGGTTCGCTTTTAGATTTGATAGGAAAAGCATTTATTATTAGTGCTTATGAGTGTACCGGTAGCATTTAGATTCTAGAACTTGCGTTAGTGATGCATCCCGAGACTGCTAGTAAGACTACAATCGTGTAGTAGGATTTACTACATGATAAGAGGCATTAGGATCACCCTTGTGTTAAACCCGTATCATAATTACTTGACCATTTATGTCATATTACTTGGCTAGTTAAGTCAACTAATTTTTCCCACACCTTAGCGTTGTACTCATTTTTAGTACACGATACCCCTAGTACACCCCTCCGAGCCTATCTTTTCATTTCTAACTTTAAGCATCTTACTTAAAGGAAGAATTTGTTACACCCCACTTAAATGTACACCCAAATCGCCTTAGCCTTCCGTGTATGCACTCATCTTTAGTGCATTATTGTTATTTGTTTAAACCCTAAGTTAATTATCTAATTGATTACATGGTTGCTAAGTCGAGTCATATCCTTGTACATATTGTTTTGGGACGATTGAGACTCATGGGTAAAGTACTTATTTTATGGAGTAACGGGGAAGAACATCTTATAATACCCCCATATGTGTGTTAATCTTAAAAGTACTCCAAGTGTTTTGATTTTCTTAATTCGAGTCATTAGATTAGTTTATTGTAAAGTATGTAAAAATTCAAGTGTAAGGGGAATTTTCATCCCCTATGATGTATTATTTTGGATGGTAGGGTAAGAGTGTATGCAAAAAAAATAAAAAAAAATCAAAAAAATCAAGAAAAAGAAAAAAAAAAGAAAAAAAATAGAAAAAGAAAAGAGAAAAAACATACGGACTACCATCCCTTTTTATTCTATGTTCATTTTATATTTTTGTTATTTTTCATTTATTAGCTTAAGTCGAGTCTAGTCTTGGCTTAGCAACACCTTATTGTACATGTAATTAACCAATATTGTTAACTCGCCACCAGTAAAGACTGTTTATATCCAACAAAACCGTGTATTACATATCCCTACACCTAACGTTACAACCCTTTTAAAAGACCTCTTTGATAGTTTATCCTAGGTGCTTACGCCATGTGGTGGAGGTTTGATCATTTCCCAAGCCTATGGTAATCTATTTTGCTATGACAGGTAGTGAGAGATATTTTTCGTTTCCATATTGTGATATTACTTTATTACACCCAAGAGATGTGAGTATCTAAACACTATTAGTGAGGTGCTAGTGTATGACCTCCGTGCTTTTCTTTGGTCTTTAGTGGAACGATTATTTGTTGTAATTACTTTTATATTAGTGTTAAATGACCCCTAACTTGTATTTTGATTAGAATAAAAGCGCATTTGCTTGAGGACAAGCAAATCTCAAGTGTAAGGGTATATGATGAGGCGAAAAATGAACCACTTTTAGGGGGTCATTTAAGCCCGGAATTGAATTTATTTGATCAAATATTACCCTAAATCGTTCCTTTTGTGATTTTAGGTACTTTGGGAGTGAATTCTGGAAAAAGGAAGTAATTCGGACGTTTTTGGAGCATAAAAGTGAAGAAAACGCCAAAGACTTAATTTTCCAAGCTGAGAACAGTACTTGACGGCACCAAGAGGAAAACCCTGACGGCGTCAAGAGGAAAACCGTGACGGCGTCAAGAGTAAAAGTGGTGACGACCCAGTGCAAACCTGACGGCGTCACAACAAGGGCGTCAAGAGTTAATTTGGTGACGGCCTGCATAAGGTGTACACATGACGGCGTCAGACCCAGATCTAGGCAGTCCGAGGAACTATTTGGCGGCGAGATGACGGCATCAGACATTTGTTCTTGACGCCGTCACCTTCTAAACTCTATATATAGTTTTCTATTTTTCATTCATTACAGAGGAACTTGTGTGGAGAAACCTAGGGCCGAACTTTGTAAACCCTAGGTCATATTTTACAGAACTTTCAAGGGTTTTCACCCCTTGAATCCTTTCATGTGCTATTGAGATAAGTCTTCTCTTTAATTTAATCAATATGTCTATGTGTTGGTTGATTATATCTTTTACTTGTCTTGATTTCAACATGCTAGGCTAGATTTATCTTGTGTTGCTTGGATCTAATGAAACCTAGATGTTAATTATGTGTTGATTACTTGTTTATAGTTGTATTGGATGAATGATTTCAATGTTAGGCTTAAGAAAACTAGCAGATCTCCATTGTGTAACATGCTTGAACGTCTTAGGAAATATGAACCGATGTGTACTAGGTTTTATTGGTTGTATTTAATGCATGAGTAAATTCTAATGATCCCATGTTAGGAGCTTCTTAGCCGGCTCGACATAGGAGTGAAGTAGGCACTCATAGGATTGGGGAAGTAAGTACGCCACCCCATGAATGGTATTAAGGAATACAATCCGTCATCCACGCAACTATAACAAGTAATTAACGTGTAAAAGATATCTAGGGAGTAGTGAAATCTAAGTAAACACAATTCTCCCACATATTGCTCACAACTTTAGTTTAATATAGTTTATTTTCATTTTTAGTATTTTATTTTGATTGCATCTTTAGTATTGGATTAGTTGACTAGCAACTAATTCCGCCCAAATCCTTCAAAACCCGAGATTTTAATTTGCTTTCATAAAAATATAAAAATACAAAAAGAATCATCCCTCATATCTAGACCTAGTCTTTAGGTTTTCTAATCCTAGCGACACTATTCCTAGCTGAATGATCAATCCCCCGGTACTTGTCATTATACTATACTACATCGATCAGGTACACTGCCTGGTGGGGGTTGTAAGCTTCTCAAGATCCCTTGAGAGGTAAAGCCTGGTGCAATCCCTACGCATCAATGCGACTGACGCAGACGTTGCGAGAGAAAGTATAAAGGGTATATTTCTTTTTTAGTTTATTGCTTTCAATATCCGCATTTTTTGCTTACGGATTTAGCTTTCCGTAATTTGGTTGCTGTGAAACCATGATCTTCCTATTGGTAATATCCTTATCCATTAGTCTTTCTTTTGTTTCAGAGGTCCAGCATCTAATCTTTCTGGGTCGGCACAATCACAAACACCATTTTTATTTCGTCCAACATAATGAAGGTCTTAAAATCTGGCATATCATGGGAAAACATTGTTGAATATACTCAGCATAAAAGGTGTGAAAATTACTAGAACGTTCTAATATCATAGCTATAACACACCTTTGTAAACTTTTAATTGTTGTAATATAGAATGGATGTGCGTAAACTAAAAGAAATGGCAGTTTTTGTTGTTGTTGTTTTTTTTTTTTTTTTTTTTTTTTTTTTTTTTAATGAGACATATTTACATGTTCAAATAAGTTCACTGTATTGGTTTCAAACTTCTGAATATCATTACAATTATGTGCGTACATGACTTTATAAGTCAATTATTGAGGTTCTTAAATATTTAATTGTATCTAAGGCAGAAATGAGAATGATATAAGCTATTAGTATGAGATTTTTATGGCTGTGTATGAGCTTATTGCATCTTTTTCAATATCAAATAGGCCTATACTGTCAGGTGCTTATAGTTGATTTACGTTTATATTTTTGCATATTTTGGATGGTACTGATTGTCTTTTGGTTTGTATATGTTGCAGCCATTCGTTCCAATGATAAGTCATTTGGTATTGATCTCTGTATCAACTAATGCGGCAACATGTTCTTCTCACTATAATTGCCATTCATCTGAACATTTGGGTGATCTCGGTCTGTATAAGTAACTTTGTTGTCGGTACTTGCCCAAAAATTGAGAATAAAATAATACACATCTATTTATTCCATATTGGGTTCTGTCCATTGGACTACTATAACTGTTTTACTAAATTACATTTTTTTCTAAATTTTGAGCAAAAGAAGTGGCTTGCGTAAATCCAACCAGGGCCGACGCAAGAGGTCGTCCACACGCGCAAGTCCTCTCCCTACAGGCCGATGCTGTTAGCTTCAGGCAACATGCTATATTACAGATGGAGGTTAATTCAATCTGTATTATGATGGTTTGTTTTATTTAAGCTATTAAGGGGGTGTTTGGGATTGGTTGGTTATAGTTTCTTATAAAAATTTTGGATGCGATCTGATATGCAGGTTACACTGGTTCGTGTTACTTTGTTGAACAACATCTATGGAGGCGCCGGTGTGTGTAAATCTTGTTGACATAAATAATGTGTGAAAACGTTATTCATATCTTTCGATATCTCTATATTTTGACGATCACAAAATGTAAAATCGTCAATCGTATAATTACTACGTAAACAAGTATTAAGCTAGTTTATATCACTATATCCAACTTAATCACTTAAGGTATGGATAAACAAGTGCTTAATACATCTCATGATCAAAGGGGTATTTAATTAACTAACACAAAGTTTATTTAATTATATAAACATATTATATACTTTTGAAAAACACTTTTGGTAATTAAGAAAAATGTTTTATTCATACTAAATATATGAATTCAAATTTTTAACCAAAATCAGTTAGTTTTTCACCAAATAAACTTTCCCCACTAAAAGACAAGGATTCTGGCCATTTCAGCTGGGCGGCCCCCTTAATTATAAGGGGCGGTCCCCTTAATTTTAAGGGGGGCGGCCTTGATTTAAGGGGACCGGCCACGCTCCTCTGTCAGAATCTTTTGCCTAGAAATACCACCTTAAACCTGGATTTTTTCCTCACCTTTTGCACTAAATTTTCAGATCTATAACTCTCTAAACATCCTCAAAAACCCTTTGATCATTTGTATATTAATCCTTGTTTCAAGTGATTCAATCCCTAATCATCCATTCTCATTCAAAGTGCAAAGGAAGAACACTCTCTCTACAACCAAGTTCAAGAAGTGTTGAAGAATAGTTGTGCATAGTGTATACATATATTCATTTGTGAATATTGTGTTGTGCTTGTAATTAGTTGTGTAGATAATAGAAGTTGATAAGTAGTGAAGTAGGATAGTTGTGAAGATAGGTGTGAAGTAGAAGATTGGTGTGTAGAAGATAGTTGTGAAGAAGATTGGTGTGTAGTATATTGGTGTGAAGAAGTTGTGAAGAAGGCGTAATCAAGTTGTGAAGTTGTGTGGTGTGTAAACTGGTGTGTAAGGTTTTCTCCGCCAAAAGGGAGTTTGTTGACATAGTGAAGAAAACTCTCGAGTAGGTGACTCGGGGAGTGGAGTAGGAACAAGGAAGGTGTCCTTGTAGCCGAACCACTATAAATCCTTGTGTTGTGGTTTGATCTTTCTAACTCTTCTCATTACTTATTTATTTACCTTTACTATATTAGTTTTGTTAGTTAGTTACCATACAATTGTTCATATAGTACAAGTATTGAATTCACATAAACTAGAATCGAAGTTTTTAAAACAAACTTGTGTTTATAAATTTAAAACGACGTAAAACTATTCAACCCCCCTTCTAGTTTTCCACAAATCTTAAGGTAAAGCTATTGCGTTCTATTGCAAAGAAACTATTAGTTGTACAAGAGTCGTAGTTGGCATGCGATATTGACAGTTTTTTTTTTTTTTTTACTTATGATTTCATCATTTCGATTTTACATTCTTGCATTTGTGAAGATTGTTACATATATCGTATTATTGTTTTTAGATTATATTGGAAACAGCAAGTGAGATGTAAATCTGTAATCGTACAAAAAAAACTTCACTATGCGAAAGATCAGATTTAAAGATTTAAGGTATTTAGTCTAAATATATTATGAGACAAACTACAACCTCTAAATATATTATGCTTAAAAAAATTAGTTTGTTCGACTGTAAATTTTTTAGCAGTCAAGGAGCTCATTTGAAGAATCTACTACAACCTTTCGGAGCATTTACACAAAGAGCGATGACCAAATTCCAATACAAGCTGTTGATACATATTTTAGATAGGGAATATCAGAGGTATTAACTTAGCTAATACTGTATTGTTAGGTTAAGAATTAAACGGTATCCATAAGATAAACCATATATTGACTTTATTGCAGGAATTAGTGAGAGACAAAGAAGAGAAAGAAGTAGACATACGGAAAGGAAAATGAAGGAAACATTCTGATGGAAGAATGTACTATTTGGGATCCTTAAAGAAGGTGGTTGCCAGACGTCCACACTTCAAGCTTACCGTCTCTTCCTCGACAGTACGACTTCGCACTTACAATAATCCAAAAATATAGCAAATGCCCCCGCTGCAACTTGGGCTTTCAGGTCCATCAATGGCCCATTTTGCCGTGTAACTTATCCAGTTAGTACTTAGTATAACGAAACGTTTCTTCAGATATTTCTCACCTTCTTCGAGAAGCAACCCCGGGTTTCTTGCACGCACTAACATCGAGGTAGGTAACACCTGCAGATCTGGTGTCCAATAAATCTGGGGAAGGCCGTTTGTTCTTAGTTTTACTAGCCGTTTATGATAGTCGTTCTTTCCCATGTTGCATGTCATTTGTGAAGTACTATCCTAAAAAAAATAAAAAATAAAAATAAATTATTTGGTCACATATCTGCTATGTTGTGTTGCTGCATGTTTATGTGATTGTTGTTTCTATGTACATAGGTTGTTAGTTAATTTATAAGCTGCATGTTACTGTCGTCAATGTTTATTGTGTTTGTTACTGTAAAATGTTGCTAACTGTTTCCTTTTGGTGATACGTAAAAACCTTTCAAACACTTTGCCATAACCTTTATATCCCTTTGTGTTACTTTTCTGGGGGCATGTATATATATGTGTATCTTTTTTCAAATATGAAAACCAAAAACAAAAGTGTAGCTAATCGTGCACGCTATCCACTTCCTGCGTCGGACCTTGCATTTTCGTCTGCTACTGTGAATGGCGGTATCGCTAATGCTTCCAACGCTGAAGATAGAGCTGCTAACAGCCAACAACGGCTGTTGGAGAAAAATCACCTACACGGGTTGCGAAGAAACCTAAGGTGGACTAATACATGTACCTATGTCACTTTAGTAGTAGCGTTAATAAACACATACCTTATGTAACTAATATAATATACATAGTAAGAAGAATGATCTGTAGTATGTACAGTAACTAGATGTAGGTCGTACGAAGGTAAAGTGCCATACGCACATAAGCTGTCGCGAATGCAGCCTACATACCAATGTAGAAAAATGCATACTTTTGTATTGCATAACTTTACATTGCTGTCACAAATGCAGGTATGTCTCCATAATTTTGTATGAATCAGTTGAACTAATATAATGACGGCCTTTAACAAACCTATCATATGACAATGCAACTTTTTGCAAATGCCCCCGCCGCAACGCGGCGGGTTACCGCCACTCGTTTCATATATAACTAAAGAGTTATAAATATATGCTTATAGTATAGTACGTACTCGATCTTCATTGTATTGTTGGTATCATTTTGAGTAATTTTTTGTTTATAATGTCTCTTTGGTTATTATCATGGGGCCGACATCAATCAATTATTGTCTTTGTAGGTATCCTTAGTAGTTAGTACTACCAATTTAATCAGGGAATATGCCGTTATGCTTGTTTTGTTAAATGTCAATCAATTATGTATTTTTCACTGAATTAATTTTTTCTTTTTAAACAGTAAATTTTTTAATTTACACCACTTATTTCATACATGATATTACATTTCAACAAAACTTGAACATATACCCTCTTAAATGATAAGATACGCCAAAAACCTTTAGGGGGCGTTTGGTTCGGGATATTGGGGGATATCGGGGGCATTTGCATTTAAATTGCCCCCAAATATCATGTTTGGTTGACACTTTGGAGGAATTTACAATTCCACGAATTGCCCAAATGGAGTAAATTAGAATGCCTCCAAAAAGTGAGAAATTTTAATTTACTTGGAAATTTTTTTTATAACATTTTTTTCTTATTATTTTTTTATAAACTTTTTTTATAAACTTTTTTATTAACTTTTTTTATAAATTTTTTATAAATTTTTTATTAACTTTTTTTATAAATTTTTTATAAACTTTTTTTATAAACTTTTTTTATAAATTTTTTATAAACTTTTTTTATAAATTTTTTATAAACTTTTAAATAGAATATTTATGAAATTTATATTAAAAATATATATATATATATATATATATATATATATATATATATATATATATATATATATATATATATATATATATATATATATATATATATATTTAAAATTCTGGAATTTTAAATTCTGTCAACCAAACATGACAAGATATTTTAAATTCCGGAATTTTAAATTCTCATAATTCCGGAATTTAAAATTCCGAAATTTTAAATTCTTGAACCAAACAGCCCCTTAGTTTTCAATAAAGTTTTTCCTTCTCCTTTTTCTGTAAAAGTATATATTTTTGCGCTGAAATTTCATCATATTACCAGTTGGATCCAGAATGCTCTTATTGGTAATGTGAGTTGCATAGTAAAAAATCAGGAGTTTTCATGACAACCTATCTACTACAATAGCTGGTTATATATACATAAATTAGTTATAATAACTGTGCACACATATGGTTTTTAAATTTTCGTTTTGATATGTATTATTATCGATTAAGAAATGAATCACTTAACATGTTTCAATTGGTTTACTTGGTGGACTAAAAATAAAAAATCATATGTTTATATGTTATAATCTACCTATCACAGTATAGTAACGTAATAACCTGATTAAAAACTATATATCATTGCTTAATAATTCTCATTTACATACTTTAATTCCTTTCCGACGGCCAATTATTACGTTTTTTTTTTTTTTTTTTTTTTTTTTTTTTTTTTTATTTTATGAAACATCACGTCAATGAATAAAGGTAGGTTATCACCTACGTAGTTTTTCCTTTTTTAATTTAGGAGGTGATTGTTATCAAATAAGGATTGTGATGTGTGCATTTTTTTTTTTTAAATTTAAGGAAAACACCTTCTAAATTAAACAATGACTATCTAACCATGTGTTTGTTTGTTTTTTTTTTTTAATAATCAGCTTTGTATAATGTTTTTAACTCACAGACATGTTGAGGTTGATGTTGATGTTATTGTTTAATTTTAACTATTGATATCATGTTGTACAAAATGTGCGAGTTTACATAATGAGCGTGAATGAAGTTAAAATATGCTCCGTAAAGTTTTTAAAATGTTTTTATGTATATTCATATATAAATTTTAAATAACAATTTCATGAGTCGTTGTTACAAATAGAATAACGTATATTTATTTTCATATCACCATAACTCGTGCTTACCATTTGATATTTATATTCTCGTTACTAATAATTTAGCCATATTTAATATTCAAACGCGTGTACGCATAAATTAAACTTTTAAATAGAATAACATGAGTCCTTATTTAAAAAGATATTCTAATGGATGGAAGTCTAAAACTAACAATATTAAAACTAATTCACATATTTACCAAATTTTGTAATTTTAATTATGAAAATCTAAAAACTAATACTAATACTCATATTTTAAACAAAGTTAATATTATAAAGTATAAGAGTATAAAGTGTAAGGGGTTATTTGTGTTTTTTTCTAAAGTTATTAAAAAATATGGAAACTTGTAATTTTACACTTAGCTCTACATAATTTATTTAAAATTCAACCACTAAAGTTTTACTAATTACTTCATCTTTTTTTTAAGTTTTTGTTTTCATAAATTTGACACCTATATTTTTATGCATTTTTTTATTAACCAAATTTCTCCACCAAATTTATTAAGTTTGACCAAAATTAATTTAATTTTGACTTTTTATTGACCAATCACGTTGCTCGATTTCGCCTACGTGTCAAAATCGAGCTTTGCTATTGGTCAAATTTTTTTTCAATGAGAAGGGATTTACAAAAACACTTTAAAATGATGTAATTCTTTTATTATATAAAAGATAAATTTAGGAGTGCAACAATGTGTGTGTTTGAGTTCATTAACTATTATAGCATAAAGTTATAAACATTTTGTAGGATCACGTAAGGATAAACATTTAAAGTCGGGACGTGAGGATAAAATAACAGTAGATTTGTTGCGTTTTTGGGCCAACACACAACAAAAAAATTTCTTTTTTGACCTTTTTACAGCGATTTTTACTTATTTTCGTCTTCCTTGTTGTCAAAATTTTTCATATTTTTCTGAACACTTTGATATTTTTCTTCATACTTTGGATCTTAATATAATCGTTCATCAAATGTTGAATTTTTAGTTGATTTTATTGTGAATATGCAATATTGATAGTGGATTTTAATGTTAAGTTTTCAAAATTGAAGCGAAAAATGTTACTATGTTAGTCATTATATTGCAACGGGTCATTATATTGTAATGGGCTCAAGCCCGAATTCTAAAATACTTTTTGTACACTTATTTATGTACCGTATATCTTTTATATAGTAAAACAAAATCCCAAGTAGAGACTTTTTCATTTAAAAAAAACTAAACTATACCTTATTTAGTAATAATATTATTTTAAAAAAAAGATTATTTTCTTATTAGGTAACATTTTATATTTATCAATAACACAAGTAGAAGATAAATACAAAAAATATAGATAAGATGGAATTAACAATAGGATTAAAATTTTTAAATAATTATCTTTAATAATTAAAAATTATAAATCAAACAAAACAAAAATTAAATTATTTATTTTTGAATAAATAAATATATATGATTCAATTTTTAACAAAAAAAAAAAAAACCCGCGCGTGCGCGGGCATTATAACTATTTGAGATTAATGAGATATACAAAATTCATCGTTTACATCAATATAACTCATTTATAAAGAGAATACATATTAAGCTTTTATAATTCATTTAAAAAGACAATACACGTCCCACTATGATATTAAGCTCAACAGTAAGACTTGACTGTTTAAATGAATTATGACATTAAGCTTTTATATGTTAAAATCATAATAAATAAAACAAGTTAATATCACTGATGATTTCCCCACATATGCATTTAAAAGATTTTGAAAAAAAATGACAATAAACTAAAAGTAAAATAAGTAATATTCACTGAAAACAATAAAAAAAAAAAAAAAAAAAAAACCCTATATTCACGGTTAAAAGGAACTGTGAAGGTTATGTAATCATGATAATAATAATAATAATAATAATAATAATAATAATAATAATAATAATAATAATAATAATAATAACAATAACCCAGTTTATTATGAAAAAACGTGGGAAAAAAAACTACATGTAAAATGAAGAGTTTTTGCATAAAAAGTTTTTGAAAAAACATTAGTCTTCACTCTTCATGGTTAAAACGATTTGTGAACGAATTATGATATTAGTAAAAAAAAATCTAATTTTTCTTTTTTGATAATATACTAGAGTTAAAATAAGTATGAATTACTGAAATTTTTTTTGAAAAAAAACTTAATTTTGTAGCACTAATGAAACTTTAAAGTTAAGAACCAACTCTGATATTAGTAAAAAAATCTGACAAGATTTTGTATGTAAAAATAAGATGAATGCTGAAAAAAAAATGAATAATTGACTAAAGATCGATTATTCTTCTTTTTTGGTGATTAACCTACTTATTATAGGGCTCGGCCAAGGCAATATGATGCGAGAAAAACCCTTTCTATCATCTTAGTCATAATCTAGCAAGTTTTCACCTTTACCAAGTGCTGAAATGTTATATGTTTCGATGTCCTTGTAATTTTCTTTTTCAATAGCACATTTAATCTTTTATGATTGTGTTGTTTCCCTTGACAAAAAAAAAAAAAAAAAAAAAAAAGAAAAAAAGAAGCCTTTAGTGACGAAAAATATATCTCAAGACATCAACGTTGGGTTTTGGATTGTTTGTTCTCCGTGCCTCATTACTGGCATATGACTTGTAAATATATATAAAATTATTAGATTACACTATTTCATAAAAGTGTAATCTTGTTGCTTTAGTATGTTTTGTTTCAGGTAAGGTACTATAATTTGCTTACAAGGTAATGTACCAACTTCGATGCAACTTGCTGAATGAATAAAGTGCATTACATCAGAAAATTCTGGTAAATCTCATGAAAACATCTTTATTGCAACTCAGATGGCCGGGGTCGTAAAGAATGTTGAAAAAGACTGGTTTAAATAACATGATCAGATTCAAGTGACAGTAAGGTTTTTGGTTTTTGTATATTTCATGCCGTTATATGTTTATAGTGATAATACATTGTTACAATAGTATCGTGCTTGTGTTGATTGCATGAACAAAATTTACATTTTACTAATAGAAGAAATATTTTAGACCTGTTGTTACAAAGTTTTATTATATTTTGTTGTAGTAAAAAACTAATATGGATCAGTGGCAACTTTTTATTGCACATATTCTAGAGACGGAAACAACAGTTAGTGATGATGTATTTCGTCACTATTAGATGTTAAGATCCCGTTAGTTTCCTGTTAGGTTCACGTAAAAATGACGTTATTCTTTCGTCACTAATTCTAGCAAATAGTGACGACTTTAGCCACTTTAGTGATGAAATTAAATGACGAAATGGTTGTCACACACCCATTAGCGACGAATTTAGCTCTTCACTAATTTAGTTCCATTTTGTCTCTATTAACTTTGTGACAGAGGTATAGTGACGACAAGTGACGACCTTAATTTTCGTGACTAAGTTGGTTTAGTGACGAATTTTCTACTATTAGTGACGATTTTTCACTCATCACTAAAGCCCTTTTTCTTGTAGTGTGAGTTGGTTACAAATATTAACAATCTTAACTAACAAACTTCAATACTTAGCAAAATGTAAAAATGTTTAACAAGATAACAAGTAAGAAAGATTTACATAAGTGTTTTTCAACATTTAAATTTTTATTAGAAATGAATAAATATTTTTTACTAAGATTGTTTGGGGAATAATAATCTAAGTTGAATTACAATGTATAGTGATCTTTTCACTAACGTAAACACTAACCAAAGTTGGTGTATAAGTATTAACTATGCTAATACTTTGAATGGATTTAAGGACTTAGTTTTTTCGAAAAATAAATGCTCTCGTGAATGTGTAGCATGTAAATTGCATTTTCTCTTTTGACACCTTAATAACGACGTGTCAGGCATCTAAGGGGAAAATATATGGTTTTAAAGTTCCACAAATATTATTTTGAAGTACGTAGACGTGTGGTTTTTGTAATTATTGGCCTTCTTCTCTTTTTCACATTATGTTCAGTTTCTTGCAATTGCTTTATGCCATTTTTCTTGGCTTTCATATTTGAAGGCTTTAATAAAAGAATGCAGAATAAAATAAAGCACTTAAATTGTTGTCTAGATATTTTTCTTTTAAGCTTTTGCAAGTGGGTTTTTGTATAGGGAAAATGGCAGGAAAAGGCATCATACTTGTCACTTTTTGTCATTGTATGTAGCGTCCTTTTTTTCTTTTGATTTTGGCACTAACCTTTTTAAATCGTGTCATTGTATGTACTTTGCGACTTTTTCAGCCGTGAAATGACCATTTTACCCCTAAAAATTTTGAAAAAAGTAGGGGTAAAATAGTCACAAAGTACACACAATAGCACGATTTAAAAAGTTGGGTACACACAATGACACGATTCAAAAAGGTTAGTGCCAAATTCAAAAAAAAAAAAGGACGCTACATACAATGACAAAAAGTGGCAAGTATGATGCATTTTCCTGCCATTTTCCCTTTTGTATATTCAGCATGTTAGATTAATAATTCCAGTTTCGCGTTATATTTTTAATTTAAAATAGTACTATTAAATACTATTTTATTCTTTAGTAAATAGTACACTCACTTCATTACTAAATTATGTAAATGCAAATAGTAAACCCATCCATATTTCACGCGTATCTATCATTTGATCGCAAGTTTACCACTTAATAACATTTTGAAAGACAGAAATCTTAAATTTAATGCTTCAAAATGTACAATAGGCATGTTATGATGATCAAGGAGGTTTAAATGTTTAATACTAAACCAGTAGATTGTGGGTTCAACTCTTTGTCAGGTACAAAAGTAAGATTTACGTATTTGCGTGTGAATGGATATTGTTTGTGAGTGTGTGAGTTTTTCTTTTAAATAAAGAAAAAAGAAAAAAAAGTGGTCGAGCTTCATTTTTGCACAACACGTTGAATAGCATAGTTAAAGATTTGTGAAATATCATAACCAAGCAAATGGTGCAGCATAAGTCAACCCACCCTACCTCCTTTCGTTTTAATTAAAGACATCATCTGATCTAATCGAATCTTGCACATGTACACTCCTAAAAACCAAGGACAAATCTTGATGTCGTTGTTGACTAGCCTAGTAGGCTATTTGGGTCATATGGCACTTGATTTATAGAAATCGAGAAGCAACATTATGTAATGTAAATTTTTCAATCAAGTGAACCTCAAATAGTTGAAACACGGTACATCGATTAATTAGTTAGATTGGCGTCTTTTTGAAACTCTATATTCCCTAATTCCGTTAACTCGTAACCCCTTGTCAGGTTACTGTTATCGCCGTTCAAAACAACCTAATTATTAGGGTGGTGGTAATATTAATTGACCCTCAACATGACCTCCAACTTAGCGTCACGTCAGCTTCTCGCATAAATTAACATCACCACTAAGATAGTGTCCGCAATAACACAACTAACATTCACACCCAAATATACCCCACTTATACCTAAGCATACCCCACAAAAACAAAATTACGCATGCACAATCCTCTCTTCTTTCTTCCCCAACTCGGTCATCTGGATGACCGTCTTCTCTCAAAATATCACCAAAGTTGTGGGGTGTCTTTGAGTGGAAAGACGCGTTGTGAGGTCGAATGACGAGTCTTCAAGTGCCTTATTACCACCAATCTTAGTGAATAAACTAACTCGGTCTAATTTATATCTATACTACATATATAAAAAAAAAAAAAAAAAAAAAAAAACATATTTTTTTAAACTTAAAAAATAAGTAATATTGTTAAACTAATATTTTTTAAAACATATTTAATTGATAATTACAATTTAAACTACCAACTAGCTTTACTCTGCTTATTCCACACTTATGTATATATAAAAAATTACACATATATTTGATACAACTATACACCGTCGCAGCTATTTGCTGATAATCCTCTAGTTTATATCGAAGCAATAAGTCATCATGGGTAAGAAGTGGACTTAAGATTCTCTTTGACTATACTAAATATACGAATTTAGGGATTATCATCACATCGGTTCTAAATATATTTGAAAATGTAATGTCTTAATTAAGAAAACTTTGACTTACTGTGGTTAGGTATGCCGGTGAATAATAAACTCTAAAAACGTATACATATCGACGTGCATGCATTATTATCCTCTTATATATTAACTAGTTATAATGCCCGCACACGCGCGGGTTTTTTTTTAAATTTTTTGAACCATATATTTTTATTTATTAAACAACAAATAATTTAATTTTTTTTTGTTTGATTTATAATGTTTAATTATAATTTTTTATTATTAAAAATAATTATTTAAAAATTTTAATCTAATTATTAATTGCATCTTATCTATATTTTTTGTATTTATCTTTTACTTGTATTATGGATAAATATAAAATGTTACTTAATAAGAAAATATTTTTTTTTAAATAAAATTATTACTAAATAAGGTATGAGTGCATTTTTTTGAAATGTAAAATTACCAATAGGAGTTTTATTATATTATATAAAAGATTCCGTTTCAAAATAAACGTCAGCTATATAAAGGCATAAAGATTTAAAATTTTAAATTTTCGCCATTCAGATAACATATCCAACAACTAAACTACCTTTTTTTTTTTTTTTTTTTTTTTTTTTTTTTTTTTTTTTTTAATCGGTTGAAATGCAAAACATTTATTTTAGGATATTCCAAAATGAAAACATGGAAATGTTGAGACGGATAGAGTAACATTTATACGTACCGGATTGCATTTTATTGAATTTAATTGAAGACGAAATGATATTTTTAGTACGAGGGAGGAACCTTCAAATCCTAAAGTGTTTTGGCATATACGATACATCTAGACTACATGATGGGGACATTCGATTAACCGCGTCTCTTTGGGAACTAGTACTACTGTCACTAAGTCATCCAACTCCAAACGACCCCGCTACAGTAGTATGATATTTGAAAGTGTTCTATCTTTGTCATTTCGTTGTCTTAAAGTTAGATAGAAGGATGTAAAGTTGGATTAGTACTCGTATGTTGGTAGTTGAACCCATCATCCGTTCCCACTACAGCACAAAGGGGGCTAATTTGATGGTCAAATCTATTGCAAATTCATGGCATTTGGTCAATTGAAACGAATTTCAATGGATTTTGACCGTCACAAAAGGCTTCATAGAAATTTGCTTTGCAACGGAATTGTGACGGCCAAAAATAAATTGTAACGACTTTGCAACAAAAGAAAAGTCGTTAGAAGATTGCTGATACGCCTGGGCTCGAGCCCATGACTTATTTAGGTCTTAGGGTTTTCTTTGTCTTATAAATACTCTTGTAATCATTTATTATAATCAATCAATCAAAAGTTAATAAACAAATCTCTAGTTCTTCTCTTCTATTTTCAACGAGAGCACCATTTTTGAAGGAGTGGGGAATGATATGCCTGGACCCGAGCCCGAGCCCATGGCCTATTTGGGTCTTAGGGTTTTAATCTTATAAATACACTTGTAATCCTTTATTATAATCAATTAAAAGTTAATAAACAAATCTCTAGTTCTCTTCTTTTATTTTCTAACGGAGCCAGCACACGCTTGAAGTGGTGCCTTATCCCGATACAATCCCTAACCGGGTCGTATCAATTGGTGCTTTTATTGAGAGCTCTCGTTGAGAGGGTTTTTGATTAGGGTTAAAAAAAAAAAAAACAAAAAAAAAAACAAAAGCTGTTCATCGCGGTACTGTTCATCAGATCACTGTTCATAAAAAAAACTGTCCATCTTAGTTACTTTTTGTTACTGTTCATCGTACTATTCATCTGGTACTGTTCATCGGGGGTACTATTCATCAAGGAAAAAATTATTTTTTTTTAGTTTTTAGAATTATTCATGGCAACATGCGGCAGAGATCAGGACGCGGAATACGCACTCTCTAAGCTCTTGCAAATGGGTACGGTTGCCGAATATGAGAGTGAGTTTGTGATACTTGCAAATAGAGTAACAGGGATCTGTGAATCTTTACTTACATCGTTTTATATCTCTGGACTTAAACTGGATCTACAATGTTTATTCTTACGGTCAAATCCCAAAACTTTAGACGAAGGTTTTTCATTTACTCGTGCAGCGGAAACACGCTTCGCGAACCTAGATATTTGGGAATTTTTGAGGTCCAATCCTTTAACTTTGGGAGAAGACTTCTTCAAAGCTCGTATCACCGAGGTTCGTTTTGAGACAATTGCAAAGAAAAAGCAAGAGCACATTGTTGAAAAGAAAATAGATGTCATTCTACCATTAGAGGGTGAATTTGCTTCACCTAAGGCTGAAGAGTCATTGAATGCTGATGAGTATATTGGAGTTGAAGAGGTTGTGGGTGGTGGCGAAGTGCTTAAGATTGGCGAGGATGAGTTGAATAGAGTGATATCAACACTTAAGGATGAGTTGAATAGATTGGCGAGGTTGTGTTATTCTTCGTATCACCTTGAGGGCAAGGTGATTTTTGAAGGAGTGGAGAGTGTTATGGCATGGTTAGCGGAAGGCGGAAGAATGGTTTTGTGTTATGTCCAAGGTAAAGGAATACGAAAGAAGAAAAAGGCGAAGGTTGTAATTCAAAGAAGATTATGGGATCCCGGATTACGCCAATGTTGTAGGAGGACGGACTGCCCAAACGACACAAGAAGTCCAAACGTATGGCATAAAGATTATGTCATATAATCTATCTTTATTTACATGTCTTTGTTTAAGATTATTTTCATGTTTCTTTAGGAAAGTCGATTAAGAATGTTTTAAGACAACACCTTAAGGGTAAGGTGGTTTTGAAGGAGTGGGGAATGATACACCTGGGCCCGAGCCCATGGCTTATTTAGGTCTTAGGGTTTTCTTTGTCTTATAAATACTCTTGTAATCATTTATTATAATCAATCAATCAAAAGTTAATAAACAAATCTCTAGTTCTTCTCTTCTATTTTCTGATGGAGCCAGCACACGCTTGAAGTGATGCCTTATCCCGATACAACCCCTAACCGGGTCGTATCAATTGCAACATGTTTTGCATCGAAGACATTTTTCAACGAATTTCCAACTTAAGCTTTTGCAACAGTATACTTTGCAACTGATGTTGCGACAATACAATGATAATTTTTTCCAATTTGATTTTGTAAGTAATTTTTTGCAACGGAATTTCCTTCACAAATACATGTTGAAACGTTTTTAAGTTCCGTTATAAATCCAATGCAAAAAAACTACATTTTTTTTTGTAAAAAAACATCTCTATTTAGCTGCTTTTTTCAGTACGTTCCGACAATATACCATAATCAAAAACCAATTATTTCTCAAAAAACAAAAACAACCAAAATTAGTGATTATACAAATATGAATTCACAACATGAAAAAAGTACCATATGAAATAAAATATTTAAAAGGGAAGGGAGGTTGTTGCATAAGTGAGGGAAATGATTTGCACACTCACATTTTTATTGGGACTAAGTGTTCTAATTAAAAGTGTGAGTGTATCAATCACCTCCCGTGTAGGTTGTGCCCACACCTCAACAAGCTTCACTTTTGTTTATGTCATCATTTCTGCCTTCACTTCGTCCTTCATTTACACTTAATACTTGAATTTTTCTTCATAAATGCTTTCTCTCGCTACAACTCACAATAATCCATTTTCACCCGCTACAACTCCATAGTTTCAAATAAAATTACTTAGTGCCGTTTGGTTTGTAGACGGGTTTAAGATTAGAATTTGGATTCGGATTTAAATTCGGATTAGAATTTGAATTTAAATTTGATGTACGAGAGAGAAAATATATTATTTTATAAGTAAATAATTTTTACAAGTTTAAAATATTAATTTAATGTTAAATTTGTTATTTTTAAAAATTAAAAGGAAAAAAAAAAAAAAAAAAACCTGTGATATATGTGTGGTAGTGGATAAAGAAGGACTCACCTCAATGTAAGAAAAATAATAAAAAATATAATTTGTAATAATGTGTAGCAAGTATTTCATCGAGAGTCTCAAAACCGACTTTTGCCAAAATTATTGTTTGAGGGTTTTATTGTTAAATCCAAAAGACATACTATCAAAACAAACACATGTTATTTTTAACTGTCACATCTCAACCCAGTCTCATCAAAACCCTTAAAACAAACGCACCCTTAGTACCAAATACCACCCAGTTTACCCCATTAATTCAAACAACAAGCAACAAACTAGTTTTTAACGGTATAAAAAATACAATGGTAGTAAACAAATAGGTAGCATAAATGGAAATTTAGAAAATTTTCAACATAAATTTTATAAACTAGTTTTGTTCTACATTTAATTTTAACATGTTTGTTGCAAATTATGTTACATATTTTGTAATTTTTCAACAAAATTGTAATGGAAAATGGAAAGTTAATTCTTTTATATTTAAATTTTAATATTTCATTGCAAATTCGTTGCCATTACTAGATCTTTGCAACAGAAATTATAATTAATTTCTTTCACATAAATTTAATATGTCGTTGGAAATTCCATCACAAATTTTGTAAATTTTCAATGGAATTGCAATGAATATTTAATAATAAACATTAAAGAAATTAACTTATTCTCTGCAACGAATTTTCAACCATTTCTTACATCGTTTATAATCAGTTAGTATTCCATTTCAAAATTGGTTGCAAATTTGTAACAGAAGTTTTATGTTACTCGTTGCATTAGCCTGTTTGTCTGGTGTCAATTCACTCGATCCCTACAGATTCATCTAGCTTATTCCTGAGATTTCATAGCATATAAGCTATAAATATATTCACATATTTATTGTATTATAATACTTAATAGATCGGAATGTTTGTAGTCTGGTGACTTTGCCCATTAAGACTTTTACTAATAGGAACTCTGATTTTTCTAGTACATTCTTTTAAGTATTATGTTCTCTTTTTAGATCATTTCTCCCATTACTTGTGGATTTATCCTCTTCGTAACAAATCTGAGGTGTTCCAAAAGTTTGTGCATTTTCGTTCATATGTTAACAATCAATTTAAAACAAATATCATTGCGTTTCAATGTGACCATGGTGGTGAATTTGATAACACCCAACTTCTAAACTTATTTGACAAAAATGGCATTCAAATTCGTTTCTCATGCCCGAAAACCTCCCAACAAAATGGCAAATCTAAACGCATGATACGTACCATTAATAATATGATACGTACATTACTTTTTCAAGCCCACCTTCCACCTACATTTTGGGTAGAGGCTCTTCATATGGCTGCCTACCTACTTAACCTTCTTCCATCCTCGGCAATGCAAAATGACATCCCCCTTACAAAATTATTTAACAAAGCCCCTGATTACTCCCGTCTTCGTATCTTCGGATGTCTTTGTTACCCGCATTTAGATTCCCCTCACAAACTTGCCCCACGAGCTACACCTTGCATCTTTTTGGGATACCCTGCATACCATCGAGGCTATCGTTGTCTTGACCTTTCCACAAATAAAATTATTCTCTCTCGACATGTAACCTTTGATGAACTTCAATTCCCATATGGCTCCATACCAACAACCTCACCTCCGTCTTATGACTTCCTTGACGTTTCTCCATCACCAATTACCACACACTTAATTCATTCTATACAACCCAATGTTACCCCTTCAAATAATCCAAATATCACCAATGGCCAACCCACCATCCCACCCTCTACCCCTCATTTAGGGCCCAACCATGGGGTCTTGTCTCCGACCCATTCTACCCCACCAACGCCTAATCAACAGCTGTCACTATTCGCACTGTTCTCAGTCTTGCTTTATCTCGCAAGTGGCCTATTCATCAACTTGATATTAAGAATGCATTTCTTAACGGTGATTTATCTGAGACAGTATTTATGCATCAACCACCAGGGTTTGTGGATTCGAGGTTTCCTAATTATGTTTGTCGTCTTCAGAGGTCATTATATGGTTTGAAGCAGGCACCTCGTGCTTGGTTTCAACGGTTTGCAGGATATGCTGCTCGTGTTGGGTTTGCTCATAGTCAATGTGACTCATCTTTATTTATTTATCGATCTGGCACTGACATTGCATATTTATTGATTTATGTGGATGACATTGTTCTTACAGCTTCCTCTACAACTTTACTTCAACGGATTATATCCTCATTACACAGGAAGTTTGACATGACAGACCTGGGGGCCCTTAATTATTTTTTGGGGATTTCTGTTGCACGTAACTCTTCAGGGATGTTTTTATCTCAGAAGAAATATGCATTGGAGTTACTTGAGCGTGCATATATGACCAATTGTAATCCTACTCGGACTCCAGTTGATACTGAACCAAAACTTGGTCCTGAGGGGATTCCAGTCTCGGACCCTACGCTATATCGCAGTCTTGCAGGTGGACTACAGTATCTTACATTTACTCGTCCTGACTTATCTTATGCTGTGCAACAGATTTGTCTTTTCATGCATGATCCCAGGGAACCTCACTTGGCTGCTCTTAAGCGCATTTTACGGTATGTTCGAGGCACATTGGATTTGGGTCTCCAGTTATATTCTTCTGCTAGTACTTCTCTTGTGGCATATTCTGATGCTGATTGGGCTGGTTGTCCATCTACTAGACGATCTACCTCTGGCTATTGTGTCTTCTTGGGTGATAATATATTGTCATGGTCTTTTAAGCGTCAGCATACTCTTTCACGGTCGAGTGCTGAGGCTGAGTATCGGGGCGTCGCTAATGCAGTTGCGGAGACGGCCTGGCTCCGAAACTTGCTTCGGGAATTACACTCCCCTTTATTATTTGCTAATCTTGTTTACTGTGACAACATTAGTGCTGTTTACTTATCTGCCAATCCGGTTCAACATCAGCGGACAAAGCATATAGAGATTGATATTCATTTTGTTCATGACATGGTTGCTACAGGGCAGATTCGTGTGCTTCATGTGCCTTCTCGATATCAGTATGCGGATATATTCACAAAGGGTCTTCCCTCTACTCTTTTTGAGGAGTTTCATACTAGTTTGAGTGTTCGGCAACCTCCCGCTCAAACTACGGGGGAGTATTAGTGGTATATTATTTATTATTAAGTCATATGGGCTTGTTTAGTATGTAGAAGGCTTAAGTCCACTTCTAGTACATTCTTTTGTATCTATATATGTACTCTTTGATTTAGTAATGCAATCAAGGTTATTTACCAAACTAATATAATTATATCAGAAACAAGATGTTCTGCATATTGCCTAATTAATAAATACAGATTACTATGTTTTTATTTGCAAATCATCAATAGGATCTACTAATAAGTAGCATATACATGACATTTTGTGAAAGGTTTTTTAGTTGAACAACAACTGACGCTATATGAGTTTAGTGACTCAAATAAGAAAAATTGTAGGTAAATGATTGTATTTGTATATTGATATTTCTTATGAGAAACTAAAATTGTGCCACAAAACGCTAAAGTATTTATCTAAACGCTTTTTGTATCACTGTATCTAGGTAATTCATAGCAACCCCATCATTAGTTACACATTTTTTTATGAGTGGGAGGATGTACGAACTTGACAGTTTTTGCACTTTGAGCGACACTTTTTGTACTTAGTGACACTTTGGACTTATAGTGACTATTTTATGTGTCACTAAAATGAATTGGCCGTTGAAATCTTTATTCACCGTCAGAATCTTACCCACTCTAGTTTCTTTTTGTACTCTAGCTATTGGATTATTGATACCACTTTTCTTATTTCCTTCTTTTTTTAAACTTGCATGCGTTACTTGCATGGCCGAAACAACGTCCCCCCGAAAGTAAAATGCTTAAGGCCGGACTTGTGCTACCAAAAAAGAAACTTAAAGTAAGGTCTTACGGAGTGATGATGAACATTACCCTTTGTTATTATTATCAGGCGTCATGCATACACATATTAATATATTACTACTAACTTATGTGGATCTTTCAATGATTAATTACAATGTCAATTTTAAACAATTTTGGGTTTACTTTTGTCTTTAATATTAGTTAGACACTATTTTTAATGCCGGCTTTGGTTTATTTTGAAAGTTTAATTGCCTTAAGCTAAATAAATATAAATACGTACACTTCATTATCATATATATGTCTATGTAGTACTATTTTCTTTGAATGTTTCCCCCAATATTTGAGTTATTATGTCATCGATAAATGGACTGTTACTAAAGCGAATTGGCATCATCTAATTTTGCAAGATTCTACATACCACAATACATGTGTTACATGTTCTTATGGTATATCCTTTCATTAATTACTTTTTTTTTGGGTAAAACTATATCATGCCAACAATTACTACATGTTACTTTATTTTTCTTAGATTATATGAAAGTTCTATTTGACAAAAAGAAGATGTCTTATTATATCACACCTGGATTCTTCATTGTGTTAGACATCTAAAAACTGATATGGCTTGAATGGATTAACGATCCTATATTGGCTTGAATGTGTGCAACTAGCCAAAACATGGGTGCAAGTCCTAGCTTTCCAATCAATAAAACAAGTTTTAAAAATACACTAGCTTGAAATAAATTAAAAGTACTTCATCTGCACCTCATATAAAAGTCTTTGGACCACTCGAACTTTTGGAGTTGAACAAGTCTCGTTTCTGAACTTCCGATATAATCCGTAACTAAGGACCACTTTAAAAAATTTCCTAACAAATTAAAAAAATTATAAACTCACATCTATCTATTACGAATACGTGACGTGTAATTATTTTTATTTTTTTTTTGTCTGTGAACCCCTTTTCTATTCAATTTACATTCTTCCAACGGTCCAACCTTACCTATGTACCCTATGTTAACATGTCAATTTCTTTTCACTTTTTTTACACTAGACGAATACCCGTGCATAGCAACGGGATTTTATACGACAGATAGTTTATTTATATAAAAAGTTTATAGGTTATAAAAAAAAAATAATAAAAGTTTGAAGATTTGGGAATTTAACATAATGTTTTGAAACCCGGTTCGACCCGGGTGGTTCAACCGGTTGAACCGTTCCGGTCAAAAAATGGGTCGATTTAAACCGGGTCAACTTGTTAGGTTGGGTCGAAAACGGGGTAAATTAAACTGGGTCAACCCGTCCGGGTTTGAAGCGTCCCGGGTCAACCCGGTTTTTGATTAATTGGTTATATTTAATTTGATAGATATGTTTTTAATTAGTTGTACAATGTGAATAAATCATTGTACTTTTAAGTAATGGATATTGTTTTGAAACCCGGTTCGACCCGGTTGAACCGTTCCGGTCGAAAAATGGGTCGATTTAAACTGGGTTAACTTGCTAGGTTGGGTCAAAAATGGGTCAAATTAAACCGGGACAACCGCCGTGTTTGAAGCGTCCCGGGTCAACCCGGTTTGTGTTTTAATTGGTTGTATTTAATTTGGTAGATATGTTTTTAATTGGTTGTACAATGTGAATAAATCATTTTACTTTTAAGTAATGGGGTGTTTTAATAAGAGTATTAAATGCATTTCAATATTTCCTTATATACATTTTTCAACATTCCACAATATTGACTATTTCACTTTTCACCTTTGACCATTTTTCCATTATAGATAGTATAGATTATCTAATCAATCAGCAGAATAATTTATTTGTCTCTAGTTCTCTTCCAATCAAATTGCTCTACCTATCTATGTAATGAGAATTTACCTATACCCATGCATGCATTATCCACGTGATGACATTTTTTGTTTCTACTTCTTGACTTTCTTTACCACCAACCTTGATTCATGTTGGTAAAAGTCCTCGTACCATTGTATCGTCACCTTCTAGACAAATATATAATATCCACTCATTAATGCTTCAAAGTAAAATTATACCGATCCGTCTCAAAATAAATGTCTAAATTCCTTTTTCTTTTTCGAGATGTATTAAAATAATAGTCAATAAACTTTTTTGATGCTCAAGTTACGTAAACTTATGTATGAAATGCAATATATTCGTATTATCCGTTTAAATGTTTAGCATATATAACATATAATTAAACAATTTATCTACCAATTTCAACAATTATGACAAAAAATCATAATACTAGTATTAATTACAGAAATGATCAAACGTTGAGTATTCAAGTGTGGGTCCATGGGGAAACACACTACGACGGCTTGCAATGCATGGATTTTCAATTACATGTTTACATGTATATAATTTATTTTATCATATAGTTGGTAGAATAATTTTCAACTACTATTTAATTTAATAACGCTTATTAAATAAAATAGTGCATGATTTTTTGGCTATATAAAGGACGAGATGCATGCTGAAAGAACACAAATCAAATCCCACTTCTTACAATAGAAATGGGAACAATGGGTACTCTTTTGATCACCATTGCGGTGGTTCTTCTTTCTTTAGGGCTGCCTTCGATGACCACCGCCACCTACCCTTACTCATCCCCACCACCTCCAACACCCAAGAAATCACCACCACCACCACCACCTAAGCATCATTATGTTTACAAATCACCACCACCCCCAGTTTACAAATCACCACCTCCACCAGTTTACAAGTCACCACCACCCCCAGTCTACAAATCACCACCTCCACCGGTCTACAAGTCACCACCACCCCCAGTTTATAAATCACCACCACCACCAAAGGAACACTACGTATACAAGTCACCACCACCCCCAGTTTACAAATCACCACCACCACCAAAGGAACACTACGTATACAAGTCACCTCCACCCCCGGTCTACAAATCACCACCTCCACCAGTCTACAAGTCACCACCACCACCAAAGGAACACTATGTATACAAATCACCACCACCCCCAGTCTACAAATCACCACCTCCACCAGTCTACAAGTCACCACCACCCCCTGTTTACAAATCACCACCACCACCAAAGGAACACTACGTATACAAGTCACCACCACCGCCAGTTTACAAGTCTCCTCCTCCACCTGTTTACCACTACAAGTCACCACCACCCCCGGTTTACAAATCACCACCTCCTCCAGTATACAAGTCACCACCACCCCCAGTGTACAAATCACCACCACCACCAAAGGAACACTACGTATACAAGTCACCACCACCGCCAGTTTACAAGTCTCCTCCTCCACCGCGTTACTACTACAAGTCACCACCTCCTCCTCACTATTAAAGAGTCACTGTTGTTTTCAAGGTAATAATTAGTTTCAAGCATTGAAACTTATATTGATCGAATATGGTTATATACTATAGATTATACTAATTCATCTTGTTATCATTTCCTGCAGAATCATAGAATATGGTTATGTACGTTTGCATTATACTATAATGAGACTATATTTCGAGATTCCTAGATGGAAAATAAACATGCAAGACAAAGAAGGGTTAAAAGTTGCACGGAAAGTGCTTGTATTTTTATTCATGTATTCTATAAATACTTGTTCAGTAATTTGTGTTTGATAATAAAAGATATATTCCAATTAATAGCGATCTTTTGTCTTCGTTTATTTTTTATTTTACAGTTTTGCGTTACACAGATAAGAAGCTATATAATCTCTTTTAGACTGAAAAATAAAACTTATATGCTCAATAAAAATAATTCAGAAGGTATGATTTAGTATATACATAGTTTCGATCACTCAGGTCTATCCGTCAAATGCTCATGTTACTTCATTTTATCTTTTTTCATATAGACCATGCCATACCTTAATTGGTAACATGCAGAGAGGTATTGTTAAGTCTTTTGTATTGTGTCTGAAAAACGATGATATGTGATGCCATGCATGCTCTACATTCTTAACTACCACGCGACTTGAGTTTTATAGAAGCTCAAAGATGAATAATCATTTGATAAAATTTTGACCCAGATCAACATAGTTACGTTGTATGAGACTAGGAGTTTTGGTTACTTATCAAGTCATATCTTGCATGCACTAGCCACTAGGGCTATTATAATTCTAATATATGCAATCTTTATTATTATTATTATTATTATTATTATTATTATTATTATTATTATTATTATTATTATTATTATTATTATTATTATTTATTTTTTATTTTGGTAAACATGGGTTTCTGATTCGACATTGCGAGCCGACTAATCCCATGACGACTACCCTTTTTGGATAGCCCGGAGTCGGCGCAGGTAAACCTCAGTAGCCACAAGGGGAATAATAATAATAATAATAATAATAATAATAATAATAATAATAATAATAATAATTATTATTATTATTATTATTATTATTATTATTATTATTATTATTTATTTTTTTTTTATTTTGGTAAACATGTGTCTCCGATTCGACATTGCGAGCTGACTAATCCTATGATGACTACCCTTTTTGGATAGCCCGGAGTCGGCGCAGGTGAACCTCCGTGGCCACAAGGGGATTAATTATTATTATTATTATTATTATTATTATTATTATTACCATGATTTCCGACCTTTTTAGCCGACTAATCCATAGGGTTTGAACCCACCGTTACACAATCAAACCAGGTAAAGCCCTCCTTTTTCAAGAGGTTGGAGTGACCACTTAAGATTGTTTGCACCTAACAGTAATTAAACTTTGAGAACTCATTTCTTAATTGTTTGGCTCATCCAATATAGCAATCCTAGCTCGGTCACTGCCTTTACCGTCAAACAGCCTCTTGTTTCTCAGTCACCATACCCGAATAAATATACAGTTTGTCTAGGATATAATATCCATCAGACCCATAAATGAGCCGAGTTTTCAAGACTGATGATGAACGCAACTTGATCAAATTCCAAATTTATAGGGCTTTCTTCCATGTTCAATTAGCCACCGTACCACACAATGGAACAGAGACTACTGAACAACTTCAAGATTTTCTGCACTGACAGAAAATTAAGTCAAGCAGAATGGTTGTTACTTAAGGATTTTCGGTGGTTATTAGTACTACTTTTACTGATACGAATGTATTCCATATAAAAAACATTTTCCTTCCACCGGAATAATCTATATTAATAAGTGTCTTACATGATTTAGCTCTAACCATTAAGATCCTCATCAATTGTTTATCCATCACGATTTGTTCTCAAAATGGTGTATACTTTTATTGATAGGTGATTTACACACTCTCATATTTGATTGAGACTCTCCAAAACGTGCATTAAACAATTGTACTGTAAACTTAAATTATTTTAGCTCTTTGTACATTGATTGTCCTAATCAAATTTATAAGTGTGTCAATCACTTCCTTTTTATTAATTACATTTTCTAGAAAAATGTCAATTCCATATTTTAATATTTCAATGTTTTGCAAAATCTTTCACTAGTTTGGATTCTTCAATGAAATAGACGTGGAAGAAACTAAATTTTTAAACAACAACTAAACTATCTCACAAAATATGTACACAACAAATCAATCTCACATACTTTGAAAAAAAAACTTAAACCTATAACCATTTGATTGGAGAGATTTTCATACTACAATGAGGTACGATTTTGGTTGAAAGGATCAACACTACTGTAATCTATTTCTCTTCTATATCTAGCTACATAAATCCTCCATTTAGAAAATGAAATTACATTAAATATCAACTTGTCAAAACATGGGTGCAAGTCCTAGCTTTTCAATTAATATAACACTTTTAAAATACACTTACAATACATTTAAAGTACTCTAATTTATCTGCACCTCATGCAAAAGTCTTTGGCGACTCGAACTTTTGGAGTTGAATAAGTCTCGTCGTTTCTAAACTTCCAACGTAACTAAGGACTCTTTCCAAAAATTTCCTAACAAATTAAAAAAAAAAAAAAAAAAAAAAAAAAAAAAAAAAAAAAAAAAAGAAGTTATAATCTCACATGTATCTATTTTGAATATATGAAGTGTAGTTTTTTCTTTTTGAACCCCTTTTCCATGGAATCTACATAGGAACGGAATCAAGGGTTCCCGCTGGTGTTTGGGACCCCTATGAATTTTTACCGATGTAGTGTTAATTTTTGAAAAAAAAAATCATTTTTTCTTAAACGCATCGTCTTAAATGCAACCGGTATATCGAAATTTGTTTCTATATTACGATTCCAAAAAATTTATACACCCAGTTATATTTGATCTGGTTCAGACAACATAGTCTGGCGGGGTGGCGATGGGGCCTTCGCTGTCCGCGAAGGTGGTCGATTCTAAGTTGAAATTCACCTTTCAAAAAAAAAATATTTGATCTGGTCCCGCCCCTGCTTCCAACTGCCATATATTAACATGCCAATTTATTTTCATATTTTGACATTATCTAATCAATCAGCAGTATAATCCATTGTCCAATCAAATTGCAATACCTATCTGTATAACGGAAATTGCATATATCCATGCATTATCCACGTGCTCACATTTTTGTTTCACATCGTTAAAACCGAAACTGTGAGTCAAAAACGCGTTTGATGACATCGGTTCTTGATAAAAGTGACGTAAACTGTAAAAATGACATGACAAGTATAAAACTCACTTGTAAACATGAAAATAGGTTAAATATTCATAAAATATGTAAAATTATCATAGTCTAGGGTTGGTTCAATTTGTTAAAACCTGAAAATGTAAATTTAAATCACGTAAAATATAAAAGGTGCAAGGTTTATGTAAAATTGGAAAAAGTTAATTATGACTTTTAAAATAGGATTGTAAGAAAACAATAGTGCATAGAAAGTGTAGAGTAGACATAGTATAGTCGTGGTTGAATGAATTGAACGCGTTATGACGTACGCGGATAACTTCCGACGAAGTTAATTAGTTAAAAATATAATAGTTGAATAATAAACTATTAAAATAAATAACATGAAATTTTAAAAATGTCACAGCACGTACCCCTTAAGAAAGCGCCGTCCTGGATCTCAACTCGCTTTATCTCTAGACGGTTCACGATAGAAGGGACTTTCAGGCTATGGGAAACTTAGGCAATAATAATGTCAAGAAAGCATAAATTTCAAAGCAATTGTGATCATAAATATTTATAGCATGTATCTCCCCCACGAAGTTTGTAAAACAATTGAAGTAAAAATTGGGGCTATGAACTCACTTAATAGAGAACTTCATAGCAGGGGTAAAATTTTACCACCAACCTTGATTCATGTTGGTAAACATCCTCGTATCATTGTATCATTTTCTTCTGGATTGTTAACTAATCAACTTCAATTTTAGCCATGTATAACGTTTAACAAGAAATAAGTAAGAAAGATTTACACAAGCGTTTTTCAACGTTTAATTTTTTATTAGAAATAAATTAAAGAATTCACTAAGATTATTTGTATAATAACAATCTAAGCTGAACGACGATGTGTGATGCTCTTCTCACTAACTTAAACGCTATTCAAAGTACGTGTTTAATTAAGAACTATGCTAACTAACGGAGTGAACTCAAGGACTTAATTCTTTCAAAGAGTAAATGCTCTCGTGAATATGTATCATCTTAATAGCACGAGACCGCATTTACTTATTTGAGCATTCTTTTTTATACGCAGAATACAAACTGAGTAATGTGAATTAATAGCGACGTGTCAAGTATCTAAGATTCCTGGTTATAGTATAAGGGGGATGTATATGGTTCTAAAGTTCGACAAATATATTATCTTGAAGTACGCAGACATGTGGTTTTTGTAATTATTGGCCTCGTTCTCTTTTTCACATTACGTTTAATTTCTTGAGATCGCTTTATGACATTTTTCTAGGCTTTCATATTTGAAGGCTTTAATAAAAGAATGCAGAATAAAATAAAGCAGTTAAATTGTTGTCTAGGTAGTTTTCTTTGAAGTTTTGCAAGTGGGCTTTTGTATATTGAGCATGTTAGATTAATAATTTCAGTTTCGCGTTATATTATTATCTTAAAAAAAGTATTAAATACTACTACGTATTTTATTATTTACTTAATAGTACCACTTCATTACTAATTATGTAAATGCAAAAACTGTAAACCCCCTATGGCCCATATTTCACGCGTATTTGCATCTTTTGAAAACATTCGAAACTAAACCAATAGATTGTCGATTAAATTCCTGTTAAGTACCAAAATAAGATTTATATATATATATTTGTGTGAATATATATCGTCTGTGAGTGTGAGTGTGTGAATATATATGGATTAAATTTCATTTTCGCACAACAAGTTGATCGAATCTTACACAGGTCCGACTTCTAAAAACCAAAAACAATTCTTTGATGTCGTTGTTCACTAGCCAGTAGGCTATTTGGATCATATGGCAGTTTCATTTATAGAAATTGAAATGCATCAACTTGATATATAGAATCTCAAATAATGGAATTCATCGATTAATTAGTTAGATTGGTTTGTATCAACCGTCTCTTTGAAACGATTCCCTTATTTCGGTACTCGTAACCCCTTGTTAGGTTACTAGCTATTGCCGTTCAAAACAACCTAATTAGTCAAGAAACAAAGTCGGTCTAATTTATAAATGTTGTTTCGTATTAAACTTTTCTCTTTAAGCAAATAAGATTCTAATTTAAATTTACGATGTTTATTAATCATCATCCACATCGGATATAAATAACGACAACTCTTAAAAGTTACTACGTATTATAAGTATATATCTCACTATTATTTATTTATTTATTTTAATCACCGGAAGTTAATAGTTTATCTTAGACGTACTATGAAGAAAATATCTGAAAACGAAGTGTATTAAACTTTTAATTAGTTTTGACTTACAGTGGTTAGGTGTGTCGGTGAATAGATAATAAAAAGAACGCACACATGCATGCATTATCCTCTTATATAGCATCTAAAATTAATAACTAGCATTAATAGATTGAATGTTATAAAAGGATTTGCTAAACACAACTTTTTTGAGGTTTTTTTTAAGCATTTTAAATTTATAAAAATGACAATCCGATGTATATGATCTTTTTGGATCCGAACATCCTTACTTTTATTATATCAAAAAGAAGATGTTCTGTATATTGACTAATAAATATGGAGTACTATGGTGTTATTCGTAAATCATATATACGATCTACTAATGAGTAGCATATGTCTGTCAGTTAACGACAGTACAAGAAATTTAGTGACAGATTTTTTGTGAGACAACAACTGACGCTCTTTGAGTTTAGTGACTCTAATTAAAAAAAAAAGTGCAGGTACGTAAAAGACTTATGATAAATTAAAATTGTGTCACATATAGGTTGTATATTGACAATTTCTTATGATAAATTAAAATTGTGTTACAAAAGCCTAAAATATATATAACCAGACAATTTTTGTGTCACATATAGGTTTATACCAACACCATCTGTAGTTTAAAAATGTGTAGGAGGCACTCGACAGTTTTGTATTTCTAGTGATACAATTTGTACTTTTTGTGCAATCTTTGGACTTATAATGACTATTATATGTGTCACTAATTTGAAGTGGCCGTTGTAATCTTTATTCACCGTTAGAATCATAATTATTCACTCTAGTTGTTTGCCAGATAAGATATAATTAGCTACTGTATTAGACTATATAGTCAATATAGTCGGAACTTGGGCGAATTTATTAGGAGGGCCGAGTGCTATATCAGTTAATTTGAGAAGGATAAAGTTGTATTTTCTTTAAGCAAATATAAGTAAAACCTCAAAGTTTTGGGAGGCTCTCCCCGGTCTCCACTAAGTTCCGTCCATATATATAGATATCACTTCTCTTATTTCCTCAAGTACTTCCTTCTTATTTTAAACTTAAATGAGTTACTTGCATGGTTGAAACTACGTCTACCAGAAAGTAAAATGCTTAAGGATTTGTGTTACTAAAAAAAATTAAGGTTGACGAATGACGATTAACGTAATATTTTGTTAGTATTAGTTGTTATGCATAAACATATAACTAAGTTATATGGATCTAACAAAGTATCATTGATTAGTTATCAAAATGTCAATTTAAAAAACTTTCGGCTTTAGTTTTGTCTTCAATATTATTAAGGCCGGCTTTGGTGTATTTACACCGTTTAGTTAACTCAAATATAAAAACATATAATTTATCGCATATCTGTATATAGTGAATGTTCTAGGTAAACGTTTATATGACAAGCTTAAACAAGATAGGACAACCTATTTTAGTATTTTACTAAGGCGAATCAACATCATCAAGTTTTACAAGATGCTACCACAAGCCTTACATGGTTTGTTTAGCCGCTCCAACCAAATAAACCTACTCACTCTTTTACACCCACTGTTTAGCTAAACGCGATGGCGTAAATTTATGAACTTAACCGAATGGGGAAGCCCCTCTACCATCAAACAACCTCTTGTTTCTCAATCGCCAAAACCAAATAAGTATACAGTTAGTCTAGGATATAATATCCGTCAGACCCACAAATGAGTCTAGTTTTCAGGACTGATGATGAACGCAACTCAATCAAATTCCAAAATTACAGGGCTTTCTTCCATGTTTAATTAGCCACCACACAATGGAACGGAGACGGGTGAACAACTTCAATATTTATGTCAAGTAGGATGCTAATAACTGTCTTACGTATACATGATTTAACTAAAGATATTTTAGAACAAATCGACCATCTCGATTTGTTCTAAAATATCTTATGGTATATACTTTAATTAATTACATTTTCAGGTAAAATACAACATATATATTAGCATGTCAATTCCATATTTTCATATTTCAATGTTTTGTAAAATCTTCCACTAGTTTGGATTCTTCAGTGAAATACACATGTAAAAAAATCAAATTTTTTTAAAATGGCAACTAAACTATCACAAATCAATCACATATATTTTGAAGAGAACTTGAACTCACAACTATTTGATTGTAGAGGTTTTCACACTACAATGAGGTTCGATTTTGCTTGAAAGGATCAACGATATGATCATATATTAGCTTGTAAGAAAACGCTGTAATCTATTTTATCTTCTATATCTAGCTTATATCTAGCTACATAAAAATATCCATTTAGAAAATGAAATTACATTAAAGATCAACTTGGATAAAAAAATTTAGATTGGCAGGGACACCTCAACCCTGTGTACCATAATGGTACCTATCAACCCTACGCAGCAAAGGTTTGATGCCTGTGAAATACCTCCACCTAATACCCAACCATGCTGCGGAACAGAATCGAATACACGTCCTTAGTTGGATCAAGAAATCACATAGTTGGGCCCAGACTTCTAAGGCAGCTGGTGGCCAACTGCACTAGGCAGTTGGTTGATATCATTAAAGCTTGTGGTCCCCAAGTGAGGACTTTCCAGTTGGTCACCCAACACAATACTACTCTCACATAGGCTCGCTTAACTTAATAAGCTTCATTCAGTGGACCACAAAGCCCCACGATCATTAAAGATCAACTTGTCAAAACATGGGAGCAAGTCCAAGCTTTTCAATCAATATAACAATTTTAAAATACACTTGCAATAAATTTGAAGTACTTTAATTTATCTGCACCTCATGCAAAAGTCTTTGGATGACTCGAAATTTTGGAGTTGAATGAGTCTCGCCGTTTCTAAACTTCCAATATAACTAAGGACCAATTCCAAAAATTTAATTCCTCTAAAAAAAAAAAAAAAAAAAAAAAAAAAAAAAAAGTTTATAAATTCTCATGTACCTATTTTGAATATATGAGGTGTATACATTCTTCCACCTACCAATATTAACATGCCAATTTATTTTCATATTTTTACATTATCTAATCAACAGCAGTATAATCCATTTTGTCTCTACCTCTCATCCAATCAAATTGCACTACCTATCTTGAAAATTACCTATACCCATGCATTATCCACGTGCTCACATTTTTGTTACCACTTCGGCACTTCTTGTCTTTCTTTAGCACCAACCTTGATTCAAGTTGGTAAACAACTAAACTTCCTCGTATTGTTGATTCATTGTATCATCATCTTCTGGACAAATAATATCCCTGTTTAATCCTTCAAGGTAAACATATATAATATATGAAATGCAATATATTTGTAGTACCCCGTTTATATGTTTACTGTTTAGCATAGATTACACATAACTAAACAATTTATGTCGACTAATTTCAACAATTATGACAAAATAATCATATTAATAACAGAAATGCTCAAACGTTGAGTATTCAAATGTGGGGTCGTGGGGAAACATACGACGGCTTGCAATACATAGATTTTCAATTACATGTTTACATGTATATAATTTATTATTTTATTTTATCATAGTTGGTAGAATAATTTTCAACTAATGTTTAATTTATAAACTCTAATTTAAATAACTATAATTGAATAGTGCTAGATTTTTTGCTATATAAAGGACGAGATGCTTGCTCAAAAGAACACAAACCAAATCCCACTTCTTAAAACAGAAATGGGAACAATGGGTACTCTTTTGATCACCATTGCGGTGGTTATTCTTTCTTTAGGGCTGCCTTCGACGACCACCGCCACCTACCCTTACTCATCCCCACCACCTCCAACACCCAAGAAATCACCACCACTACCACCTAAGCATCATTATGTTTACAAATCACCACCACCTCCTCCACCCGTTTACAAGTCACCACCTCCCCCAGTCTACAAGTCACCTCCTCCCCCAGTTTACAAATCAACACCTCCTCCAGTTTACAAGTCACCACCACCCCCAGTCTACAAGTCACCACCCCCACCAGTATACAAGTCACCACCACCCCCAGTCTACAAATCACCACCACCACCAAAGGAACGCTACGTATACAAGTCCCCACCACCCCCGGTCTACAAATCACCACCCCCTCCTGTATACAAGTCACCACCACCCCCAGTTTACAAATCACCACCACCACCAAAGGAACACTACGTATACAAGTCCCCACCACCCCCAGTCTACAAGTCACCACCCCCACCAGTATACAAGTCACCACCACCCCCAGTGTACAAATCACCACCACCACCAAAGGAACACTACGTATACAAGTCACCACCACCCCCAGTTTACAAATCACCACCTCCTCCGGTATACAAGTCACCACCACCCCCAGTGTACAAATCACCACCACCACCAAAGGAACACTACGTATACAAGTCCCCACCACCCCCAGTCTACAAGTCACCACCCCACCAGTATACAAGTCACCACCACCCCCAGTGTACAAATCACCACCACCACCAAAGGAACACTATGTATACAAGTCACCACCACCCCCAGTTTACAAATCACCACCTCCTCCGGTATACAAATCACCACCTCCTCCGGTGTACAAATCACCACCACCACCAAAGGAACACTACGTATACAAGTCCCCACCACCCCCAGTCTACAAGTCACCACCACCACCGGTTTACAAGTCTCCTCCTCCACCGCGTTACTACTACAAGTCACCACCTCCTCCTCACTATTAAAGAGTCACTATTGTTTTCAAGGTAATAATTAGTTTCATGCATGAAACTTATATTGATCGAATATGGTTATATACGTATACATTATACTAATTCATCTTGTTATCATTTCCTGCAGAATCATAGAATATGGTTATGTACGTTTGCATTATACTAATGAGACTATACTTCGAGATTCCAAGATGGATAATAAACATGCAGGAAAAGAAGGGTTAAAACTTGCACGGAAAGTGCTTTTGTATTTTTATTCATGTATTAATTTATAAATACTTCCTCAGTTTGTGTTAATTTGATAATAAAAGATATACTTCTATTAATAGCGATCTTTTGTCGTCGTTGATTTTTTAGTTTACAGTTTTGCGTTACACAGATAAGAAGCTATATAAAATCTTTTAGACTGAAAAATATAACTTATATATGCTCAATAAAAAATAATAGAGCTCAGAAGGTATGATTTAGCATATGTATAGTTTCACTCACGTCTATCCGTCAAATGCTCATGTTAATTCATTTTATATTTTTTCATATATTAACCATGCCGTACCTTAATTGGTAACACGTAGAGAGGTAATGTTAAAGCAATTATATACGATGCCATGGTCTACATTCTTAACTACCACTTGGGTATTATAATTCTAATTCATGCAATGTCTTGTTCTACGTTCTAACTTTAGCAATTAACTATTGGATTATTGATATCACTTCTCTTATTTCCTTGAGTATTTCCTTCTTTTTATAGACTTACGCGAGTTACTTGCATGGCGCAAACCACGTCAATACACCCAAAGCTATAATGCGTAAGGATTTGTGCTATTAAAAATAAAAGAGAGACACTTATTATGGACTGATGGGGTGATGGTAAACACAAACTTTTGTTATCATTAGGCGTTATGCGTACACATAATAATAGTGGATCTATCCATGATTAATTACAATGTTCATATATTTTTTAAAACTTTCAGCTTTAGTTTTGTCTTTGATATCCATTTCACAATATTATTAATAACGGCTTTGGTGTACTTATACAATTTTATTCAGCTTCGCCTCTTCACTATTCTAACTATTGTGCTCACTATATTTACACACGTGAGTATAAGAGAAAAGGAGGAGCAAGTGATGAGGGAGCTCACCACTCGATACTCGTGCAAGCTTATATTATTTATTTAATTTATAAGTATGTGTGAGGTATTTGGTGGAGTATGTTTGAAAGGTTAGCGGGTGATGACTATTGTGGTTAAAAGGTGAGGAGAGTTGCGATATACCGAATGATGATGTGTCGCTGAAGTGGATGGTGTCCATTGCATGCAGTCTGAATATTGAATGAAGAACCGTACATGTTGGTTTTGTAAAGTTAAATTTATACCTAGTCCTACATACATTAAATCTAAACACCCTACGTATAATATATAGTTCCATAAAAAAAAAACCCTGACCGATTCTTTCTAGGGGCGATTTTTTAAACCCTAACCAATTCTAATCGTTCCAATCAAATCTACCTTAAACCTTTGTCCTCTTTGCTTCAATTTGTCCTAGTTATTGATTGACATTCATGTTTATTGATTCTAGTCCAGATTTGTTGTGATTTGAACAAGTTTTTTTGTCGATTTTATTGGATCGTTATTTAGGGTTTCGCTAGGGATCTTTAATCGACTTTTCTTTGTAGTCGGTTCTGATTTGGTTTAATTACAATCGATCATTATTCAGTAATTCTTATCTTTGAACTATTCGATTTTTATTATAATGGGAGGTTAGATTCTTGATTCGTATTGTTATAAACCCTAATCGCTAAGATTAGGGTTTCTTTCTCTTCTTTTTGGTTTCACATGCTGCTGGATTATTGGTTCGTATTCTGTTTGATTTGGTAACGGGGTGGTGAGAGATGGAAAGGGGTTTTTTGAGTCCGAGATCTGGTAAAAAGGATGTTAGTGTATCGAGGGTTGAAGTTGATGAGTTGGCTGCTCGTATGAAGCGACTGAAACGAGGTAAGGATGGGAATGCAGCTACAACACATCAAGAGGTTACTACTGCTCGTGCTAGTACTAATGAAGCCACAACACATCAAGAGACGCTGGTGTCACTTGATTTTACTGGTACTTATGTTCAACCTAATGTGACTAATGTTAATGTGGGTAATGATGGTATTGAAGATGGTAACGCCGGTGTTACCAATAGTTCTCTATCATCTAGGGCTAATGAGGTTAATTTGAATACTAATTTGGATGCTGGTCAGAATGTGAGTCTTGGTGAGCACCTTGAAAGTGATGGGACTGATCATGTGAACAAGGTTAAGGATAAGGTAGTTTTGGATGATTTACCTGCTTTTGATTCGGCCTATAATGGTTCACAACAGCCAAATGTGGAGCAATTGATTGCTAATGCGCATCAAAATTTTGATGAAGCCATGAATATAATTCAAAGTGATATTCGTGCTAATATGGCTTCCTCTTCTGATTTGCACTATTCAAGCGGAAGCTGGCTTCAACCTAATTTGAATGTTACTAATGTTATTACAACTAGTACTCCTCCTTTTGCACCCAAGGTTGATACTACTAGTGATAATGGTGTGAAGTCGGTTTCTTATGCGGGTGTTGCTTCTAATGAATCCAGAAACATGTGTCTAATTTTCGGAGGTTAGAATGCAACAATAAGAAGGATGATGTTGATCTGTCAGTCCCAATGAAAGTAGTGCAAGAGGTGAACATGAGGTCTGAGAATACTCTCTACAGATATTTCTTTGGTCAACGCCTTGCTTTTCCTGTTGTTGATTATTATGTTCGCAATGCGTGGGCTAAGTATGGTTTACAAAAGGTTACGATGAATGCTAAGGGTTTCTTTTTCTTCAAGTTTACTTCGAAGAAAGGTGTCGATGATGTCCTTGATAATGGGCCTTGGTTGATTTGTAATGTCCCTATTATCCTTAAACCATGGACATTGAACACCAACTTGCTTAAAGAGGATTTGACTAACATTCCGGTGTGGGTTAAATTCCACGATGTTCCTTTAGCTATGTTCTCTGATGACGGGCTTAGCCTTCTTGCTACATTGATTGGGACGCCCAAAAGGTTAGATGCTTTTACTAGTCAAATGTGCAAGGAATCTTGGGGCCGTAGTAGCTTTGCTAGGTGTATGATTGAAGTAAAGTTGGATGAGGTACTAAAGGACAGTCTCACTGTTGAGATTCCTTTACTTGATGGTACGGGTTCGACTATTGAGAAGATCCGGGTTGAGTATGAGTGGAAACCGCCTCGCTGTGATAAATGTAAGGTATTTGGACATACTTTGGTTGAGTGCCCTAAGGTGGTCATACCGACTGCTCAACCTACTAAGAACGCAAGTGATGGGTTCCAGACTGTTAACACTAAGAAGAAGGGAAAGCAAGTTGGTTCGAATCCGGGTCGAGGAGGGTTTACTAAACCTGTGGTGGGTAAGCATTTTGAATATCAACCCAAAAAGACTCTTCCTGAACCAAAGAAAGCTAATGTCAGTAAGAAGAAGGCTTCTGATGTGGCTAGTACGAGTGGAACCAAGATCACTACTTCTAATCAGTTTGATGCTCTTAATATGGATGATACAGATGATTTTGGTATTCCTAAGGTTGTTACTAACAAGGATGTGGATGCTGGTAGTACAATGGAAGTTAATAAGGATGAGTCGGTTAAGACTGGTAATACATCACAAGTCCCTCTTGTGAGTGATATGCAAGAACCGCTTGTGAGTGATTCAATGGGAACAATGCAAGTTGGTTCAACTCCTATTGTTGAGAAAATTAGTAAGCTTGAAAAGCTACTTATCGATGGGAAAGCTACTCTTGTGGATGATGATGGTCATCCTATTCCGTCTACCTCTGTCACTAAGAGGGCTAACCCTTTTTCAAAGGTGGGTGCGGTTGTGGTTTCTGATAGTGATGATGATGAGGTTCTTAACAAGTTCGACGAATCAGCAAATCTTTTTGGTGGTGGTCATGAGCGTGAAGATGAGTTTGATGACTATGACGATTATTCGAAGCAAATTTATGATATTCCAGGGAATTTGGATGCTCTTAATGCCATTTATGGCTTTAATCTACAAGGTCGTAGGAAGTAGTTTATATTTTTGTTAGAGTCTATTAATATCATGTTGTTAGTGGTTTTGTTTTCTTGTTTAGAAAATAGGACGTATCTTGTTATGTAAGCTTTTCGCCTATATAACGGCTGAGATATGAGATTCACCCATATCCGTTGTACTTAAATACTTTTTAAAGTAATATATTTACTTGGTCGTTGACCTTTTACCAAAAAAAGAAATATATATATATATATAGTTCCATGACTATGCCCATTTAAGCATATAGATCATAATATAGATATTTTATATTATTACATCATAAAATAAATCACAACAATCTTATCTTATTTAATGATTAGCTAAATTTGGATCTACAATGTCTTCGAGTCTTTACTATAAAAAAAATGGCTGAAAATAGCATATAAATCGCTGTCGGCCTTAAAGCTTGACACTACCACCTTCAATTTTTCACACACACACACACACACACACACACACACACATATATATATATATATATATATATATATATATATATATATATATATATATATATGTATATACGTATATACATATATGCGTATATATATATATATATATATATATATATATATATATATATATATATGAAAAATTGTAGGTGACATTGTCAAGCTTTAAGGCTGACGATGCCTTCTCGCTGTAATCGATTTAGGCTTTTTTTTATTTATTTTTTATTTTTTATTTTTTTTTCTCACCAACTTAGGTATGATGGAGTCAAGCTTTGAGGTGACGACATCACATGCTCGAGATGACGACGTTAAGAGGAGCTGGAGACGGCGTCTGGGAGCACTGTTGGGCGCAAAACTTCCAAAAACTTCAGTTTATAGGGGCTTTTGAGAACACGTCACCATTGTTGGTCTCAAGTTCAAACCTTTATATATTTTTTTTTCCCTTCAAACTTCATCCAAATGAGTGTGAAAGTTTAGAAATTCTAGCAAATTTATAAATTTCAACTTGCAAGACCAAATATGAAGGATTTTAAGCTAAAAGAGTGATATAGTCGGTTAAAATGCACAAAATCATAAGGTAAAAGACTCCTAAAATCTCTATCAAATTGCACCTTCTCAAGCCTATCCAACTAAACAAAATCACTCTTTTACACCTAACATTTAGCTAAACACAATAGCCTAAAATTTATGAAGTTAGCTGAATTAGGAAGCTCCTTTATGTTATTAAATTTCCTCTAGTTTCTCAATCATGTACCAAACCCGAATAAGTATAAAAGAATCTAGGATATAATACCCACCAGTCCTACAAATGAGCCGAGTTCTCAAGAATAGGACTGATTATGAACACCACTTAACCGAACTTCACTATTACAATATTTCCTTCCTCGTGTAATTAGCCACCACACAACAGAACAAAAACTACTGAACAACCTAAAGATTTTATGCACTGACGAGAAATTAAGTCAAATAGGAATATTTTCAGTTAAGAATTTGCAGTGGTTAGTGTTACTTTTACTAATACGAATGTATTCCATTCGACACATTCTCCGTTAACAGGAACAATCCGATTATCAAGAAGTGTCTTCGATCATTTAACCATTAAGGTCATGGTCAATCTAGAGGCCCAAGCCTGGTTGTTAGCTTAGGTTCATTAGGGTTCTCATGTAACATTCTCCATATATGCTTGATTCATAAACATAATACTTTACATGGAATTCATAATTTATCATGGTATCATGAGGGGTCTTATCTCCAGACATAGCCAATGGTTTTGAGCCGCTGTATCTATGTCACTTCATTAAACCCTAGCTGCCTGATGTAGTTTTCATGTGTACTAGTTTAAATTTATAAAACACGATTACTTAGCCTATTAATTAAATCACATACGATCAAGTATATTCATTCGATTATAGCAAAGGTTTGGGTAAGTCAAGATCGTCCCAAGGGAATTATGAAATTGTAGTAAATAAAAATGTAAAACAAGTACATAGTGTGTCATAATTCAAAATACCATATAAATCAAATTGGAGAAATGCGAAATCAACAAGAACCAATAACAAGAAAATACTTATGTGGAATTAAGTTCACTATTCCTATAGAGTGTTGGACATGTTTGGAAAAAAGTACTAGAAATGATTCAGAAATCAAATTTACACCAAATTCAAATCAATTGGTCATATCATCGAATTCGCATATATACTAGTCTATATATATTACCTAACCCTTTCGACCTATGGACAATAATACAAGCCAATTCATTGTGTGTCATTTGTGTGAAATCTGATTTTAACCAATTACTTCCTACGAGTCCTTTCAACCTATACTCGTGAGTAAATCATTACGAGTCTGTTTAACAAGTTTACTTTATAGGTGTCAAGTATAAAGAACCAAATAGGTTCACATTTGGTATAAAATATAACCAAGAAGTATCTTCGCCCTATAAATCCAATTATATTATTCCAACAAGTTAATTAGACACACTCTTATTTAAACAAACTCTTTAGGAATATCGTGATTTCAAACATAACTAATTATCCAAACACTCCATATTAGTGGTTTACATAATTCCATGCATGTAAACAAAATTACTCCGTAGTAAGTTTCTTTATAAACCAACTAACATCAAAACACAATTTGTTCATCATCTTGTAAAAGAAACAAAGTTTTCCTATCGTACGAATTACAAATAAGTAAAGATCGAGGAATTGAGCACTCCTCATGCCTCCAGTTGACCACACTTGTTCTAACCACTTGTAAAATAGTACCAACTGATCACCTTGCTAACTTAAGCACCCCACTGAAAATGGCAGAAGTTGTTTGTCTTTTCGGAGTGAAAATAAATAAAGTATTAGCATTAGGATGTAAGGATAATCACCACCCTTTAATTCTAACCCAAAGCACCATCATATATGTTTTAAGAGACTTAATCCCCAAGCCAAAATGTCCTAAAATGAGTAATTAGCAGGAAATAATCGAGTGTGATTAATAGAGGGGATTAATTCATTACTTGCAACTTTTCGGCAAAGACCCATCAAGGCGCGCGGTTTCGTCATCATACCGGGCGGTTGCACTTTATAAACGGTTGCTCATATATGCGCACAGCTAAAAGACGTAAGCAGTTGGAGCCTTATGTCGGGCGGTTCAAAGTCATTTCCCTGCGCAGATATTTTTCTTTTTCGTTCGAACCGCCAGTTGTTTCTTTTCTTGATCGTGAATTATTTTCTTCACATCAAAGTTGCCAAACTCTTTTTCTTTAGTTTCGGGATTAATTACTTCATGACATTTTCTTCTCAAATATACCTCCATGAGACGTGCATTTGTCGGGATTTCCTCATACGTGCATTTTTATCCATTTATCTGTCATTTTATTAACTTAATTTTAACCTTTTGAGAACCACAAGTTCACTAAACTAATCAAATAATAAGCATAAAATTACAGATAACGCTAGTAAAAACATGTACAATTTGTTCGTTCTCACCACCACCGGTTAATCTCCATTAAAAAAACCGATATGCATTTTCTACCTAAAAACCTACCTGCTTGCTATTATGGCCATAAATTTCTAATAATTCAGAGTTAACAAACGTCATTATTGCAATTCTCTTTCTTTTTTTAATTTTCCAGAAAACCCTACCAAGATCACATATGTCGGCTGCTAGAAGCCCACTGCTGATATATATGTTTTTTTTTTTGTCTACCCTTAGCTTTTGCTTTAGTTATTCATCAACAAATTTAGTATTTGCTTTTGCTACAGTACTTATATGCTTTTGCTGCAGAATTACTTTCGTTTGCTGCCAAATTTCTCCATCAACAAATTATTACCTTTATTCTGACAATGTTTTTTTAGTTTAGTTTTCTTTGATGTTTATTTTTTTTCTAATACAATCCGAAATTTCACGATTTTTTGCTCGGATTGCAAAAAAGTATTAGAAAATAGAGTAAAGCCAAACCAATTGTGAATTCAAGGTCATTATGATTCTCATGTAACCTTCACTATGTATACTTGATCAATAAGTATAATACTTCGTGGGATTCATAATCTAACCTCCGGTTAAACTATCATGCCAACAATAGCACATATTAGCATGTCAATTTCATATATTTTCATGTTGTAATGTTTTGTAAAATCTTTCACTAGTTTGGATTCTTCATTGAAATTGACATTTAGAAAACAAATTAATTAGGCTTGAAATTATTAACTGTATTGGCTGGTATGAAAATTTTGTAATCTTTTTTTCTGCTTAATTATATTATCTAGATAAATAAAAATTGCCATTGAGAAAAAGAAATAACATTTTATATTAACTTGCCAAAACACGTGTGCAAGTCCTAGCTTTTCAATCAATAGAACAATTAAAAAAAACCCTTGAAACACAATTGAAGTACTCTATCAGCACCTCATGCAAAAGTCTTTGGACAACTCGAACTTTTGGAGTTGAACAAGTCTCGTTTCTAAACATCCATATAACTAACTAAGGTCCACTTCCTAAAAAAATTCATAACAAATTAATAATAATAACAACAACAATAATAAAGTCACATATATCTATTTTGAATTCATGAAGTGTATTTTCTTCTTTCTATGTAATTACATTCTTCCAATCTTGCCAACCATATATTAACATGTCAATTTATTTGCGCTTTTTTTTTTTTTTTTTTTTTTTTTTTTTTTACATGATCTAATCAATCAGTATAATAAGTCTCTACTTGTCATCCAATCAGATTGCTCTACGTATCTATATAATAAGAAATTACCTATACCCATGCATTATCTACGTGATGACATTTTTGTTTCTACGTATCTATATAATAAGAACTTACCTATACCCATGTTGGTAAAAGTCCTCGTACCATTAATGTATCATCAGTTCATCACCTTCTAGACAAATATATAATATCCAACTCGTTAATGCTTCAAGGTAAACATATGATATACATATGCATAATTTTTCTTGATGTTCAAGTTACGTACTTACGTATGAAATGCAATATATTCGTAGTACCCCGTTTATATGTTTAGCTTAGATTATATATAATTGAACAATTTATGCAGGTCTACCAATTTCGTCAATTATGAGAAAATGACCATATTAATAATAGCAATGCTCAAACGTTGAGTATTCAAACGTGGAGGTCGTGGGGACATACGACGGCTTTGCAATGCATGGATTTTCAATTACTCCAGTTTACATGTATATAATTTATTTTATCGTAGTTGGTGGAATAATTTTCAACTAATGTTTAATTTAATAACGCTTATTGACATAACTATAATTGAATACTGCAAAATTTTTTTGCTATATAAAGGAGGAGATGCTTGCTCAAAAAACACAAATCAAATCCCACTTCTTACAACAGAAATGGGAACAATGGGTACTCTTTTGATCACCATTGCGGTGGTTATTCTTTCTTTAGGGCTGCCTTCGACGACCATTGCCACCTACCCTTACTCATCCCCACCACCTCCACCACCCAAGAAATCACCACCACCACCACAACCTAAGCATCATTATGTTTACAAATCACCACCTCCGCCAGTTTACAAGTCACCACCACCTCCAGTTTACAAATCACCACCTCCGCCAGTTTACAAGTCACCTCCTCCACCAGTTTACAAATCACCACCTCCTCCAGTTTACAAGTCACCACCCCCACCAGTATACAAGTCACCACCACCCCCAGTGTACAAATCACCACCACCACCAAAGGAACACTACGTATACAAGTCACCACCACCCCCAGTTTACAAATCACCACCACCAACAAAGGAACACTACGTATACAAGTCCCCACCACCCCCAGTCTACAAGTCACCACTCCCACCAGTATACAAGTCACCACCACCCCCAGTTTACAAATCACCACCTCCTCCGGTATACAAGTCACCACCACCCCCAGTGTACAAATCACCACCACCACCAAAGGAACACTACGTATACAAGTCACCACCACCCCCAGTTTACAAATCACCACCTCCTCCGGTATACAAGTCACCACCACCCCCAGTGTACAAATCACCACCACCACCAAAGGAACACTACATATACAAGTCACCACCACCCCCAGTTTACAAATCACCACCTCCTCCGGTATACAAGTCACCACCACCCCCAGTGAACAAATCACCACCACCACCAAAGGAACACTACGTATACAAGTCCCCACCACCCCCAGTCTACAAGTCACCACCACCGTCGGTTTACAAGTCTCCTCCTCCACCGCTTTACTACTACAAGTCACCACCTCCTCCTCACTATTAAAGAGTCACTATTGTTTTCAAGGTAATAATTAGTTTCATGCATGAAACTTATATTGATCGAATATGGTTATATACGTATACATTATACTAATTCATCATCTTGTTATCATTTCCTGCAGAATCATAGAATATGGTTATGTACGTTTGCATTATACTAATGAGACTATATTTCGAGATTCCAAGATGGATAATAAACATGCAGGAAAAGAAGGGTTAAAAGTTGCACGGAAAGTGCTTTTGTATTTTTATTCATGTATTAATTTATAAATGAATAAAAGATATACTTCTATTAATAGCGATCTTTTCTCGTCGTTGATTTTTTATTTTACAGTTTTGCGTTACACATATAAGAAGCTAAATAATATCTTTTAGACTGAAAAATGTAACTTGTATATGCTCAATAAAAAATAATAGAGCTCAGAAGGTATGATTTAGCTTATGTATAGTTTCACTCACGTCTATCCGTCAAATGCTCATGTTAATTCATTATATATATTTTCATATATAGACCATGCTATTCCTTAATTGGTAACATGTAGAGAGGTACTGTTAAGTCTTTTGTATTGTCATTGAAAAACGATTATATATGATGCAATGTTCTACATTCTTGAGTACCACGCTAGTTGAGTTTTACAGAAGCTCAAAGACGAATCATCCTTTGATAAAATTTTGGGCAAATAATATAAAAAAGATAATATACTTGCCACAATTTTATCGAATGGGTAGTGAACTAGAAAATTTGATTCTAGAGGTTAAAAAAGTTGTATTTTTTCTTTTTCTAACTAAGTAATTTTTCACTTGCACTCCCGGTTGATGCCATGTTGGCAGGTAAAACCAAATATATACTTCCCCCACCCTTTAACACTTTTCTCTTCTACCAAAAATGTTAAGTTTCATCATTCTTTTCTTGTCTTAAATATTTAGAATTAGCAATAGCAAATCCTTCAAAGTTCAAAGAAACATATTTTTACACAAACCAAATCGGCAGCCACCACCACCGGCCGACTAACCCATCACCTCCACCTCCCAAACCGGCATATCCACCACAAACCCACCACAACCCACCACCACCGCCACCTACCTCCACCACTACCGCCCCACCGCCTTCCAAATCCCCACCAAAACGAGGTAAAAATACATATCCACGTTTCTTGATTTGGTAAGGATTGAAAACTAAAAACGAGGTAAAAATACATATCCACGTTTCGGCGTGAATAGGTTTGGGTTAAAACCAACGGGAAATAAAGATTCGATAATAACCGAATAGTATAAAAATTGGGTATCATCATTTGGGTGCGTCTTTGTATTTGGGTTTGGTGTACCGTGAGTTTAAGCTCACGTATAAGCTTATTCATAAGCTTATTTTCTTGACTTGTGAGCTTATTAATTTGTTGAGTTGGAATTCGAACCGTAGTCCATGGGGTACGTATTTGTTCTCTTTGATTTGGGTTATTGTTTGTCATGTTTGGATTCACGATGGTGATTAGATCAGAATTGTTCATGGTTATTGATTTGAATTGGGTATTTGGTGATTTGGATCGGGTATTTTGACTTATATTAATTGGGTGAGCCATGTGGATGTTTAGTTGTGAAGGGTGAAACCGGGTACCGGGAGTGCACGTGAAAAATTACCCAGTTAGAAAAAAAAATACAACTTTTTTAACCTCAGAATCAAATTTTCTAGTTCACTACCCATTCGATAAAATTGTGGCAAATTTTTTTATTATTTGCCCTAAAATTTTCACCCAGATCAACATAGTTGTATGAGACTGGATTTTTGGTTTGTTATCAAGTCATATCTTGCATGCAGTATCCACTTGAGTATTATAATTCTAATATATATGCAATGTCTTGTTCTATCGTTCTAACTTTAGCATCTAAATATTGAATTATTGATATCACTTCTCTTATTTCCTTGAGTACTTCCTTCTTATTTTAGACTTAGGCGCAGTGACAGAACTTGAACAATTTTATTTGGAGGGCTGAAACATAAATTCTGATATGTACCAAAAAAAATGAAAAATAAAAAGAAAAGAAAAGAAAATGTAAGTTAACTTGTAAGACAAAAGAAAAAAATAAACACAACTAACAACACTAAAAATGCAACTTATGTTTTGGTTTCTTTATTTCTTTTACGGTCTTGGCAATGAAAACTTCACAAAATACCTCTAAACTTTCAGTTATATTGCACTCCCTAATAATGACATTTGTCAATATGCCACTGCCCAACTTAAATGAGATATGATAGCTGGGGAACCTCCCCTGCCTCCACAAAGTTCCGTCCTTACTTACGCGAGTTACTTGCATGGCGCAAACCACGTCAATACACCCAAAGCTATAATGCGTAAGGATTTGTGCTATTAAAAAGAAAAGAGAGACACTTATTATGAACTGATGGGTCATGGTAAACACAAACTTTTGTTATCATTAAGCGTTATGCATACACATAATGAGGTGGGATCTATGCAAAATAGGTATCACTTAATAAACAAATAAGACAATCTCAACCATCCATCTACCTTTCATCTAATGGCTAAGATCAAATTAAAAAATAACAAAGGGAGGCCAAAATTGGTATTTTAACTCATTTAATATAAAAACCCACTTTTCACTTTTTAAAAAAAAAAACAACATATCTTGCAAACGGTAAATCTTCAAGCTACGAAAAATATATCATCGCGACGAGAAAAAAATTATCTTTCTATAGATATGCATTGTTATATACTTTCGACGAACTTTTTTTTCAAAATTCCGTCCAGAAAAATCCCACGGGATTCGTAAAAAGATGATTTTTTTTTTTTTTCAAAATTTATGTCCAGAAAAATCCAACGGGATTCGTAAAAATCCCATAAGATTCGTAAAAGATGATTTTTTTTTTTTTTTTTTTTTTTTTAAATTTTCATACAGAAAAATCCCATGGGATTCGTAAAGAAACACGGGATTCGTAAAAAGACGATAAGTCACAAAGGATTCAGTATGAATCCCATGTGATTTATTGTGAATCCCATGTGATTCTGTATGAATCCCATGTGATTCTTTGGTGCATCCCATGTGATTCATTGTGAATCCCATGGGATTCTTTAGTGCATCTCATGAGATTTTTTAATTGACTAAAATGAGAAATATAATATTTAGTGATTGACATCATTTTCATAAAATAATTACGAGTACTTTTTTAATGTGTGTTAAATATTCAGTTTTTCTATCATTTTGTAAAGAAATCCCACGGGATTCGTAATATTTTTTTTTTCAAAATTTCTATCCAGAAAAATCACACGGGATTCGTAAAGAAATCACACGGGATTCGTAATATATTTTTTTTAAAATTTACGTCCAGAAAAATCCCACGGGATTCGTAAAAAAATCTCACAGTATTCTGTATGATTTATCTTATCGATAAATCACAAAGAATTCAGTATAAATCACATGGGATTCTTTGGTGCATCCCATGGGATTCATTGTGAATCACAAGGGATTCTGTATAAAATCACAAGGGATTCTTTAGTGCATCCTATGAGATTCATTGTGAATCCCATGGGATTCAGTATGAATCCTAAGGGATTCATTGTGAATCTCCTATGAGATTCATTGTGCATCTCATGGGATTTTTTGGTGTGCATTACATATGATTTTTTTAGTAATTACAAGTAAAAAAAGTTCAATATGATTATTAGTGTAGTAACCAGAATGGTTCATAACTTCGTATCATCAAATTATATATATATATATATATATATATATATATATATATATATATATATATATATATATATATATATTATTACATCATAAAATAAATCACAACTATCTTATCTTATGATTAACTAGATTTGGATCGACAATGTCTTCGAATCTTGAAATTCTTTTATTGGTTAAGGGCCTCAAACCGGTAAAATATATTACTCAAAAAATAAGTTAAATACAATAGAATGTGGCTGAAATACCACATTAATATTAAACAATCGCTTGAACAACCACTAAATTATTCATCTTGAAAATCTTTAAAGCTTGTAATGTCGTTGAAGCTCTTTAAGATAGCAATTCAACTTTAGCATTGAATTGTTGAACAACATTTTCGAAGATAATTCATTTATTGATCTTGATTTGCAGCTTGATACCTTGAAAGTATGTCTCAAGTATTTCCTTTAACGTCTTATCTTTGATAGCACATTGATGATGTTGAACTTGGATGATGGGTAAAGGGTCAACGACCCGGTAAATATATTACTTCAAAAAAGCGTTTAAGTACAACGGATATGGGTGAATCCCATATCTCAGCCCGTTACATTGGCGAGAAGTTTACATAACAAGATACTTCCTAGTTTCTAGACAAGAAAACAAAACCACTACCACATGATATTGAAAGACTCTAACAAAAATATAAACTACTTCCTACGACCTTGGAGATTAAAGCCATAAATGGCATTAAGAGCATCTAAATTTCCTGGAAGATCATAAATTTGCTTCGAGTAATCATCATAGTCATCAAACTCATCTTCACGCTCATGACCACCACCAAAAAGGTTTGCTGATTCGTCGAACGTGTTAAGAACCTCATCCTCCTCACTATCAGAAACCACAACCTCACCCACTTTAGAAAATGGGTTAGCCCTTTTAGTGACAGAGGTAGACGGAATAGGATGACCTTCATCATCCACAAGAGTAGCTTTCCCATCGATAAGTAGCTTTTCAAGCTTACTAATTTTCTCAACTATAGGAGTATAACCAACTTCCTTAGTTCCCATTGAATCACTCACAAGCGGTTCTTGTGATGTAGTACCATACTTAACCGACTCATCCTCATTAACTTCCATTGTACATCCAGGATCCACATCCTTGTTGGTGTCATAAGTAGGAATACCAAACGCATCCGTATCATCCATGTTAAGAGCATCAAATTGGTTAGATGTAGATATCGTTGTTCCACTAGAACTAGCCATATCAGAAGTCTTCTTCTTAGTGCCACCAACATTCTTAGGTTCAGGAGGAGTCTTTTTAGGTTGATACTGAAATTGATTACCCACAACAGGTTTAGTAAACCCTCCTTTCCCCGGAATTGTGGAACCACCTTGTTTTCCTTTCATTCTGTTATTAACAGTCTTGAAACAATCATTTACAGGCTTAGTAGGCTGAACATGAGGTATAACAACTTTAGGACAGTCAGTCAGAGTATTACCAAATATCTCACACTTGTCACAACGAGGTAGTTTCCACTCGTATTCAACCCGTATCTTCTCAATAGTCGAACCCGAACCATCAAGTAATGGTATCTCAACAGTGAGGCTGTCCCGAAGCACCTCATCCGACTTCACTTCTATCATGCATCTAGCAAAACTACTACAGCCCCACGATTCCTTGCACATTTGGCTTGTAAAAGCATCTAACCTTTTGGGCGTGCCAATCAGTGTGGCAAGAAGACTGAGGCCATCATCAGAAAACATTGCAAGGGGGACATCATGGAATTTAACCCACACCGGGATGTTAGTCAAATCCTCTTTAAGTAGATTAGTGTTCAAAGGCCATGGTTTAAGAATAATAGGAACATTTCTGATCAACCAATGACCGTTTTCAAGCACCTCAACAACACCTTTCTTTGAATTGAACTTAAAGAAGAAGAATCCTAAATATAATTGTTGTTGAATTGTTGAACTTGGATGATGATTCCAGACTATAATTGTTGTCGATGAAAGATCTTGAATACAATGTTGATCGATTGAGGTTGATTTGTAGTAGACTTGATCATTTGACTTTTAACCTTCGATCTTCATATCTTTAGCCCCCTTCGACTGGATAATCATTTCTAGAAGCTCTTTAAACAAACCTTGTAATTCTTGGAACAACTCTCTCAAGTTAACAATCTCTTCAACAATAATAAAGCTTTCATGAAAATTCGTTGAACTTTATTGAACAATCTTAAGTAGAATCTTCTCACGTTATCTTGAACATATATACAACTTTAAACTTTTTTTGCTGCAAATTCTCCACTCATTCATTTTAATCTATTAATTTCTTGTGAACAATCACACATTCTTTTATTATTTGAATCTTGATTTCTTCCCACTTTTACACGATTCTTCACACTATTATCAACAAGTATACATTTCTCCTCAATGATGAATATAATTTATTGAGATCATAATGAATATGTGTAAGCCACTGGGTTGATAATCATTAGAAGAGTAACCACATGAAGCCTAAAAATCCATTCCATGAAGAAAAGCTGAATATCAAAATCTTTTCTGGAAAAACATACATTATTCCCTTATAATCAAACATACTATCCCAAAATAACCAATAATCTCCCCTAAACCAACAAACTTGACCGACATCATTCTCGTGAAGGTTGATGGTTGAAGTTTGACGGTGTAAGAATTGTTGAAGGTAGAGGTGTTAAAGTTGTCAATGTATTCCATGTGTCACAAAACTTTGCTTTAGAACCGCTAGGAGCGGTGTTGATTTATAAAACTGACCCAATATCTAGTGATAATGATGCAGAAAATGATCGTGAAATCTAATAAAGCATCAATATTATGTAATTCGAGTAATACAATTATTCTCATGATTAAATCAAGGAAGTGTTGTTTGTGTTTTCAGGAACAAATTCGGAAGAAACACGAACTCTTGGATCCCATAGATTTTGATATACTACATAAATTGAATCGCTAAATGAAACAATTTAGTGACCTACATTCAAAGTCGGAATGATAATAACACTGGTAAGATTTCCATTCAAACATTGCAATAGAATATGCTAACGCTATTGATGTCCGAAAATATCAAGTACACATGCGATGTCATGAAAGTAGATAATATATCATGTACAATTTGTATTGTTGATGTTAAATATAAATGTACATTTATGCCTTAAAGATATTTTTCATGTAATGTCATTTTGGCTCTAAACTCGATTTGTGCATTTTTAGTAAGAAATAACTGTAGCAAATTGTCCTTTGATTCAATATCAATATTCTTGGAGTATGGGAACAAAGGAAGTTAATTATACTCTTTTAGTTGAGAAAATTGGGGAACTGGAAAAGCTAATTATTGAGGGGAAAGCTACTTTTGTGGATGATAATGGTCATCCTATTCAAAAGGTTGATTATGTGGGGTCTACTTCTTCTACTAAGAGGGTTAATCCTTTCTCTAAGGTGGGAGAGATTATTGTTTCAGATAGTGAAGACGAGGTTATGAATACGTTTGATGAGTCGATGAACCTATTTGGTGGTGATCATGATCGTGAAGATGATTATGATGACTACGATTACGATGACTATGCAGATCAGGTCTACGATCTTCTAAGGAATTTGGATGCTTTATATGACACGTATGATATCAAGCTCTAAAGTCTTGGTAGAAAGTAATTTTATTCTCATAGGTTATGTAAGCTTTTCCGCCTATGTAACGGGCTGAGATATGGGATTCACCTATATCCTTTGTACTTAAACGTTTTTTGGAGTAATATATTTACCGGGTCTTTTGACCTTTTACCCAAAGAATTTGAAAGATTGTGTGTTTAATCTTTGTAAAAAAGAAATAAGAACTTATTAAGAAGAAATTGATTGGCAAGCAGGGTTTGTGTATTTGCATAACTAGGTCCATGATATCTACATCGATACCAGAAATCAACGTGAAACGAGATGTCGTATGTATTGACCCAATGTCTATGCTAGTGTGGGAAAGGGTTTTTTCTCTTAACCTTTTTCACACACTCTTACTTTATTAGTCATCTCATTTTAGAACTCTAGTCTTTGACATCTTCTTTGCTTTTTATCTTTTTATTTCTTTTTATTTATTTCTTTCTTTTCCTAAAAATATGTAGAACTGGCAAGGGGTTGGGGTGAATACGTTCTTTTATAATATTGTTAGTAAAAACTAGTTTTAGCAATTTATATGTCATGATAATTAAAGATGATAATAAAGAGTTAAGGAAACAAAACCACACAACAATTTATAGTAGTTTGGGTTGATGGTTTGATTCACCCGTACATCCACTTCTTTAAACCCAAGACATCGATTGCCATTCACTAGTAACAAATCCTTGTGGTGGATGAACAGTATGATAGCTTTCCCCGATCTACACTTGGACCCAAGCTAATTAGCTAACATAGTCCTCACCAGGAACTATCCACAATGACCTTGCAAATTCTATTAACATACCTAAGTTCTTCCACACAAGGAAAGAAGATAACCCTTCGTTTGTCTGCACTAGGAGCAAGACTTTTGTTCACTTTGCTTATCCACACTCGGAGAAAAACTTTTACACTATTTGCTTCTCCGTATCCGGAGTAAGACTTATACACCATTTGATTCTCCACACCCAGAGTAAAACTTATACAACCTTTGTTAAAACGAGAGATGACTCATATTATCCATATGATGACTCTTGGTGATAACACACAATGAGATGATCAAGCTCTTCTAGTGAAGAGGAATATAATAAGATAGGAGAAAATGACTCTTGGTGATAACAAACAATGGAATAATCAAGCTCTTGTGGTGTTAAGATCGTTGGATACCACAAGGGAGTTTGCGAAGTTCTTGATGTGTTCTTCTCTTATATATGTGTCGTTGCATGATAACACAAAGGAGGTTACCAAGATTTTGGTGCATTCTCTTGAAGAGATAATGATTCAAAAGATGTTGTTGACGTGTCCGATATCAGGGAGGTGACCAAGCTATTTGATTTGTTCACTTTTTTCTAAATGATCTTGCTTTCAACACTCGATGATTAAGTGTATATGATCATATGTATATTGGGTTTAAAAGACTCGAGAATGTTTTGGTGAAACTGATTTTGTGAGTGGTAATAATTTACTTCACATATGTGTGGTAATTATAGAAGCAATTAAGCAAATGAAAAACAATTACCCTCTCGTTCTCCCAGGGAAATTTCGCCCAACCCATCATATAAACACACATAATTTAATTTTGAATTATTCTTTACTTGGTGCCAACACCAAGGTTCATACACACAAACATCCAAAAGATTATAACATGTAAAGGAGATTGAATTTGGAAATAAAGCTTTAATTCAAAATAAAGCTTACTACAAATAATTATCCAAGAGACTAAAGATATGTAAAAGAGAAAGTAAAAGAGAAAGCAAGAAACATTGATCTATCTAAAAGATCAAGTTGTGTAAAGAAGCTTTGGGTTTTAGTTTCAAATTTACTAGTTTGAATGCATCTAGATACCAAAATGATATAATCTTCTAGTATCACAATTGTCCATTATTAGTTGCAATAATTAAAACAAATTAGTTATTTTACTTTTTACCAGACCATTAAGCATATGGAAAGTGTTTGAGCTAAACATAACGTAAGCTTGTCTTGTATTCTTAAATTGAAATAAACCCATTTTAAGAAGTTTGACAGCGTACATGTAACCAAGAAGATTGTCTATCGGTCTATAGCTAAACAAGGAAAGAAGAGGCGTCAACATCAACGGCTAACTTAAATGACACATCAACATCAACAAAAACAAAACAAGGATGTGAATGGGTAAATACATCTAACACTTTTTAAGTGCTTAACAATTTGGATGATGGAAATATCATATGTAATGTGGCTACATCAGTGGACTTGGGAAAAGGTGAATGAGGTACTGATGCACATGTGCTAACTGTTCTATGTCATTGTAGAGTGTCCTTAATCAACTTTTAAATTTATAATATCCGACTTATCCTATAACACACACTTAACGGACAGTGTACCCGATCAATGTAGCCTAGTTGGTAAGTAAAGTGTCGATCACTAAGAGTAGGACGTTAATATCTAGAATAATTATCAGTATTTTAATATCTGAGTTAGTTTTACAATCTAATCTAACGCATGAGTTTTTCAGTCAGAGAGACTGGTACGATATGGTTTGATTAAACTAAACTAAAACTAATAAGAAGAATACAAGGAATGGCGAACACGTACACAGATATATAACATAAACAGATAGAAGGCCTGACTAATGATTAATTAGCTTGTCACTTGTTTTATTGCTAGTTTTATATGATGAGTATCGTAAACTATTCTCTCTCGTTGCTTCTTCACTATTGGTGAGTAAACATTTAATGATCAGTTATGTCTAAGAAGTAATTAACTAACTTATTAGGCTAGTGAACTAATCGTAGGAGGGGTATGGCGGCCCAAAGCTTGCTACTGCTAGACACAAAGGTTATCAAAGCACATATAACAAGAACAAAAAAAAAAAACATATATTAACTTTAATCGATAGGAAAGCAATTTTAAGGGGAGCAGTATGGTGGCCACAAGCCCATCAATCCTGATGGATTAAAGCTTACTATTACAATAAAACAAAACTACTTAATTAAATTACAACACATTCAGGACCTTCTTACTGCTATGAAATCTTCACTATGGTGTCTCTTGTGATGTCTTTTCGTCTGTATTCCTCTCCTTAGGGTTTCTTCTTTTCGTTCTAGGGTTTTTTGGTACACGAAATCTAGCTGTATCTTAGGGTATTTATAGTTTCTGTCTTAGGGTTCGATGTGGCGCATCTACTAAGTAGATGCGGTGCATTGACTTAACTTCGCGTTGGGCCTAAGATTAAAATATTTAAGAATATTCGTACACCGCCTTCAGATGCGGCTTATCTTCAATACAATGCGGCGCATGTTCTTCAGTATCATGGATTGTATTTGGAAAAGTCTTGATAGTGATGCGCCGTATGTCAGAACTGTGATGAAGCGTATCTGAGCTAAAACAAGTTGGTTCTTCTTCGTTGACCAAAGTTTCATATGCAACGCATCATATAAATTAGATGTGGCACATTTTTCAAAGTCAGGCAATGGTCTTTAAATCATCATTGAGTAGACTCTTTCAATCTTGATCATTTAGCTCCATATTTCGTCTAAAATCACTAACTTTCGCCAATTGCTGGTTTTTACATGAGAATTACTAAAGTAAACAATTAAGTATCGATTCTCATAAATAATAATATAAAACAAGTCAAATAAATATAATAAATGATGACAATAATGTAACACCCCCAAAATACCGCAGCGGAAGACTGTGTCATAGGGGTGCTACTTCATAATACAAAGTACAAGTTATAGAAAACGAACTCTAAATGAGACGTTTTGAAAAGTTACCATTCGATTAATGAATTCAAAGTTACAAACATGAGATTTCAAAGTATGATACATAAATGTATACAAAGTTTTGAATGGTAAATGATAAAAGCGTAAGTCTTCAGAATATGCAGCTTGACTCTAAGTTCCACGCACTAGCTATCGTCTTACTAATCTGAGATAAACATGCTAAAGTGTCAACACAATGGTTGGTGAGTTCATAGAGTTTGTCTTAAAACAGTTGAAAAGCCTTAAAGAATGATCACACAGCAAAGGCATCGTGAATCCACTCAGTTGAAAGTCCCGCCATAAGAGACTTGCAACCTGTGTGTCCACAACCCACTGCTAAAAGATAGTTTATACAATGCACCGGATTATATTCACCCAAGGTCAAGAATAGACACAAGGGCGGGGGCATCTTCCCAAATAGTACTACGTCATCAAGGTCAAGTATAGACACAAGGGTAGGGGGCATCTTCCCATGAGTACTACCAATACCTCTCCGACAGAATAGAGTATTATGTATGCACGTAAATACGAATCTTGTATTTAAATTAAGCAAGTATAGTGTAACAAGTATGTATAACGCAATCAAGTATAATGCCAATCAAGTATAACACAATCAAGTATAAATGTTTAAGAGTATTTGTACAATTAAGCAAGTAGTTGAGCATGTATCTCACCCAAAGAGTTAAAACAAGTATAAAAAGAGTAGGGGCTATGACTCACCTTAAGCTTATGTAATGAGAAATGAAAGTGGTAGTCGAATCGCGAAAGTCTCTAAGAGCAGCCTATAATAGAATGTTGCGACTTAGGTTTGGAGTAACGTCTAAGAATACGAAGAATTGCCTATATTTGTCTTGCATAATGTTCATGATGTAGTACTTAGTATATAGTGTAAGTCTTTGAATATAAATGGTTTATGAAACATGTATAGGTTGTATATCTCTTACTACCGTTCAGGCCGACATAATTCAGAAGTCATGGAGTAAACGTTAGAGGAGCCAGGACACTTTAATTCGTAAATTCACAACTCATCTCGACGGCTTACTTAATGAACTCCTCACATGAGGCTCCCTACTATTGTAGTATTTGATAACATATATAGAAGTTTTGATCTTTAAAAGTTATATGGTCTTTAGCCATGGCTTTGCCGTGACCTTGGTCATTGTTACCATGGTCTTGAGACTCAACCTTGGCTTTAGCCATGGTTGTGGTCTTGGCTTTAGGTCATTAGACCTCTTGGTCTTAGTAAATCATAACTATTATATAGTGACTTTGGTCTAAACTGGGCTGTTAAGAATTTGAAGAAAATTATCACTCGGAAAGCGTTTTCAGGACTCGAGCTTCTTTATTCCTGAACGAAAACGTCGTTCCGGACAACTTTCGTGTTTTAACTTTTTGATGAATCGGACCAGAAGGGTGACTTTCAAATTGGCAGAATGCAAAACAGTAGGTTATGGGCAGTTTCGGCGTTTTGGTGTCGCTAACTTCTTATGGCCATAACTTTTGACTCGTGTACTCGTTTTAGGTGATTCAAATTGCTATGTTTTCCTTTTGAAGTCCTTTATAACAGTAAGTAAGTTTCAAATATCATAGTTATACTATTTTGGTCGTGGTTCTCCATAAAAATCACTAGTTTGCTTGTTTACTTGTCATAAGTTAACATATGTATACCAATACTTGTTTTATCCATTTTTAAACATCATGAACACAATAAAAAGACCATATATAGCATAATAAGCATGAAAATGATATTGAGCAAGAAAGTGTATAAGGGTTTCTTACAACTTTTGGCTTTCTAAAGAAAGTAAGTCAAGTATAGAACTAGGACACTAAACCTAAGCTTGCAAACCCTTCACCACAACTCTTGTAACCCTTGCTAGCCTTGATCTAACCCTTGTGAAAATCATTTAACTTCAGCCCTAGTAACCTTGTGTAGCTCCTAAATCAACCATGGAATCACCAAACAAACTTGAGAACTAGGTAGAGAATACTAAGACCTTGAACTCTTATGTGTAACTTGTATATTGAAGATCAAAGGATCATGGTGCTAGGATTAAAGGGTGTGGCGTTTATGGTGATGAACAGATGAAGATCAAAGTGTTTCTAGTTGGCTATTTATAGCATGAATGAGGAGGTTAGGAAGCTAACTAGGAAAGTGCTTAAACTTGGTGACAAAGTTGTAAATAAGTCTTGATCTAATGGCTAAAGTCATGAGATCATGCCACAAGTGTGAATCCCCCCCCTAGAGGCGGTTTGAATGGGATAAGGGTGACTAGATGAGTAGTCATGGTCTTTGGATGATAATATCCTAAGTATGTAGCTAGTTTTGACTACGTAAATTGCTAACCGTAAGTTGTTAAGTCACGAAACGTAAAACCGGGTATCCTAAAAATATGAAACTTATAAATATGCTAGAACTTATCAATATACTCCATAATAAAATATAAAATGAGTGGTAGGTTCTATCGGGTGCTAAAACCCTGCTAAAAACTGGAAATACGGGTCTAAAACGCGTAATTCGCGTAAAACGCTGAACTGGAAAACGTAAAATTCCGAAACTTTTGGAATTGTCCTAAAATGAGAGAAAATCATATTTCTATTGTTTATAATGTTTTATGGACATATCGGGATGCTGGAATGACGTTTAAACCTAAAAGTAAATCTCGGACACGGCTTCGTGATTTTTTGCAGAAATGATCCGACGAGTGTGAAATTCTCGGATTATCATTAAAATAGTTTAACTTACGAGAATATGAAATAAAAATTTTTGATGTGAATAGTAAAAGTAAATAGTAAAAAGTGAATAGTAAAATTTTCGGGAATAAAAGTTAACCTGAAAATGCGAATTGTTACAAATAATATGTATTTATTTGATATCATCATGTACACAAGAATAATGAGAATACTCCCTCAAATAGTGCAAAATTAGTGGTTAAAAGTGCACAACCGAACTCTTCGAGTATGTGTGCTAAAGATGATAGTGATTGTGATGTGGAAAATATATATGATGAAACTGGGAACTTCATGGCTTCTAATAAGTCAAGTTGAAATGGATACGGGACCAAGAGCTTGCACGAACGCTGGAAGGAAATGATGGATGATGATACATATCATGATGATGATAATGAGTACAATGCACATGATCAATCCGAAGAACAATTGGCTTTTTTGTGATGCTTGGGATATCAAGATTCGTTGCAAAAAGAAGTCGTAGGTTATGTTTCGAATCATTTGAGTCAAATGTAATCCAGTCCACAAGTCACCACCACCACCGGTTTACAAGTCTCCTCCTCCACCGGTTTACAAGTCACCACCACCACCGCTCTATAAGTCACCTCCTCCACCTAAGAAACCTTACTACTACAAGTCACCACCACCTCCACCAGCACATTACATCTATTGTTCACCACCTCCTCCTCATCATTAAAGAGTGACTATTGTTTTTTTTGGGTAAAGAGTAACTATTAAAGAGTGACTATTCTTGTCAAGGTAGTTGTTAGTTCCATGCATGAAACTTATATGGATTAAATATGGTTACGTACGTATACATTTTACTTATTCATATAAAATTATCTTCTTATCATTAATTCCATTCCTGCAGAATCATCGAATGATAAGTTGAGTTAATGAGACTATATTTCTAGTTTCCAAGATGAAGAATAAACATGCAGGAGCAGGACAATGAAGGGTTAAAAGTTGCACGGAAAGTGCTTGTATTTTATTCATGTGTTCTATTAATACTTTGTTTCAGTTTGTGCCTTATAATAAAGGATATGATTAATAGCAATTTTTTGCCTTCGTACATTTTTTATTTTACAGTTTTGCGTATCATAAATAAGGAGCTATATACATTTGCCGGGAAAACCCTTTACCAAAAAAAATATAAGGAGCTATAATAGCATGATACAAACTGAAATATATATATATATATATATATATATATATATATATATATATATATATATATATATATATATATATATATATATATATATATATTTTTTTTTTTGGGAACGCATAGAAAAATATCTTATATACTCGATAAATAATCGAGCTTAGAAAGTATAATTTGATATATACTCCGTATATAGGTGCACTCACGTGCATACATCTATCCATTCATGTACTCAGGTTGATGAATTTTATCCTCTTCATATAAACCATGTCATAGCTTAATTGTTAACATGTACTGGTGTGCTACTGTGAGCTAATATGCTATGGAACGTATGCGCGCTATCGTTTAACAAGAAAAAACATGCATGAAGGTATACAAACACTATAGAACACATGATATTAATAACTTGTATGTGCAAGATATCAAAAACTGTCTTTTATAAAGAAGAAAAACACTAAATTGAGGTAATCATAAAAAAGTAACTATTGAAAATATATATATATATATATATATATATATATATATATATATATATATATATATATACTAGACGAGTACCCGTGCATAGCAACGGGATTTTATAGCGACAGATAGTTATTGATAAAAAAAAAAAGTTTATAGGTTATAAACTAAAAATAATAAAAGTTTGAAGATTTGGGAATTAAACATAATGTTTTGAAACCCGGTTCGACCCGGGTGGTTCAACCGGTTGAACCGTTCCGGTTGAAAAATGGGTCGATTTAAACCGAGTCAACTTGCTAGGTTGGGTCGAAAACGGGTCAAATTAAACCGGGTCAACCCACCGGGTTTGAAGCGTCCCGGGTCAACCAGGCTTGTGTTTTAATGGGTTTATTTAATTTGGTAGATATGTTTTTAATTGGTTGTACAATGTGAATAAATCATTGTACTTTTAAATAATGGGGTGTTTTAATAAGAGTATTAATTACATTATTTTTCTCTCTCATATGACCAAGTGTTGAAAACTCAACTTATCACTTTGACTGTTTTTCCTTTATAAGTAGTATATATATATATATATATATATATATATATATATATATATATATATATATATATATATATATATATTATCTCATTGGTCAAAATTTGCTTAAGTATTATATATTACTAGTAGGGTACCCGCACGTTGCAGCGGCGGGTACCCTAAAATAAATGTTAACGACATCAAAATAAAAAAATAATAGCTAAGAGTTGTAAACCTTTCAGGCTCGACCCCGTTTGCCCGTGCTTGTTCAGGATCGAGCCCATTTGGCTCGTGCCCACCCAGGCTCGAGCCCATTTGGCCCATTGCCCGTTCGGGCTTGAATATTTGTATAATGTGCTTTATTATTTGTATTAGTGACATTTAATGTAGGAATTGTGTTTAAGTTGGTTGTACAATATGCTTGATAATTTGTATTTCATATCTAAGTGGTGTTTGATAACTTCATTAATTGTATTTATTGACCAGTTTATTAATGTTAGTAAATGTGTTTTAATTAGTTGTACTTTTAGCTTAAAAGCTTGTAATGACGAATTTTAAGTATTTCTATTCAAAGATTGTATTTAATATTAGAAAACTGTTTTAATTAGTTGTATTTTTAGCTTAAGAACTTATTATTGTATTTAATGTTAGAAAATGTGTTTTAATTACTTGTACTTTTAGCTTAAGAACTTGCAATGCTTAATTTTAAGTACTTCTTTTATTAAAAGGCCTAAATGCTTTATAAGTTAGTATGATTTTTACGAAACTATAAAAACACGTTTAATAACTTATATGTATATGAGTTTAACAAATTAAATACAACTAAAATTATTATAATTACCTATGTTAAACTAAAACTTCGAACAAAACTTAATTGTTGCATAAATCTCGTGTGTACACGTGACTTATATTAATACACAAGTAACTCCATAGATATCATATTTTCTGCCGACTAAATTCTATCATTTTAGTCAGCTTATATCATATCATAATCATAGGTAACTACCTATAAACTATTAATATTCAACGTAAATAAATAGATAAAAGTATGTGTCATGCATTAAAACATTAAACCCTTAAAAGATACAATAAATCAAGTTTTTATAATACGATCTCTTCCTAAGATCCTTAAATCTGCGCGCATCTTTCCTAAATCCAAATAATAGTTTCAACATCAAATTTAACAAGCTGGCATGACAATTTTGGCAACACTAATAAACTTTTAAAAAAGTAAATTTTTAGTTTTTAATCTCGCAAAATATAATAAAACAAAATTAATATATCCAAACATTAGATAAAATCATCTATCGTACAAATATATATGTTATTTTTTACCTCGTACATGCACAGACATTATAACTAGTACTGCATGATAAGACATCAAAAGTAAGTCTATTCGACTTTAGCGAAGGGGGGTCCTACTGAAAGACAAAGAGGTAATGCGTTTTATATCAAAGCATGCGAGATATATATGGGGTACTTGTTTACTTACTAACATTTTAGTTTAGTGTCAAACGACACAAAATGTGTGACGTTTTGAAGAAAAAGAAGAAAGATTTACAAACATCTTTTTATTGAGTATTGATTACAACTATACGAACATGTTTCAAATGAATAAGTTAATTAAAAACATGTTTATGGACAATATTAAGAACTTGTAGAAGGACGTGAGTTTTAAATACGAAAAGGTAACGTAGAATAACAAGAGTGGTAACGATGAAATCACATTATTATTACTGGTGGTCGAATGATTAAGTAATGAAACATGAGTTTTTAAAATACATTATAGAGAAAATTGCAAAAATCGTCCTTGTGGTTTGGCCAAATTGCACGTGTCGTCCTTACTGTTCATTAATTGCAAAAATGGTCCGGATTTGGCACTGTTTCATTCAGTTTTGGTCCTTCGTCCTTGCAACCACAAGGACGAAACGTGCAATTTGGCCAAACCACAAGGACGATTTTCGCAATGCCGAAGGACCAAAAGTGAATGAAACAGTGCTAAATCCAGACCATTTTTGCAATTAATGAACAGTAAGGACGAAACGTGCAATTTGGTCAAACCACAAGGACGATTTTTGCAATTTTCTCTACATTATATATAGCTTTTTAGATGAAGAGAAGAAATTACGTCCATCAATATTTGACATAATTTATCAAGGCGAGTTGATTTAAGAATGGATAGAATGTAGTAAAACATGCTCCGTATACTATAATGGTTTACTAACCTACGTATAGATCTTAATATAGTAAAGTGAATCTCAAATTTATTTAACCAAATAAAAAGTTTTGACGATGTAACATTAGCTTGATTAGCTTCAGATTATATTTATGATATATTTTCATAATAACATGTTTTTATTTATAAATTACGTCGACTAGCAAAGTACTCAAAGTCTCAAACGTTGAATTATATATTCAACGGTACAGTGTAAATACGACAGCTTGCTATGCAAGGATTGTCAATTGGTTTACATCATGCCCGTCCCATGAATTGGTGAAATTTTTGAGGGCTCTGTACGAAATTATATAATGAGGCCTTTCGATAAGCAATGTTATATATAAAGTGTCACAATTTATAAGATATAATGCAATTAGTTATCAAAACGTTATAACATATTACCCATTTAAGATATTTTACCATATAAATACTCTTTTATTTGTTAAAAATATGTCGACACATGCATATAATTATTAGCGAGACAAATTTTGGGGCCCCTTAAAATTTTGAGACCCTGAGCGGTCGCTCACCTTGCAGACCCTCAAAGCCGGCCCTGGTTTACATGCATATAGTTTATATTAATGTAGTTGGTATAATATTTTTTTATCTAAATAAAAAATTTAATACAACTATCATTTAATATATAATTAAATAATGCAAAAATTTTAGCTATATAAGGGATTGGATGTCTCTTCAAAAAACACAACTCAAATCCCACTTCTTGTAGTAGAAATGGGAACGATGTCACTTTTGTAGTAACGTTTGTTATTTTCTCTTTAAGCTTGTCTACATTGATGAGTGCTTCCTACTCTCACGCATCTCCACCACCACCATCACCTAAGTATCACTACATTTACAAATCACCACCACCCCTAACACACAAGTCACCACCACCAGTTTACAAGTCGCCACCTCCCCCATCTTACAAGTCTCCGCCCGCCCCCCCCCCCCCCCCCCCCCACCCCCAGTCTACAAGTCACCACCACCACCTGTTTACAAGTCTCCTCCTCCCCCAGTCCACAAGTCACCACTACCACCAGTTTACAAGTCTCCTCCTCCCGCAGTCTACAAGTCACAACCACCACCAGTTTACAAGTCTCCTCCTCCCCCAGTCCACAAGTCACCACCACCGCCCATTTACAAGTCTCCTCCTCCCCCAGTCCACAACTCACCACCACCCCCAGCACACAAGTCACCACCGCCAGTTTACAATTCACCACCTCCCCCATTTTACAAGTCTCCACCTCCCCCAGTCTACAAGTTACCACCACCACCTGTTTACATGTCTCCACCACCCCCGGTCCACAAGTTACCACCACCACCGGTTTACAAGTCTCCACCACCCCCGGTCCACAAGTCACCACCACCACCAGTTTACAAGTCTCCACCACCCTTGGTCCACAAGTCACAACCACCACCAGTTTACAAGTCTCCACCTCCCCTAGTCTACAAGTCACCACCACCACCTGTTTACAAGTCTCCACCACCCCCGGTCCACAAGTCACCACCACCGGTTTACAAGTCTCCACCACCCCCGGTCCACAAGTCACCACCACCACCAGTTTACAAGTCTCCACCTCCCCCAGTCTACAAGTCACCACCACCACCTGTTTACAAGTCTCCACCACCCCCGATCCACAAGTCACCACCACCACCGGTTTACAAGTCTCCACCACCCCCGGTCCACAAGTCACCACCACCACCAGTTTACAAGTCTCCACCACCCCTGGTCTACCAGTCACCACCACCACCAGTTTACAAGTCTCCACCTCCCCCGATCCACAAGTCACCACCAGTTTATAAGTCTCCACCACCCCCGGTCCACAAGTCACCACCACCAGTTTACAAGTCTCCACCACCCCCGGTCCACAAGTCACCACCACCACCAGTTTACAAGTCTCCACCTCTTCAACTCCACAAGTCACCACCACCCCCAGTTTATATGTCACCGCCACCACCAGTATACAAATCGCCACCCCCCACCGATTCACAAGTCACATCCTCCATCAGTTTACAAGTCACCACCACCACCAATTCATAAGTCACCACCACCTCCCTCACCTAAGAAACCATATGTTTACAAGTCACCCCCACCTCCGCCAGCACATTACATCTATAGTTCACTACCTCCTCCTCACCACTAATGAGGGGCTATCGTATGTATGTGCTCGAGGTAATAGCTAGATTCATGTATATGAGACCTTATTTAATTGAGTACATATATTATATAATTTATGTAATTGTAGACACACTACTAAATTTTTGTAACCAATTATTCTATTCTTGTAGATTTAAAGAAATTAAAGACACGGTAACAAGATTATATTTGGGAAAATTGTCCAAATATACATTCAACTTGCCACCTTTTACTATTGTATGCATTGAACTTTTTTTTCCTATTATATACACAAACTTTACTAATCATCCTTATTGTATCAATAAAACGTCTTTTTGATGACGTGGCAAGTTGATACAATAAGGATGATTAGTCATCAAAAAGTCGTTTTATTGATACAATAAGGATGATTAGTAAAGTTTGTGTATATGATAGGAAAAAAAAAGTTCAATGCATACAATAGTAAAAGGTGACAAGTTGAATGTATATTTGGACAATTTTCCCATTATATTTCGAGCCTTTTAAATGAACAATAAACATGCAAGACGAACAAGCGTAGAAAGTTGTACGGAAAAGGGTTGAATTGTACTCGATCCTTGTTTTTTGACTTTGTGTTTCATAATAATGAAATTAGACCGATTGTAATAATCTTTTCTTGTTTTCCTTTATTCATTTTCCGCCTCACTGTATGATCTTGTTTACATTATATTACTACTAGAACAGTACCCACACAATGCAGCGACGGGTACCGTGTAATTATATTTTATGTTATTTGGTTACACGTTTAGTTGTCTTCATGCTTTATAAGTAGAAATATTAAAGATGATTAAACCAAATAATTTTAGTTTGAACAACCAACTGCTTCCTAACAAACTTTCTAACCAACTTGTTTCCTAACAAATTAATTTTGAAATCTTTTCATAATAAGCAAGAAAAAAGTCTGAATTTTAAGCATTTCTAATTATAGAATAGTCTCAAATGCATTATAATGTAGTGTAGATAATAGAGAGCCATGCAAATAATTGAGCTTATGAGAACACTAGGTAATTCTGTTGGTACGTGCTATAACCACCCCCTCCTCACCACATGCTCTCCTGATCCCTAATGCCGCTTATCTGGGTCGCAAAGATTTAAAGAGAGTTTAAGATCATACAAAAGCCTAGTGAAAATTCATGGTTTCCACGTGCAAAATATTTCATATAACTTCAAACAATATGTGAATAATAACTCAATTTATAAAACGATCTTGTGGTTTGTTCAATATGACATAAGTGCTATTTAGTTATCCAAATTTCTTCTTCAATTTAGCGAATCAACATATAGTAATAATTCAACAAATACGACTATATTATACATATTAACGATTCAACATATATCAACTATTCAAACATATATATTCATGGTTCGCAATTTAACGGTTCACGGTTCACGAATCTCAACATGTAAATATGGCAGATTCACATCTTTCGCATATAACCAATGTTGTCAAAATCGGCATAGGCGGCAGATTAATCGGCACCTAGGCGCTAGGCAGGGATTAACCGCCTAATTTTTGCCCTTAGGTGTTTTATCCCCTTTGCGTTGCCTTGCTTTGACCTTCGTTGTTCACTTAGGTTTTTGGGTTTAGTTTTGCCTTTAGGTCCTTTTTTCCTTTTATGTCCTCACTCATTTGCTTTTTTGCTTTTATCATCTTTTTTTCTATGCTTTAGCCCCTTGCCTCTAATGCGCTTTCTTTTTGTCTATTCTCTTTTGGTATGTGTTCTCGTGTGGCCTTTTGCCTTTTTGTTTGTTAGTCCTTTTTTCTCTAACTTTTTATGATGATTTTTGTTTATTGCTTGTTTGCTTGTCTACTTGCTTATCGTTGTATGTTTTTTGTGATCATCTTGTTCTTGTTTTTGCACTCTCACGCTCATTTTTCTTGAACTTCTCTCAACCACATAATTACACCAGCCGGAGGTTCACCTGGTAGTCATCTCTCTACTGTCTAGTTTAGTCTGACGGTAGGGGTAGGATTTTTTTACATTTCACCTCCCCTTTACCCAGCTCTAAAAAGATTAGGTTTGTTGTTGTTGTAAATTTAATTGAACCATTTGAAGTTTTGAACTTTGAACCTTAAAGTATTTTGAAACATTTCATTTATGGTATACATATAATTTAAAAAGTTTATAATTTTATATATAAAAAAGAGTAAATTACATAGATGGTCCATGTGGTTTGCCCAAAGTTTCACCCACAGTCTCTGAAAGTTAAGAGTTGCACGGATAGTCCTTATCTTTGAAAAGAATAACACTCATGGTCCCTCCACTTAACTGGTTTTAGTGGCTTCCGTTATCTTTTACACGTTAGTCCCTTTTTTGTTAAATATCATTGCATCGTTAGTCCTTTATAATAACGGCCGTTTATAATTTGAAGTTTTTTAAAATTTTTCTTACGTTTTCATCCGTTTTTGTACGTTTTCATGCGTTTTAATCCGTTTTCGTCCGTTTTTATACGATTTTGTTCGTTTTTCTTACGTTTTCATCCGTTCTCATGCGTTTTTATACGTTCTCACTCGTTTTTCTTACGTTATTGTTTGTTTTCCTACGTTTTCATCTGTTTTATCCGTTTTTATACGTTTTTGCTTGTTTTTATACGGTTTCTTTTATTTTTCTTACATTTTCATACATTTTTATCCGTTTTTATACGTTTTTATACGTTTTCATACGTTTTTATCCGTTTTCGTCCATTTTTATCCGTATTCAAGCTTCATATGATGAGTATGACTATGCTCAAAACTTTGATCAAGGATCGGAATGGAGAAACGAGGTTTATATTTTGCCTATATCATTTTCTGTTCAATTTTTATCCGTTTTTATAGGTTTTCATCCGGTTTTATCCATTTTCGTCTATTTTTATCCGTAAACCACCACCACCACCAATAAAAAAAATTATTTTTTTTTCAAATTTTTTTTCCTAAAAAATCAAAAAAAAAAAAAAAAAAAAAAAATTAGAAAAAAAATTCTAAAAAAATAAAAAAATAAAAAATAATTTTGATTTTTTTTTCAATTTTTTCAATTTTTTTTTTCTAAAATATCGAAAAAAAAAAAAAAAATTATTTTTGTTCAAAAATTTTTAAATTTTTTTTGTTTGAAATTTCTAAAAAAAATCAAATTTCAAAAAAAAAAATTTTTTTGTTCGAATTTTTTTTTTTTTTTTTTTTTTTTTTTTTTTTTTTTTTGATTTTTTTAGGAAAAAAAATTTTGAAAAAAAAAAAATTGAATTTTTTTATTGGTGGTGGTGGTGGTGGTGGTGGCTTACGAACAAAAAGAGATAAAAATAGACGAAAACTGATAAAACATGATGAAAACCTATAAAACGGATAAAAATTGAACATAAAATGATCTAGGCAAAATATCAACCTTGTTTCTCCATTCCAATCCTTGATCAAAGTTATAAGCATAGTCATACGAAGCTTAAATACGGATAAAAATGGACGAAAACGGATAAAAACGTATGAAAATGTAAGAAAAATAAAGAAAAACGTATAAAAACAAGCCAAAACGTATAAAAATGGATAAAAACGGATGAAAACGTAGGAAAACAAACAATAACGTAAGAAAAACAAGCGAAAACGTATAAAAACGCATGAGAACGGATTAAAACGTAAGAAAAACAGACGAAATCGTATAAAAACGGACGAAAACGGATTAAAACGCATGAAAACGTATAAAAACAGATGAAAACGTAAGAAAAATTCGAAAAACTTCAAATTATAAACGGCCTTTATTATAAAGGACTAACGATGCAATGATATTTAACAAAAAGGGACTAACGTGTAAAAGATAACGGAAGCCACTAACACCAGTTAAGTGGAGGGACCATGAGTGTTATTTTTTTCAAAGATAAGGACTAACCGTGCAACTTTTAACTTTCAGAGACCGTGGGTGAAACTTTGGTCAAACCACAGGGACCATCTATGTAATTTAAACCCAATAAAATTAATCCTCACCTAACCGCTTAATCGTTAGGCTATACCTGGCCACCCAACTAGCTCCTAGTGATTTTTACAACTTTGCATATAATCAACATCTAAATCATGTAGCAACTTATGATTGCATGATAGTATTTTCGAAAAAGAGTGCAACCCAATTTAAAAACCACATGAAAACTAAATCCTAAGTTGAGCTTTAGTTGGGTAGGTTGGTTAGATAATCCCATTGTAAACATTGCTTCTTTGTAAGTGTTCGTGTTTCTAGCTTTTGATAGTTAATAATATGTTGCTGTTCTAAAAAAAAAAAAAAGTATTTACTAAAAACGTACAAGTTTATGGACAATATTAAGAACTTGTAGAAGGACGTTAGTTTAAAACAGGAGAAGGGAATGGAAGATAACAAGAGCGGTAACGATGAAATCACATTATGAGTGGTATAATAATTAAGTAATGGAACACGAGTTTTTGAAACACATCACAACTTTTTAGAGGAAAAGAAGAAATAATGTCCATCAATATATGACATATACAATTTATCAAGACTAGTTGATTTAAGAGTGAATAGCCCCAAATAGAAAACATACTATTAAGAAAAAATATCAGATATATAATAATCTGAAGCTAATCTTACTAACGGAGTATGTTTTTCTACATTGCTATTCACTCTTAAATCAACTAGTCTTGATAAATTGTATATGTCATATATTGATGGACATTATTTCTTCTTTTCCTCTAAAAAGTTGTGATGTGTTTCAAAAGAGGGCTTTTACATATATATCCTTACAAATTTCAAAAATTACATATATATCCCTTTGATGCATTAAAAGCATTGTACTTTATGTATCAAAAACTTGTAAAAAGGATATATATGTAATTATTCATTTAGAGAAGGATATACATGTAATTTTTCGTCGACTAACAAAGTACTCAAAAGTCTCAAACGTTGAATTATTCAACGATGGGAATTCGACAGCTTGCCATGCATGAATTCTCAATTTTGTTTACATGCATGTAATTGGTGCAATAATTTTGATATAAATCTTAACTTCGTACATCTATCATTTAATATACAATAAAATAATGCAAGAATTTTAGCTATATAAGGGATTGAATGTCTCTCCAAAAAACACAACTCAAATCCCACTTCTTGTACTAGAAATGGGAACGACAGCAACTTTTGTAGTAACACTTGTTATTATCTCATTAATCTTACCTTCACTGACGAGTGCTTCGTACTCTTACTCATCTCCACGAGAGCCATCGCTTCGTCCAGTTTACAAGTCTCCACCACCTCCACCAGTTTATAATTCTCCACCACCTCCACCGGTTTACAGTTCTCCACCACCGCCTCCAGTTTACAAGTCTCCACCACCTCCCCCAGTTTACAGTTCTCCACCACTACCCCCAGTTTACAAGTCTCCACCACCTCCCCCGGTTTACAGTTCACCACCACCTCCACCGGTTTACAGTTCTCCACCACCGCCTCCAGTTTACAAGTCTCCACCTCCTCCCCCAGTTTACAGTTCTCCACCACCACCCCCAGTTTACAAGTCTCCACCACCTCCCCCGGTTTACAGTTCACCACCACCTCCACCGGTTTACAGTTCTCCACCACCGCCTCCAGTTTACAAGTCTCCACCTCCTCCCCCAGTTTACAGTTCTCCACCACCACCCCCAGTTTACAAGTCTCCACCACCTCCCCCGGTTTACAGTTCACCACCACCTCCACCGGTTTACAGTTCTCCACCACCGCCTCCAGTTTACAAGTCTCCACCTCCGCCCCCAGTTTACAGTTCTCCACCACCACCCCCAGTTTACAAGTCTCCACCACCTCCCCCGGTTTACAGTTCACCACCACCTCCACCGGTTTACAGTTCTCCACCACCGCCTCCAGTTTACAAGTCTCCACCTCCTCCCCCAGTTTACAGTTCTCCACCACCACCCCCAGTTTACAAGTCACCACCACCGCCCCCAGTTTACAGTTCTCCACCACCGCCCCCAGTTTACAAGTCTCCACCTCCTCCCCCAGTTTACAGTTCTCCACCACCACCCCTAGTTTACGAGTCATCACATCTCATAACCATCACGTTACTACCCCCACTAGTTTACAAGTCGCCACCGCCGCCCCCAGTTTACAAGTCTCCACCACCACCCCCAGTTTACAGTTCTCCACCACCGCCCCCAGTTTACAAGTCTCCACCTCCTCCCCCAGTTTATAGTTCTCCACCACCACCCCCAGTTTACAAGTCACCACCACCGCCCCCAGTTTACAGTTCTCCACCACCGCCCCCAGTTTACAAGTCTCCACCTCCTCCCCCAGTTTACAGTTCTCCACCACCACCCCCAGTTTACGAGTCACTACATCTCATAGCCCGCAAGTCACTACCCCCACCAGTTTACAAGTCGCCACCGCCGCCCCCAGTTTACAAGTCTCCACCACCTCCCCCAGTTTATAGTTCTCCACCACCACCCCCAGTTTACAAGTCTCCACCACCGCCCCCAGTTTATAGTTCTCCACCACCACCCCCAGTTTACAAGTCTCCACCTCCCCCAGTCTACAAGTCACCCCCTGTTTACAAGTCACCGCTACCACCAGTTTACAAATCACCACCCCCACCGGTTCACAAGTCACCACCACATCCCTCACCTAAGAAACCATAGGTGTACAAGTCAGCACCACCGGCCACGACATTACATCTACAGTTCACCACCTCCTCCTCACCATAATTAAGGAGGGACTATCGTATGCGATCATGGTAATTGCTTGTTTCATGTACGAGACATTATTTATTGAGTACATTATATCGTTTATGTAACTGCAGACACACTACTAAATTTTGTGTTATTAATAATTCTATACTTGCAGATTTAAAGACAGGCGCATTAATAAGATTATATTTCGAGCTTCTTAGATGAAAAATAAACATGCAAGACAAATACGGGTAGATAGTTGTACGGAAAAGGGCTGGATTGTACTCATTATGATACTTGTTTTTTGACTTTGTGTTTGATAATAATGAACCAATGAAATAATTTGTTCTTGTTTTCCTTTCTTGGATTTCCGCTTCACATTATGATCTTTATATACATTAGATTATAATACAGTACCATGCAAATAATTGAGCTAATTACGAGAACATATATAGTACTCCCTCCATTTCAAAATAAATGTTCATTTTTACATTTTGAAGTCTTTTTTTTTTATTAAACTTTGACGATGAATACTTTTATTTAAGTTATATAATATTTGACGTAAAATATATGAATGAATTCGGTTTTAAATGCATTTTTCATTGGTATAATTTTAATAAAATATTATATAATAAAAATAAAAATATTTAAGGTTAAAGTTGAACAAAAAAAACTTCGAAATATCAAACTAGACACTTATTTTAAGAATGATGGAGTAAAGAAAGTGAATTTGAAATTATTAACTCACTCTTATTATCAATAAATAAATAAATAAAATTTTGTCACACAAAATGAAACCAAAAAACCCAGCGCGCGGATGACATACATCTCGTTATGATTAAACATGAAGTAAGTCAGTAACATCTAGGTATATTCTTGAGTAATGCTATTTAGACTTACAACACAAGCTTAAAAACATGTCTAATGCATAAATTACTTGTACAATTGTATTATGTATTTTCTCTCTTCAAATTTTCACCAATCATTTTTTGAAATCAACCAATTAAATCATTAGATACATTTGTAAGCATGATTAATTAGTAGGTCCAACAATCATTTTTCTATATTCTATTATCCTTTTTCACTTTTTTGAATAACTAATATAACAATGGTAATTAAAAGTTTATGTGCAAAAGAAAACAGGTTAAATCTTTGTCGTTTCAAAGGAATTCTCCGAGCAGAGGATGCGTTGTCTTTTCCATGTACGACTATCGTTGGTTGTGAAAATGGATAGCAATGTAGAAAAACATACTCCGTATATCATATGGTTTATTTACCTAGGATGAAATCAAATTTACTGGTGCTACAATAATTAAGGAACATGAGTTTTAAAATACATTATAACTTTTTAGACGAAACAAAGAAATAATGTCCATCAACATATGATCAAAGGGCTTGTGTCCCAATTGTATCCTTGTTCTGTGAGAAACTTTCAAACCATATGATTGTGAGTTCAAATCATACTTAGAACATTGTGAGATAGAATCTTGTATACTTAATGATATAGTTAGTTGTTGCACACAAAAAAATCCATCAATATATGACATAATTTATCAAGGCGAGTTGATTTAAGAATGGATAACAATACAGATAAACATACTCTGTATATAATATCGTTTACTTACGTATGTGTAAATCTTTTTTGGTAATCATGGTTTCCGACCTTTTGGTCGAATAATGCACAGGGTTTGAACCCACACCATACATACTCAAACCATGTAAAGTCCTCCATTTTTAGGAGGTTGGCGTAACCACTTCAAGGTTGTTTGCACCTAACTGGAATTGAACTTGATGTTCGTATAGATCTTAATATAGTAAAGTGATGAGTTCAATCTAGCCTTAATATTTATATAGAAACCGACTCATCCAATAGACTAACACTTATGAGCAGTATACCCGGTGTATAGCTTAGACTTGGTAAGTATAGGGTCGTTCGCGGGGAGCTAATAAACTATGATGAACTAGTGAAAATGACAATAAGATAATACACTTAAACAGTTTTGTTTTATTTATTTATTTATTTTGTTTTTTTTTTAATTATCTAAGGGATCGACACGGTTAAATAAGTAAAAGTAAATAAAAAAAATGAAATAAATAGCAAATAATTATCTATATGATTTGTTTACAACTACAATGATGTAATGTATTGTCTTGTTGGTGATTTTTAACGCAATCTAAACTAGATGTTCACGAATACCTAGATCTATGATTATCAGTAAGTTAACCCGATGATCACTGTGTTAACTATCTCAATCAGGCTCTAAGCACTTTAACTAATCTATACGATTTTTCTTAGCAAACCTAATGTTCATAGTGTTCACCTAATCTCACCTCGATAGTCATCTATATGAGATTACTAGCATTTACTTACAAGTTTTAGTCATGTTTGGTCCATCTCTACTCCTAGCTACAATGATCATCTACGGCATCGTTAACATGAACACTAATAACTATGATTCAAGTTACAAACATAAGAATGGCCATCTGTATATTCATAGCCTAGCAATAAACTTAGCATATTACACACACAAATCAATGGATCAAACGATAAACGAATATATTATCCAAGAAGAACTTCATTAAAATCAATGTAACCGAATCAACATAAATAGAGTCATAACTCGGCTAACACCTAATGGTGTTAGCCCATAATCTCAGTCAACATAAACAAAATAAGTTTGAATGATAGATAAACGAAATTCATAATGAAAACAATATTCAAACAAAATAATAAACAATGCTATGATGAAAGGATATGTTCTTCGTGGTTGGAAAGGTCTTCAATTGTGGATTTATTCTATGGAATGTTCTTGCAATTCATCTAGAGTTCAGATAACGTCACCCTAAATCGTTTTTAGGGCTTTGTTTATAAAACTTCAAAGTTCGATCTCGATACACCATATCCATTTTTTGATAGGTTGTATTCGGCAAGTTAGTAATTATCCAAATATTAATTAAATTTCACATTTTCACGTGCAGCCTTATCATCGGATACGGCGTATCTAAAATTGGATACGTCGTATTCACCAGGAATACGACTTCAGTATATACTTTAATTAGTTGATACTTATATAGTGTATCCGTATATCCACTTGAATATGATCCTCCCTTTATTTGACATCCATGTATACGGCATATCAAATAATGAATACGCCGTATCGAACTTCTAAGTCATTTTTTTTTCATTTAATTTTTAATCCATGCCTGTGTCTTTACACCAATTGCTCCAGAATTTACTAAAATATGAATAGGTAACAATTAAGCACCATTACTTATATAAATGCATAACAAAAGAGCAATTATAATAGATATGTATATGTATATGTATATGTATATGTATATGTATATGTATATGTATATGTAAATGTATGTGTGTGTATATATATATATATATATATATATATATATATATATATATATATATATATATATATATATATATATATATATATATATATATATATATATGTACATTATCCCTAAGAAAGTGGTGGCGTATTTCTATATGTTTGGTCCTAGAGTGTTGCACCGGATTTTTACTTAAATCTATCGCGCCTTTGTTATCACACATAATGGGGACATTTTCTAACCTAATACCATAGTTTACGAGAGATTGTTTCATCCATAGTGCTTGTTGACATGCCTTTCCAGCGCTTACATATTCGGCTTCGGTGGTAGAAATAGCAAGAGCGGTTTGCTTCTTCGAAAACCAAGATGTTAGACAACATCCCATAAACGTGCAAATGCCGCTAGTGCTTTTTCTATCTACGTAGTCTCCCGCATGATCCGAATCCACATAGACGATGGTTTCTATGCCGGATCCCTTAGGATACCATAATCTTAAGTGTATAGTGCCTTTAATGTATCGGAAGATACGCTTAACCGCTTCTAGGTGAGAGGTTTTGGGATCCTCTTGAAAACGGGCACAAAGGCAAACACTAAACATGATATCGGGTCTACTTGCCGTCAAGTATAGTAAACTACCTATCATTCCTCTATACTTGGTGTTATCTACGGACTCACCTTCATCATCCTTTGTGAGCTTTACTTCCGTAGACATGGGAGTTTTCATGGGTTTTGAGTCTTCTAGGCCAAATTTCTTAAGCATTTCCTTAATGTACTTAGATTGATTAAAAAATATTCCATCTTCTAATTGTTTTATTTGTAATCCTAGGAAGAAGTTAAGTTCACCCATCATACTCATCTCAAACTCATCATGCATTATTTTGGCAAATTCATCACACATATCTTGACAAGTCGATCCAAATATAATGTCATCAACATATATTTGGACAATGATGAGATTTGGGTCTTTCCTTTTAGTGAAAAGAGTGTTATCTACCATTCCCATTAAATAATTGTGTTTAATAAGAAAAGCTTTTAATCGATCATACCAAGCCTTGGGAGCTTGTTTGAGTCCATACAAAGCTTTCTTTAACTTATGAACATAATCAGGTTTTGCGAAGTCAATGAATCCTGGAGGTTGTGCCACATATACCTCCTCATTGATAAAACCGTTAAGGAATGCACTTTTCACGTCCATTTGGAATAACTTAAAATCTAGGGCGCATGCATAGGCAAGTAATATCCTAATCGATTCTAGTCTAGCTACGGGGGCATAAGTTTCGTCATAATCAATTCCTTCTTGTTGACTATAACCTTGGGCAACTAACCTAGCTTTATTCCTAGTGACTATTCCATTCTCATCTAACTTATTTCTATATACCCATTTAGTTCCTATGATGGTCATATTCATTGGATTTGGGACTAATTCCCAAACATCATTTGCCTTAAATTGATTTAATTCTTCTTGCATAGCTATAACCCAACTTTTATCTTTTAAAGCCTCATTAATATTCTTAGGTTCTATTGCTGAGAGGAAACAAAAGAAATTGTTTTTATCTTGGGCTTGTGACCTAAGGGTTCTTTGGTTAAGATGTCCTATTATACTATTTAATGGATGTGATCTAGATTCTTTAACATTAACAATTTCATTGTTTCCTAATTGAATGTCTTCATTATCATTTCCTATGGGTTTTATTTTACTAACCTCAATAGCTTCATCTTCGACTAAGTCATCATCTTCTAAAGGTAATGTTTTAGGAGGTGGTGGTGTTTCATCAAATGTTACATTTAGTGATTCTTCCACCTTCATGGAGTGTTTGTTAAGTATTATATATGCTTTACTATTTTGTGAATATCCTAAAAATATTCCTTCATATGATTTTGGATCAAACTTAGTGAGGTAATCATTAGTGTTTAGAATGTAACATTTACTTCCAAATACCCTAAAGTAGCTTAAGTTTGGTTTTCTACCAAAACTCCTAGAATTCTCCTAATTGATACCCTATTTAAAATATAAGTCGATGTATCTACGGCATGACAACAAAAATTTTGTGGGATGGATTGTTCATTTAACATTGTTCTACTCATTTCTTGTAGTGACCTATTTTTCTTTCTACTACGCCATTTGATTGAGGAGTACGAGGAGCGGAGAAATTGTGAGATATGCCATTTAACTCACAATATTTTCCGAATTGTACTTCGTTATCAAATTCCCTACCATGGTCCGTCCTAATGGCAACTATTGAGCATCCTAATTTATTTTGAATCATTTTACTAAATATTTCGAATTTTTCAAAGGCTTGGGTTTTGTCACTTAAAAATCTAGTCCACGTGTATCGTGAGTAATCATCTACTATTACTAAGGTATATTTGTTTCCTCCATAGCTCCGCATAGCTGATGGACCGAAAAGATCCATATGTAATAATTCTAGGCACCTAGTAGTGGATACTATATTCTTAGCTTTGTGACTAGCATGAGCTTGTTTTCCAATTTTACATGCATCACAAAAATGCTTGTCATATTTTAGATTAGGTAAATTTCTAACTAATTCCTTAGAGACCAAAGATTGTATTTGTTGCATGTTAGCATGTCCTAATCTCCTATGCCACAATGTAGAATTTTCATCTAGGGTCGTTAGGCATATCCTATCCTCAGGCTTGTTTCCTAGTTTCATAACATATATGCCACCTTTCCTAATTCATCTACCTATGATTTTTCCATTCTTAACTATTTCGCTATCCTCATCGGTAAAAGTGACTCTACATTTATTATCACATATTTGACCTATACTAAGCAAGTTATATGTTAAATTATCCACATGCTCTACATTTTCAATAGTAAGTGAGTCTTGAGAAATCGTACCTTTGCCAATGATTTTTCCACGTAAGTCACTACCGAAAATAACGTTACCTCCATTGTATGCCTTGTATGTAGAGAATAGCTTGCGGTTCCCCGTCATGTGCCTCGAACATCCGCTATCTTTGATCCATTCGTCAGGCTCCAAGTCAATTCCTAAACATATTTCGTCGGTTTCTTTTGCCATAAAACACTTTTCATCTCTTGGCTTTTCAACTTCTTCTTTGTCACTATGACTCCATGTTCCACTAACAAATGCGCCTTGATTTTCATAACCTGATGGCTTTAGACATTCGCCAATGAAATGATTTGGACTTCTACATCTAAAGCACTTTCTTTTCCCGTAGTTGTCACTTCTATTTCTTTGGAATGGTTTTCTTTCGTCTCGTGATGATCTAGTGAATCTTCCTCGTCTCTTGAAGAATTTCTTGAATTCTCTTACGGCCATTGCATATTCTTCGTCTTCACTTTCGTCATTCGAATCATCATCATCACTAGGTTCCTTTTTGGCTTTTAGTGCAATGGATTTGGTTTGTTCTTTCTTGACTTTGACCGTTTCCGAATCTCTTCTTATAATTTCTTCATGAACCTTCAAGTTGCCAATTAGTTCATCTAGTGATAACGTCATCAAGTTCTTTGATTCTTCAATTTCCGTGACCTTAGCTCGCCATTTCGGATAAAATGCCCTAAGAAATTTCCTAACACAATTTTTACTAGAAAATGTCTCATTAAGTGCTTTTAAACTTGTGATAATAGTGTTAAATTTACCAAAAGCATTATCAATTGATTCCTCTTCCGGAATCGTAAGTTGTTCATATTATTGTACAAGAAGATCTATTTTATTATCTTTGACTTGGCTATTAACTTGGTGAGTAATTAGTAAAGAATCCCAAATTTCTTTGGCAGTTTTACACATAAAAATTCTTTCATATTCTTTGCGTGGTAGCGCATTATAAATGACCATTTTAGCCTCATTATTTTTTGCTAGTTTCTTTTTCAAATCATCATTTTGTTTTTCAAAAGATACAATTTCATCCATTTTAGTTTCAACATTATATTGAATAGGGGGAAAGTCACCAAAGGTAATAATATGCCAAAGATCAAGATCTTTTGATTTCACATACGTTTCGAATCTATTTTTCCAATATAAAAATCCATCACTTTCAAATAGTGGTGGTCTTTGCATACATTGCCCTTCTAAATATTTTTCAGATTCCATAGATCGTTACAAGTTTTAAAATACAATATATTTTAAAAATCTTGCTCAACGTGGCTCTTGATACCAATTGTGGAAAACTAGAAGGGGGGGGGGGGGTTGAAAGTTTTACGTCTTTTTAATTTGTTATAAAAATAGTTTTGGTGTTTTCTTAGTTTTTAAAATTTAGATTCGATAATATATGATCTCAAGTCTTGCACAATATTAACAACTATCAATAAGTAAGATATAACAATGATAAGTAAGGAAATAAATAAGAGATAGAAAGATCGAACCGCGAGACAAGAGATTCATAGTGGTTCGTCTACAAGGACACCTTCCTTGCCATACTCCACTCCCCGATCACCTAACTCGAGAGTTTTCTTCACTATATCAACAAGCTCCCTTATGGCGGAGAAAACCTTACTCACCAATTTACACACCACTTTACACACCACAACTTCTTCACAACTAAGTCACAACTTCTACACAACTTCTTCAAACCAATCTACTTCACAACTAACTACTCCACGCCTATCTTCTTCACACCAATTTTCTTCACGACTAACAACTTCACACCTAGCTTCTTCACTACAATCTAATTCCTAACTTTTCTTCTTCACATCAAACAACTAACTAATCACACAATCAATCTACCTAGCACAACTATCTACAATCAAATATTCACAACAATCTTCATAAAGAATAATGTAAATAATCTTGATGATGTACCAACAACTTGTATGTGGAGGTCACAACAAGTTGTAATACTTCTTGTCTTGAGGGATAGAAGTATTCTTCTTTTGCACTTGAGAGGATGATGTTTGAATCACTTTGAAACAAAGAATTATGTACTTATGATCAAAGGATTAAGAGAATAGAACTGTGGATCTAGAACAGAAAGTTTAGGAGTGCAAAAGGAGAGAAAATTCTGTGGGATGAACCAGTATTTATAGGGGAGAAAATTACTGTTCTGGAGCGTGGCCGGTCCCCTTAATTAATGGCCGGTCCCCTTAATGATTAAGGGGGCCGCCTAAGGAATTAAGGGGGCCGCCCATTCAGAACGTTGGATTTTCTTGTCTTTTAGTGGGGAATATTTTTCTGGATAAAATTTGCCATTTTTGGTTGGAAATTTGAAATTATATATTTATAATGAATTAAACATATTATTTTAATTCCAAAAGTAATTTTGTAAAAGATATAGAATGTTTAATACATTTTATAAAAATTCTAGTGATTAGAAAAATTTCCTTTGATCATGAAATACAATAAACACTTTGTTTATTCATACCTTAAGTGATATGGATGCAAAGACAAATATTAAGCACTAAAAACTTGTTTATGGCATAAGTTTTAGATTAATGAGTTTATGCTTTGTAATTATCAAAATATAGAGACATTGTTAATATGCTAACAATGTTTTTAGACATTATTTATGTCAACACATCTAATGCTAAATGCCTAAATAACCTAATCTAAAACTCATAAGTCATAATAACCATACCCACATCTCACTTCCTCTCACCCACATCTCATTTCCTCCCAAAATCTCTCCTCCTCCACATCTCATTTTTCGGCAACCTAAAATCCTTGACATATGATCCTTTTTCCGGCGACCCAAAATCCATAACCGTCGCCATCTTCCTAGCCGACTGTAAACCGCCTCCGCCGTCCCTTCTTTCTGCCATAATAAGAAAACTTCATCCATTTCCGACCCTTTGACCCACCAATTTAAGGAACCGTCACCTTCGTCGGTGATAGCGAATAACCCTGATGACCATTTTCATGGACGTGAGGCAGCCCCGATTACCTCAGATCTGGGTTTTATATTTTTCAAGTGAAAGATGACATATCTTGTATCAGTTTTTCTTTCATTGATTAATAATCGATTATACAATTTCTTGTTGTTCCAAGGCTTAAAGATGATACATCGATTATACCATAAAAAGATGGTAAACAGGTGTGTATTGGTGAAAGATTATGCATCTTGTTGTATTAGTTTTGTTTTAGATCCAAGATGGCTTAGGTAGAACTTTTCGCTTGGTAATTTTTTTCTGGTATAATCGATGTTCTAGTTTTTTTTCATTAATCCGGTGTGTATAAGGGGTAGTTTTAGGATCCATGAGATCATGTGGTTAGGTTTCAGATCGGTGTGTACCGACAGTGGGTGGGTTTTTGATCCGGCGATCATGTGGTTAGGTTTCAGATCGAGTTTTGCGAGCACCACCACCTGAAAAATCATCACCGGATACATTGTGGTTTTTTGTCGCCGGTACACCGGATACATCACAGGTATATCGCTGGTACATCCAGATACATCGCTGGTACACCGGATACATGGTGGTTTGGAGCCGCTGCTGCTGTTCGTTAATGGTTTTGAAGATTTATTGTAATGTGGAGAAAGAAATGAAATGGACTAATTTTAGTGTTATCACAACACCAAAACAGTGACCAAGTCCATGATTGTAACTCGTACCACTACTGCTACTACTAGTTTAAGCATCCAACTTTCTTTTATCGTGTTAATATACTCTCAAATTGTTTGCATAATATACAAAAACATAGTCAGGTCAAACGGCTTTATAACAAAGTTTATTACAACAAATACATGGTTGTCTACTTACCGTCGCAATATAATACTATTTTAGTTTGAAGATTTATTGTAGTAGTGTAGAAGTTCTTTTAGACAGGCTCTTGATACACATATATGTATATGCATTTCATATATATCGAATACTGGGAAAAAATGCACAGATTCTCGTGTACTGGAATCTGCTGCTATATAGAAAATGTGGACCAGATTTGTGTAAAAAAAATAGAAGAAATTTTGAAAAAAGATTTACCATATTTGGATTTAAATTCTCCAAAATACCCTTGAAATCATAATTAATTACTATAATTTAACTCATTTAATGTTAATCTTATCCAACACAAATACAATGATCCAATGGTTTAGATTAGGTCTTATTTTTAGAAACCTTGCTAGCTAGACTAGGGCTTAACTCAAAACCTGCGGATACCCTCCGCCACATCATAAATACACGGATAACCTCCGTAATATCATAAATACACGGATAACTTCCGTAATACACGCATAACCTCCGTAGTATCATAATCCTATAAGTGCACACTATAGTATCCAAAATCCTCAAATAAGCCAACCATAACTAGTCCACACGCGATAATTCACTATGTGACTAAGGTTGACAAATCTTCCTAGTTCCATAAGCATAGCAAGTTTTAAAAAATAAAGGCGATAATAGTCCACATAAAATAATTTGCACGTTTCTCACTCCAAGTATTGAAAACAAAGTTCAAGAGTAAAAGTGGGGCTATGACTCACCTCAAGTCCAGAAATCAGCAAGAAAAAATCGGTAGAAGTAAGATGTATAGCAACTCAAAAGACGGCAACTATGGACTCGGCACTTCCAAACAATATAAACTCGTTTCAGGATCATTTACTCAAAATCAATTATTCCCAATCCCGAACGTATTTCATTTTACTTTCCGAAAATCCATTTCTCGTATTGTCTCGTATTAGTAGTTTGGAGTTTGACATTTGGTATCCATGCGGGTGGAGGGTCGACACAACTCAAAACAAGAAGCCACAACAAAAGAATTATAAAACCGTCTATAGGTCTAATATTAGTCCAATATATTCTTTAAATAAATCATCGAAGTTTATCAAATCCTTCGATTTGGTAATCTCCCATATTTATTTACTTAATATATCACTCCAAGATTATACCCAAAACCTAAATCACATAGCACGTAGGGTACTATGTGGTAAGTATCAAGGTTTAATAAATTCCCTAGATATATCGTCAAACTTACCAAATTCGTCAATTTGGCAAACCTCACGAGATATTTAGTAATTCATTATTCATGTACACATATCACAACCTATGGGCGTCGTAGGATACGATGCCCATTAATATACTCGTTTTATATAACTAAATAGTTCTCATTTAATCCATCGATTAAATAAGTTATGTAGTTATAGAAAGTGAATGTATTAATGCCACATATCCGTGACAAGCACAAAGGGTCATAAAATAATTAATATGGCCCACTTGGACTCAAGTGACCACAATCCCGTATAACTCGAAAGTTTCCTCGTTTTATTTTCCAAAAAGTACTTCATTTAATATAATTATTCAACGTTAATTATGTCGGCATTAATAACCGTTTAATTATAATAACGTTCCCGACATTTATTACACTACTTTCATAGTATAATATATATCGTTACATTATTATAATATTACTCGTGATCGTTTTATTATTAATATACGCACTTGTATAAATATATATACGTTTTCTCGTTTATATATTTATATACGTTTATATATTTATATAAACGTTTATATTATTAATAATATTATTACGAGTTTTATTATTTATATTTGATTATAAATAATTATCGAGTTATATAGATGGTCACATGTACGAGTCATCACCCTCGGCTCATTGTCCAAGTCCAAGTAATAATAAACAACCAAGTAATCCATCTCCGTCCAACAATTTCCCAAAACACGTGCTACAACAATAGGGTCCGACTACGGTACCCGACTAACCTATCTCCGTCATCTAATTTGACCGTCACACAATCGGTCCCCATTACCACTTGCCGTCAACACAACTCCACAATACCAATATTAATTCCATTGCCGAGACCTCGAGGGTCTCGGCTCCTCCATCCCATTCAGTCCAAAACTACAACAACAACAACAATTTCAATGACAGATAACCACAAGGACAACATATAAAGAAATATGCAATAACTAAAAAGGATCTCAACAATATCAAGGGAAGTAGCAGCCCACTGCCAAGACCGTAAGGGTCTCGGCTTGGCTATCCCTTTCCATACCGAGAACCACAAAGACCTCAAAGGGTTTTACCCTTCACGACAACACCAACGTATAAGTCTTATCAAAAACCATCTCCTCCACTCGGTACCAAAATAAATCGAATACAAAACTAAACATAACCACAATGAAATAACAGGAGGTTTAGATCAAACAATAATAAGAAACATGTATACCAACTGAGCCATGAGCCAAGGCTCACGGTTACCCCTCGGCACAAGCAAAACCACACACCTTTGGATACCAAACGTGACCAATATGTTAAAAATCATTAAACCCATAAATCTTTTATACCCAAAACCAATATACAACGAGTTTTAACTTGTGTTTGAGTCAAATATTGTGAAAAATCACATTTTCTTACCTTCCCACTTTAGATCTATACACTAGAAACAAAGAATTGAAGATGGTGAAGATATAGGTGGCGGGGTATGTTTAAAATAGATGATGGAGGTCGTTTTTGAGCGCGTGAGTGGTACTAGATGAATAAGGAGGTGATTTGTAGTTATTTGGTGGTGGTGGTGATGATGGTGGGGCGACGGTGACACGGTTGTGGTGGCCGGAACTAGGTGGCGGCTAGGGTTACTAGAGGAGAGAGATGAGAGAAGATGATGATTTGCAAGGGTGTGTTTGTTTGTCTGTAAATGACCACAAGGACCATTTGTAGTTGCTTTTTTTTTAAACAATATACCAACCAAAATATAAAAGGGGCGGAATTTTAAACACACAAGGGCCAATTATGTAAACTTTTCAAAGTATTCTGACACTCTCAACCGAGCTAGTTCCCATTATTTTAAAATTTCACGATACGTTCAAAAATGAATATATAGCCGAACCGTAAATTCAAAACATTTAGATTTGTTAGGTTATCCTAGTGCCGGAGTCAACGTATTGCCAAATAAAATCTTGAAATAAATTCTCATCACATCGATAATCCAAATTCGATTCCATAAAAATTTTAAATATTATCAACCACAATGTAGATTTTACAAGTTCGTTACGAATAAAATTTCAAACTTAAATGTATAAACGAACTTTAACGTAATGCGGGTTTTCAAAATAGCTCCCTAATTTGCCAGTTGTCACATCCTCCCAGCCTCAGAAGAAACCCGTCCCGGGTTTCTCTCGGAACAAACCATCTACGAAGTGAAAAGCTTCGGATATCTCTTTCGAAACTCATCCTCACGTTCCCACGTAAATTCTGGTCCATGACGGGAATTCCAACGAACCTTGATGAGTGGAATGCGACTTCGCTTGAGTCGCTTAATCTCTCGATCCAAAATCTCAATTGGCTCTTCCACAAAGTTCAATTTCTCATCAACACGAATATCTTTCATCGGTATAACCGGCGTCTCATCAGAAAGACACTTCTTCAAATTACTAACATGAAACACATCGTGAACTTTACTCAATTCATGTGGTAATTCCAACCGATAAGCTACGGGCCCAATTCTTTCTAAAATAAGAAATGGTCCAATGTAGCGGGGGTTGAGTTTCCCACGTTTCCCGAAACGTATCACTCCTTTCCAAGGTGAGACTTTCAGCATCACTCAGTCTCCAACCTGGAACTCTAGGGGTTTACGTCTCTGATCGGCGTAAATTTTCTGCCTATCTCTAGCTGCTTGTAATTGATCACGAATTTGAGTCACTTTCTCAGTAGTCTCCAATATAAGCTCGGGGCCTATGAGTTGGCTATGTCCAACTTCAGCCCAACCAATAGGCGAACGGCATTTTAAGACCATATAAAGCTTCGAATGGTGCAGCTTTAAGACTTGTGTGGTAGCTATTGTTATAGGAGAATTCCGCAAGGGGTAGATACTTCTCCCAGCCTTTACCAAAGTCTATTATACATGCACGAAGCATATCCTCCAGAGTCTAAATAGTCCTCTCACGTTGACCGTCGGTTTGGGGATGATATGTAGTACTCATATCAAGTCTCGTCCCCAAAGCGGTTTGAAGTGATCGCCACAAAGCTGACGTGAAACGGCTGTCGCGATCAGAAAAAATCGATATTGGAACTCCATGACGCGAAATAATTTCCTTCACATAGAACCTCGCAAGTTTGTCTACACTATCATTGATGCGTAGGGATTGCACCAGGCTTTACCTCTCGAGGGATCTCGAGAAGCTTACAACCCCCACCAGGCAGTGTACCTGATCGTTGTAGTATAGTATAGTGACAAGTACCGGGGGATTGATCGTTCAGCTAGGAATAGTGTCGCTAGGATTAGAAAACCTAAATACTAGTTCTAGAGATGAAGGATGATTATTTTTGTATTTTTATATTTTTTTAGAAAGCAAGTAAATATCTCGGGTTTGAAGGATTTGGGCGGAATTAGTTGCTAGTCAACTAACCCAATACTAAAGATGCAATCAAAATAAAATACTAGAAATAAAAATAAACTATATTAAACTAAGGTTGTGAGCAATAAGTGGAGAAATTGTGTTTACTTAGATTTCACTACTCCCTAGATATCTTTTACACGTTAATTACTTGTTATAGTTGCGTGGATGACGGATTGTATTCCTTAATACCATTCATGGGGTGGCGTACTTAACTCCCCAATCCTATGAGTGCCTACTTCACTCCTATGTCAAGCCGGCTAAGAAGCTCCTAACATGGGATCATTAGAATTTACTCATGCATTAAATACAACCAATAAAACCTAGTACACATCGGTTCATGTTTCCTAAGACGTTCAAGCATGTTACCATTTGGAGATCTGCCAGTTTTCTTAAGCCTAACATTGAAATCATTCATCCAATACAACCATAAACAAGTAATCAACACATAATCAACATCTAGGTTTCATTAGATCTAAGCAAACACAAGATAAATCTAGCCTAGCATGATGGAATCAAGACAAGCACAAGATATAGACAACCAACACATAGACATATTGATTGAATTAGAAGAACACTTATCTCAATTGCACATGTAAAGGTTCAAGGGCTGAAAACCCTTGAAAAACCTGTAAAAATCGTATATGGTTCGGCCTTAGGGTTTCTCCAAACTTGTTCCTTTTAATGAATGAAAATTAGAAAACTATATATAGAAAATTGAGGCTGACGGCGTCAAGAACAAATGGGTGACGCCGTCATCTCGCCGCCAAAAGAATTCTCGGACTGCCTTGATCTACATCTGACGCCGTCATGTATTAACTTTTTCCAGGCCGTCACGTATTTAACTCTTGACGCTCTTCCTTGTGACGCCTTCATTTCTGTATTGGGCCGTCATGAAATTTACTCTTGACGCCGTCAAATTATTACTCTTGACGCCGTCACATACTGTTCCCAGCTTGGAAAATTAAGTCTTTGGCGTTTTAATCACTTTTATGCTCCAAAAATGTCCGAATTGCTTCCTTTTCCAGAATTCACTCCCAAAGTACCTAAAATCACAAAAGGAACGATTTAGGGCAATATTTGATCAAATAAATTCAATTCTGGGCTTAAATGACCCCCTAAAAACGGATCATTTTTCGCCTCATCAATCATCTTCACTAATCGCCAGGAAATGAGCAGACTTAGTCAATCGATCCACAATTACCCAAATAGCGTCACAACCGCTAGCTATCTTTGGTAATTTGGTAATAAAGTCCATCGTAATCCGCTCCCATTTCCAAACCAGGAGTTCTGGCTGCGTCAATAATCCTGACGGTCTTTGATGTACGGCCTTAACCTTCGAACATGTCAAGCACTTGCTAACGTATAATGCTATATCTGCCTTCATGTTTGGCCACCAATATAACTTCTAAAGATCCTGGTACATCTTGTTAGACCCAGGATGAATAGAGTACCTTAACTTATGCGTCTCATGCATAATCAACTCTCGAAGTCCTCCATACAATGGTACCCAACTTCGGTCTCCAAAACACAATATTCCATTAGAACGCTTAACAAATCCTTTCTCACTATCAGCCATCCCAAATATGTTCTCAGCAGGTCGGTTTTCTTCTTTCAACGCTTCCGTTTGAGCTTCTAATATTTGAGACGGTAACGGCGATATGATAGTCATTCCTAATGACCTAACTCGTAACGGTGGTATTCTGTCCTTTCGACTAAGAGCATCAGCAACGACGTTTGCTTTACCGGGATGATAGCGGATTTCGCAATCATAATCACTTAGCAACTCAATCCAACGTCGCTGTCTCATGTTGATCTCTTTTTTATTCAAGATGTGTTGTAGACTTTTGTGGTCAGTGAACACGACACACTTGGTTCCATACAAGTAATGTCTCCATATCCTTAAGGCAAAAACCACAGCACCTAACTCCAAATCATGGGTGGTGTAGTTCTTCTCGTGCTTCTTGAGCTATCGGGAAGCATAAGCTATCACTTTCTCTCGTTGCATTAACACAACTCCCAAACCTTTATGAGAAGCGTCACAATAGACGACAAAGTCCTAACTACCTTTAGGTAACGCTAAGATAGGAGCACTACATAACAACTCCTTAAGTAATTGAAATGCCTCCTCTTCCTTATCTCCCCATTCATATTTAACATTCTTTTGAGTCAATTTTGTCAACGGTTTTGCTATCTTCGAAAATCCCTCAATGAATCTTCGGTAGTAACCGGCTAAACCCAAAAATTGACGAACTTTTGTTGGGGTTGTCGGTGTAGCCCAATCTTTAATAGCTTCAATCTTAGCGGGATCTACATGAACTCCGTGTCTATCAATCACATGACCCAAAAATTGTACCATCGGAATCCAAAATTCACATTTGGAGAACTTGGCATACAACTTCTCCTTCCTGAGCAATTCTAAGATAAGCCTTAGATGCCCCTTATGCTCATTCTCATTCTTTGAATAGATTAGAATATCGTCGATGAACACGATCACAAACTTTTCTAAGTAAGGCTTACACACCCGATTCATGAGATCCATGAATACCGCCGGTGCATTAGTCAACCCAAACGGCATCACTTGGAACTCGTAATGCCCATAACGGGTTCTGAAAGCCGTTTTCGAAATATCTTCCTCGCTAACTCTAAGTTGATGATACCCCGATCTCAGATCGATATTCGAATACACACTCGATCCTTGAAGCTAATCGAACAAGTCGTCGATCCTCGGTAACGGGTATCTATTCTTCACCGTTAACTTGTTCAGCTTTCGGTAATCAATAGACATACGAAACGATCCATCCTTCTTCTTTACGAATAAGACTGGGTTCCCCAAGGTGAAGAACTTGGTCGTATGAATCCTTTTTCGGCTAACTCCGCTAATTGTTTCGACAACTCTTCCAGTTCAGTGGGTGCAAGTCGATAAGGCGCTCGTGCCACGGGTACAGCCCCAGGTATCAACTCAATCTGAAACTCCACTTGTCTAGTAGGCGGGATTCCCGGCAAATCATCGGGAAAATCAAGAACTATAGACACATCTCCAATGCATCTTTCTTTCTTCTCCTTCTCTCCTTTCTCAGAGATTTGAGCTAAGAAAAGGCAACACCCCCTTTCCATTAGCTTCGGTAACTTAGTGCAAGAAATGACCGCTAATCGGGATGGGCTCCTTGAACCTTTTCGATCTCCTTGTATATTTAGAATCTCCTTTCCGTAAGGCACACACACGATCTTCTCATCGCAAAGTATATGAGCACGATACTTCGACAACCAATCCATACCAATGTTGAAATCGAAACTTCCTAACGTGACGGGTAGAAGATCTATGTTGAAAGGGTGATTCAAGAAATTCAACGTATAACCGCGAATGATAGTTTTAATCCTTTCTATGTTTCCGTTAGCTAACTCTACATCATATCCAATTCCTAAGGCCATCGGGGGTTTTTCTAGTAAGGGTGCAAACGTAGTGGACACAAAACTTCTATCGGTACCAGTATCTAATAGTATGGAAGCATAACGATTATTGAGAAGGAACGTACCAGTAACGACGTTCGGATCTTCTCCTCTCTCGTTTCCAAGTGCATACACTCTCCCATGAGCAGCTCCTGCTTCCACACATTGGTTCTCATTGTCTTGACGTCCACGGTTTCCTCCAGCTCCACGATTTCCATGATTGTACCAATTACCACCCGATCCTTGATTTCCTCGGTTCCACGATCCTCTACACTCATTCTTATAGTGTCCTTTCTTTCCACACCCAAAACAAGTAACATCTGCCTTACTTCTCACTTCGGGAGTAGCTTGAACCATAGCAAGGGGTCGAGCCCTACAATCCCTAGATGTGTGTCCTTTCCTTGAGCAGTTCTGACATATTACATTACACCATCCAGAATGATTCTGGTAGCAATGACCACACTTTGTGTATCACCATTTTGGTTCCTCTTATCTTCAGCCCCAATAGCATAAGCCTTAGCAACAGCTTGTCGATTGTTTCGGTGATCCTTACCCTTAGAGTGATGGTCTCTCTTTCTCTTCCCATTCTTATCCTTATCAGCTCCTTCCAATTCCAACGAATCCATTAATTGTTGAGCGATTGTGATGGCCTCATGGATATTTTCAGGTCAAGCAGCAATAACATCATTCCTTGTAGCCACAGGCAACCCATCGGTATACCGCTCAATCTTTTGAGTCTAAGTCCTAACCATATCTGGGCAAAGCAAGGCTAACTCCTGGTAATGACGATTGTAAGTCACCATATCAGTACCCTTCACTTTGTGATTCCAGAACTCAATCTCCAGCTTCTTAACCTCATTTCTTGGGTAGTAAGTCTGAATTAGCAAAGACTTAAATTGCTCCCAAGTCATAGCATAAGCCACATCACACCCAACCGAATTTCAGTAATTGTTCCACCAAGTTAAAGCTTCATCTTTGAAAGTAAAAGAAGCAAACTTTACCTTTGCATTCTCCGCACAACTGCTAACATTGAACACTGACTCAGTTTTCTCTATCCTCCTGACCAAGTAGACCACTCCTTCAGTTCCTCCAAACTCAATGGGTCCACAGATTCGAAACTCCTTGTAGTTATATCCATTAGTACGAAAAGGTGGAAATATTCCAGCAGAGTTGTTGGAATGATTTGACTCAGCTAGTAGCTCAGCAACTCGTTGCTCCACAAGTTGATTGATCATTGCTTGATCCACAATAGGTGCATTAGGTGGTACATGATTATTGTTTCCCTGAACATCAACATTTTGATTCCTGTTGTTGCGGTTGGTGGTTTCCAGGTTGTCAGGAGTAGGGGTTTCAACATTCCGAGTAGGACGGCGTCCTCGGCGACCAGGGGTAGTCGCGGCAGTTCAAGTTCGGGTAGCTCTGACAGGGTTTCGTCGTACAACCATTGATCTGAAACGTCATATAAGGTTCGTAAGTCTCCGATAGCACATATCATACGCTCAGCAAGAATCCGATTGGTGAAAGTCGAAATACGAACATAATACCAACACAATATCAACCACGCAAATAGGAACACCATTCTCCATGTACGCCAAAAACCGTAGAATATCATACGAGATCACCATCGTCCATACAAGTAGCGATCGATACTTCGTTCCATAATACCAAAAGACATAATAATTACTAATCGTTCCATATGAGACGAACATACAATCAGAAGAACATGACATAAGAGATATAATAACTACCTCTCCTAACCAAGTACTCCCTGGCTTATGTAGCAACACAACAACACAAATCTAAATCGATCAAGCCACGATGCTGGCGTTGACGCCTCAACTCTGATCTCAAACCATCCAGCTCTCTCCACAATGATCCTAACTCTACACTATGGGTATCGCTATCCCTCTTGAGGTCTGCTACCTCCTTCTCCAACTTGGTGTTTCTCTGCCACAGCTTGCGATCTGCTTCGCGAGCCGTGAGGAAACCTCTTTGCAGACTCTCTATCTACCCATGCATCTCCATCATACCTCTACTAATCGATGTCGTCCTGCCCACGATAGTAGTCAAATCAACTCTTAACTCAGCAATAACCATCTCAAGTCGATCAGCCATTTGCGAGATCCTCTCGCCCTGTGCAGTAATCTGAGACCACATCCTACCAGTCTCACCCAACTCTGCATGCTCAGCAGAAATCTCAGATGGCGCGTCCGACGCCACGGGACTACCAGGTGGTGAATCAAACAAGAACGGGTGATCAGGTGAAACCGGCTCTAACGGATGTATCGGAGAATCGGGCTCCTCAGCATGAGCTGGCTGTGTTGGCAAACCATCAGCAGCAGGCATCTCCTCCTCCTAAGGATCATCATCCTCCTCATCATCCTAAGGGTCATCATTCTCCTACTCACTCTCGTACTCCTCATCAGAGGGGTACTCCATCAATCATCATCTCTGAGTAGGTGAACCACGAGGCGATAAAATCGGTGACTTAGGGTGACAATAGGACGATAAAGTAGTGGCTGAATGCATGGCCCTCACGTATGGGTCATCAGGGGCCATAGTGATTTGTGCTGGGCGACGCGTGCCAGCATAAACATCCTCAATAACATCGTACGAATAGGAGGTCATGGTTTGTGACAACGGCGTAGGGTAGGTGTAAGTGTTTCAAAACAGCTAAACCGCGAAACTTAAAATACCGTATCAAAAATCATCATAAAATCCCAATCATATAATCTCAATAAAGAATTTCAAATACCGCATTACTAAAACATTTATAAAACAATTAAGCCATATAATTCCTCAAAATGCCATCATATCACTTAATCAATATATCCCATATCCTCAAATCATCTCAAATTCTCATATCTCAAATCATTATCTCAATATAATCGAAGATGCTTCAGCTTGGCGGGCTGGCGGGCATTGGTCGAGGATCGTTTTCTATAAAAATCGGTTATAGTTTAGGTGTCTATTTACCTAGTTCTCTATAACCTTGGCTCTGATACCAATCTGTAACACCCCCAAAATTTGGTACAGCGGAAGACTCAACAAGCTTTAGGGGTGTTATGGGGATTGGTATCCATTCAAAGTCATGAAAGAACGAGTTAAAGTAAACATAAGAAAAACACAACCAAAACGGGGTTTTAATGTTTACATTCATCCCAAATATATCCAAAGTAAGGCCCAAAAGAAGTGAAAGTAGGTCCAACATTACATATCAGAGTTTTTAGAAAAATAGATCCATAAACCAGGAGCCATAGCCAAGCCTTCCAATCCAAACATCCAAATCATCACTTAATTGCCTGAGAAAACGTGCTAAAAGTCAGCTTTCGCTGGTGAGATCATAGGTTTAAATTCATAATTCAATCAAGTGGACATATACGCAAAACGCTTGCTAGCTAGACTAGGGCTTAACTCAAAACCTGCGGATACCCTCCGCCACATCATAAATACACGGATAACCTCCGTAATATCATAAATACACGGATAACCTCCGTAATATCATAAATACACAGATAACCTCCGTAGTATCATAATCCTATAGGTGCACACTATAGTATCCAAAATCCTCAAATAAGCCAACCATAACTAGTCCACACGAGATAATTCACTATGTGACTAAGGTTGACAAATCTTCCTAGTTCCATAAGTATAACATGTTTTGAAACATAAAGGCGATAATAGTCCACATAAAATAATTTGCACGTTTCTCACCCCAAGTATTGAAAACAAAGTTCAAGAGTAAAAGTGGGCCTATGACTCACCTCAAGTCCAGAAATCAGCAAGAAGAAATCGGTAGAAGTAAGATGTATAGCAACTCAAAAGACGGCAACTACGGACTCGGCACTTCCTAACAATATAAACTCGTTTCAGGATCATTTACTCAAAATCGATTATTCCCAATCCCGAACGTATTCCATTTTACTTTCCGAAAATCCATTTCTCGTATTAGTAGTTTGGAGTTTGACGTTTGGTATCCATGCGGGTGGAGGGTCGACACAACTCAAAACAAGAAGCCACAGCAAAAGAATAATAAAACCATCTATAGGTCAAATATTAGTCCAATATATTATTTAAATAAATCGTCGAAGTTTATCAAATCCGTCGATTTGGTAATCTCCCATATTTATTTACTTAATATATCACTCCAAGATTATACCCAAAACCTAAATCATGTAGCACGTAGGGTACTATGTGGTAAGTATCAAGGTTTAATAAATTCCTTAGATATATCGTCAAACTTACCAAATTCGTCAATTTGGCAAACCTCATGAGATATTTAGTAATTCATTATTCATGTACACATACCACAACCTATGGGCGTCGTAGGATACGATGCCCATTAATATACTCGTTTTATATAACTAAATAGTTCTCATTTAATCCGTCGATTAAATAAGTTATGTAGTTATAGAAAGTGAATGTATTAATGCCACATATCCATGACAAGCACAAAGGGTCATAAAATAATTAATATGACCCACTTGAACTCAAGTGACCACAATCCCGTATAACTCGAAAGTTTCCTCGTTTTATTTTCCAAAAAGTACTTCATTTAATATAATTATTCAACGTTAATTATGTTAGCATTTATAACCGTTTAATTATAATAACGTTCCCGACATTTATTACACTACTTTCATAGTATAATATATATTGTTACATTATTATAATATTACTCGTGATCGTTTTATTATTAATATACGCACTTGTATAAATATATATACGTTTTCGTGTTTATATATTTATATAAACGTTTATATTATTAATAATATTATTACGAGTTTTATTATTTATATTTGATAATAAATAATTATCGAGTTATATAGATGGTCACATGTCCGAGTCATCACCCTCGGCTCATTGTCCAAGTCCAAGTAATAATAAACAACACAACCAAGTAATCCATCTCCGTCCAACAATTTCCCAAAACACGTGCTACAACAATAGGGTCCGACTACGGTACCCGACTAACCTATCTCCGTCATCTAATTTGACCGTCACACAATCGGTCCCCATTACCACTTGCTGTCAACACAACTCCACAATACCAATATTAATTCCGTTGCCGAGACCTCGAGGGTCTCGGCTCCTCCATCCCATTCAGTCCAAAAGTACAAAAACAACAACAATTTCAATGACAGATAACCACAAGGACAACATATAAAGAAATATGCAATAACTAAAAAGGATCTCAACAATATCAAGGGAAGTAGCAGCCCACTGCCAAGACCGTAAGGGTCTCGGCTTGGCTATCCCTTTCCATACCGAAAAACCACAAAGACCTCAAAGGGTTTTACCCTTCACGACAACACCAACATATAAGTCTCATCATAAACCATCTCCCCCACTCGGTACCAAAATAAATCGAATCCAAAACTAAACATAACCACAATCAAATAACAGGAGGTTTAGATCAAACAATAATAAGAAACATGTATACCAACTGAGCCGTGAGCCAAGGCTCACGGTTACCCCTCGACACAAGCAAAACCACACACCTTTGGATACCAAAAGTGACCAATATGTTAAAAATCATTAAACCCATAAATCTTTTATACCCAAAACCAATATACAACGAGTTTTGACTCGAGTTTGGGTCAAATATTGTTAAAAATCACATTTTCTTACCTTCCCACTTTAGATCTATACACTAGAAACAAAGAATTGAAGATGGTGAAGATATAGGTGGCGGGGTATGTTTAAAATAGATGATGGAGGTCGTTTTTGAGCGTGTGAGTGGTACTAGATGAATAAGGAGGTGATTTGTAGTGATTTGGTGGTGGTGGTGATGATGGTGGGGCGACGGTGACACGGCTGTGGTGGCCGGAACTAGGTGGCGGCTAGGGTTACTAGAGGAGAGAGATGAGAGAAGATGATGATTTGCAAGGGTGTGTTTGTTTGTCTGTAAATGACCACAAGGACCATTTGTAGTTGCCTTTCTTTTCTTTTCTTTTTTTTTTTTTTTTAAACCAATATACCAACCATAATATAAAAGGGGCGGATTTTTAAACACACAAGGGCCAATTATGTAAACTTTTCAAAGTATTGCGACACTCTCAACCGAGCTAGTTCCCATTATTTTAAAATTTCACGATACGTTCAAAAATGAATATATAGCCGAACCGTAACTTCAAAACATTTAGATTTGTTAGGTTATCCTAGTGCCGGAGTCAACGTAGTGCCAAATAAAATCTTGAAATAAATTCTCATCACATCGATAATCCAAATTCGATTCCATATAAATTTTAAATATTATCAACCACAATGTAGATTTTACAAGTTCGTTACGAATAAAATTTCCAACTTAAATTTATAAACGAACGTTAACGTAATGCGGGTTTTCAAACTTAAATCTTTTAACTTGGTTAACACGATTTTATCTATAGTCACACTAAGTCCGCCTGATCGGACATACTTTATCTTTTCGCCGTGAATTAATTCACACGCATAATGTTTTTACGGTTGGTATGCTTGTTTGCACGTTTGAACAACGCAGTCACGATGAATCTACCCGCGTTAGACCATGCGTTCGGACATCTTCGCATATTAGCTACGAGCTACGAACAGGCACCACGATGCTAGTCAATCGCCATGAGCGCACTGAACAAAAGCCGTGGTCATGTTATGTTCATCTGCGATCATCTACAAACGTTCGGGTCTATGTGGTCACGATACATCCATCTGCGTCTGTGCATGCGATTGTAACTATTAGTCGCGGTCACGGTTACGGTGCGATTGAAACAACAATTCATTATTTATGTTGTTTGTAAAACCTCATGATAGGTGTAATTCGCACTACTACTTCTTTTATGTTTTAATTTCACATGCTATGTGCTATATATTGCTTCACACTAATCTTTTACTTCATTAGGTTTTATATGTTGCGATTCGCGGCATATACTTTTAATATTTGCATTAAGTGTTTTTCAGGATTTGAATAACTAAGTTTAATGCTCCTACAAGAGTAGCACCATCAAACTAGGGGGCTACCAGGGTATATAAAACCATTTTTTCTATACGCGTCACTCAGGGGAGACATCCTCTGTCGATTGTAAAGACAGATGTAATGTTTGCACCTCCTTGTCGCGCATAGCGCGCACCTTTGCCACAGAAGCATGTCTTCTGTCGCACTATGCTGCATCGCGACTGGTACAAAAGGTACGCCCTTACCCATGATGCAGCATACGAGATCCACCTTCACCATTGTGAGACTCTCACAATCGCAATGTTAGTGTTACCCCAACTATAGAACTACGTGTTCTCCTTACGGGGTCTTTACTATCACACGGTGGCGGAAAACCTAGCATATGCGCATCCCTCCCCGTCATGTAAGAACGGGTGTTACTCAGGTTACAGCGAACGCGCCTACAAGGTCGCGGATTCGGATATAGTCTAACGGGCTAAACAGGACTGCGCCATGGGCCCAGTGCGCACTGTCGCATTTGGGCTGAGTAGTATAGTTCGTCCCATGTGCACACCTGAGTTACGCACACATGGGCCATGCTGTCATGGTTGATTGGGCCTACGTGGCAATGAACAGAACTTAAGTTTAGCATAACATAGCCATGCACTATGTCACACTAGACTTGGGGGCTTGTGGACGTATAGTCTGGACTGGGCCAGGAATGGGTCACACCCGGTAGACAGCGGCCCACTTTACGCCTAAACCCTATTCAATGCCCTATAAATATAGGGCTGGGATTCCCTTCTTGGGGACACGACACAACACAACAGGTCTACTCAGGGCTCGTGAAGACAAAGAACGGCCCAGGAGAGTCGTTGGATCCATCCCATATATATATATATATACACACACACACACACACACACACACACACACACATATATATATATATATATATATATATATATATATATATATATATATACATATATATATATATACATATATATATATATATACATATATATATATATACATATATATATATATATACATATATATATATATATATATATATATATATATATATATATATATATATATATATATATATATATATATATATATATATATATATATATATATATATATATATATATAACTTCTAGAATCGAAAACTGCGTCACTAGATTTTGGTAAATCCATTATGGTATCCTCAGGTTAAGAAGATAAATGTCAAGAATCGAAGTGATTATTAAAAGCCTACTTTTGACACGTACAAGTGTTTGGTCACTTATACGCGGGATTGCGCCCTCGCAACAGGTTTTACCTCTCAAGGGATCTTGAAAAGCTTGCAATCCCCGCCAGGCAGTATACCTGATCGTTGTAGTATAGTATAGTGATAAGTACCAGGGGATTGATCGTTCAACTCAGGAATAGTGTCGCTAGGATTAGAAAGCCTAGAAAACTAGGTCTAGAGGTGAGGGATGATTCTTTTTGTATTTTTTTATATTTTATAAAAGCAAGTAATATCTCGGGTTTTGAAGGAGTTGGCGGAATTAGTTGCTAATCAACTAACCCAATTTACTACAAATGCAATCAAAATAAAATAAAAGAAATGAAAATTAAACTAATGTACTAATGTGGTGGAAACAATAATGAGAAAAGTTGTGTTTACTTAGATTTCATTACTCCCTAGAGATCTTTTACCGGTTAATTACCTTGTTACAATTGCATGGATGACGAGTTATATTCCTTAATACTAGTCGTAGGGCCGTGTAAAATATTCCCTAACTCTATAAGATCCTACCTCACTCCTATGTCGAGCCGACTAAAAGCTCCTAACATGGGATCATTAGAATTTACTTATGCATTAAATACAACCAAAAATCATAGTACACCTCCGATCATGTTTCTTAAGACGTTCAAGCAAGTTACCAATGGAAGTCTGCCAGTTTTCTTAATCCTAACATCGAATACAATCATCCGTAACAATTATAAACAAACAATCAACCCATAATCAACATCTAGATTTCACTACATCTAAGCAAACACAATAAAAACCTAGCCTAACATGTTAAAAGAAAGATAAGCGTAAGATAGAATCAAACAACACATAGACATATTGAATGATTATTGGAAGACTTATCTTTATTCAAACATGGAAGAAAGAAGGGTTTGAAACCCCTTCAATAAGCAGGAAATTCGACCTAGGGTTTGTGTTTTGATATTCCACAATTTGTTCCACACTTTACAATGAAAAATTGGAAAAATATATATAGACATAGCATCCTGACGGCGTCATGTGTTGGCTTCTGACGCCATCAACTCGCCGCCAAGTTGAAATTCGTATTGCCTAGATCCAGTCTTGACGCCTTCATGTGTAAATCTACTCTGGGCCGTCACATGCATTTGGACCCTGACAGCCTTGGTGACGCCGTCAGGCAATTAACACTGAAAACATTCTGGGCCGTCACGTTGTAATATCCATTTCCACCTCTTTTGCCACTCTTGACGCCATCATGTGTTATTCCTTGACGTCGTCAGGTACTGTTCCTAGCAAGGAATTAGAGACTTTGTCGTTTTCTTCACTTTTATGCTCCAAAAACGTCCAAAACGCTTCCTTTTCCAGATTTCTCCTCAAAAGGAATGATTTAGGGCAATAACTGATCAAATAATCACGAATTCGGGATTAAATGACCCTTTAAAAGCGGTACACTTTTCGCCTCATCAGTCACCATGATGGAGCATGAAAGTTTTGTACGAAGGCACACTTTGATAAATTTCAATAACTACACTATAAATTGATTCTTAGGGAGAAGGAAAATTACAAAAAAACCAAATATTTAAGAAAATTAACACTCTAATGTTTTTCCAATTGGAGGCACGTGCCCCTTTTGCCCATGCCGGTCACTTTAGGTTAATAAACACTACTTGCAATAATGATGGTCGTGGATACTTGGAATAATGATGGTATTGTTGATGCCAATGGTTTGATCTCGTTTAAGAAAAAGCTCCAAAACCTTAAACGAGTTATTCGAGTATAGATTAGCTCTCACAGATCTACTGCTCATAACCTTAAGAAAGATCATTAACAGTGCCTGGCTTCCATTGATGCGAAAATCGATCAAGGTTGTGCTAATGATCTTGACCTCTTAAATCGCTGTGAGTCCATTCGAATTATGGAAGATATCCATCATTTAGAAGCTATTGATTTAGCTCAAAAATCTAGGATTAAATGGGCAATGGAAGGGGATGAAAATTCTAGCTTCTATCATGCTACATTAAAGAAAAACCGTCGCCAACAAGCTATCAAAAAAAATCTAGGATTAAATGGGCGATGGAAGGGATGAAAATTCTAGCTTCTTTCATGCTACATTAAAGAAAAACCGTCGCCAACAAGCTATCAAAGGCATTCTAAAAGATGGTGAATGGATTGAAAATCCAAATAATATCAAGGCTGAATTTGTTGATCATTTTAGCAAACTTTTTCAGCACACTAATGGGCATCCTTCTTCTTTAGAGGGGGACATGCCTAATATTCTCTCTCTCAAACAAAGTAAATACTTGGAACGTAACATTACTAGAGAAGAAATAAAGAGGGCAGTGTGGGATTGTGGTGGTGATTGTGCCCCAGAACCGGACGGGTTTACTTTTAAATTCCTCTCTACTTTTTGGGACCTTGTTGAAAAGGATGTGATCCGGTTAGTGCAAGAGTTCTTTGTTTCCGAAAATTTTCCCAAAGGATGCAATTCATTGTTTATTGCGTTGATTCCAAAGGTTTCTAATGCCAAGCTCGTCTCGGATTTTCACCACGTAAGTCTAATAGGGTGCCAATATAAACTCATCAGCAAAATTTTAGCCAATAGGCTTAGTACGATGATTGGAATTTGTGTGAGTCCGGAGCAATCGACTTTCATCAAGGGTAGAAATATTCTTGATGGTCCTCTTATTCTAAATGAAGTTATGGCCTGGTATCGTAAACACAAAAAACAACTTATGATCTTTAAAGTCGACTATGAGAAAGCTTTCGATTCCTTGAGATGGGACTTTTTGGACTTAGTTATGGATAAGCTTAGGTTTGGTCCAACATGGCGATCTTGGATAAAAGGTTGTCTTAGTAATGCTCATGCTTCCATTTTGGTAAATGGGTCTCCCACGGTGGAGTTTGAGATTTCTAGGGGCTTAAGTCAAGGTGATCCTTTATCACATCTCCTCTTTATTTTGGCTATGGAAGGTTTACATGTTCTCATTCGTAAAGCTACTCATATTGGCATGTTTATACAGGCACTCATGTTGGTGATAACAATCTATGTTTATCTCATCTTATCTATGCCGATGTTGTCATCCTTATTGGTGAATGGTCTTGCAATAATGCTCATAACTTGCTTTGTATCCTCCGCTATTTTTATTTAGTCTCTGGGCTAAAAATTAATGTCCATAAAAGCAACATTTCTGGTGTTTGTGTTTCTGATGATAAAGTTTTGATCATGGGTAATGTTCTTGGATGTGGAGTTGCTAAATTACCTTTAAAGTACTTTGGTGTTCCCATAGGTTGCTACATGGCAAGGTGTTCTAATTGGGATGCCATCGTTCATAAGTTCTATTCCAAGCTCACGTAATGGAATGCTAGGTTACTTTCTAGAGGTGGACGTCTCTCATTAATTAAGGCGGTTCTTGGAAGTTTACCAACATACTATATGTCGCTTTATAAGGTGCCTGTTGCCGTTTGTAACAAGTTGGGGTCCATGCGGAATCATTTTTTTTTATAGGAGGTGACTTGGGCAAGAAAAAGATGGCTTGGGTGAATTGGAAAACTTGTATGTCAAGTAAGCAGTGGGGCGGTGGTGAGTACTTATTTACTCACCTTTTCTTTATCAAAATGAGACTTAATAATCCAAAAACTAACCCAAAATGCCAAAGAAAGTGTGTTTTTGTGATTGTGAATATTCAGGTACGGATATTTCAATAAATGATGAAAAACAAACGGAAACCGGCAAAAAACGAGCACGAGAGCGGAATGAGTGCAGATATGTAAAAGAAAGTCAAAGCAGAGCCTACAAAGCCTAAAGAAGACCTCAGAGATTTGAGGTTTGTCAGAATGGTCCCTTATTGAAGTTTCAAGAGATTGTCATATTCAATCCTCCAAGTTTCAGAAGTTGTCAGTCATGGTCCTTTGAAGAATATTTCTAAAAAATTACAAGTTTGGTCCCCCATGAATCACAATATCACATAAGAAATCCTTGGATCACAAATTTGAAAATGACAGTTTCAGTCCTCAAAGATTCAGCTTTGGCATCATTAGTCCTTTGTTAATTAGGCTAAAAATACTAGTGCTAAATTCAAGTCCAAATTGTAAGTCCAAACCCAAAAACAAATCACAAGCCCAACACCTTTAATAAACTATCACCAGCCCAGTCCACCACCCACTTAATTTTACCCGATCCAAAACCCACAACCCGTATCCCTTATCCCTGGTCAAACACCCTCACCATTAGTCAAACAAATAATTAAAAATCTTACCCGGCCCCCAAATTACTTTTACCCAGAAACACAAGAACCCTAGTTACTGTACCTCATTCCAATTACCATAATTAAGGGCTAATTGGTCAAATCAAAAGTTTCTAGAAGGTGTCAGTAGGTGTCAGAGCGTGTCAGAGCTAAAAGAAACACAAAGAATGACATGTGGCAGCTTACTATTGGGCGGAACACCTCATAATGATTGATCAAACGGTTGTAATCAAGTGCAATGATTAGGAATGGATTGTACGGTTTTGATGAGCTCAGAAGAAGCACATATCACACGGATTGCCAAGCTGGCAATCTGTGAACTCTCTCCTCTAGAATCTTCTCTTCATTACTATAAATTGAAGCTTAGTATAGCTTGTTTAGGTGGTGGAGTTTAGAGTAGTGAAACTCTGCCCAATTTACTTCTCAGTTTATCATTGTAATTTCCTTTTCATTGTACTCTTTTATCTTAATGAAATCAGCTTATTGTTCAATCATTTTAGTTATTTGTATTTACCTTATTGTTTAAGCTTGTATCTCTTAAATTCTCAGAAGTCTTTAAGTTTATTTTAAACATTTAGTTTACTCTTTCCTTTTAATTCAACTTTACTTAGTTCAAAAGTTTTAGAAAATCAAAAAATAAAAATATAAAAATAGATTTTGTTAAATTCAGCTTTCAAGTAAGCTTGTTTGTAGTTTGTAACAACTCATCTAAGCTTTGTAGCTTCTGTGAGTTTGTTTAGAGTTTTAATAAATCATTTCATTCACAATTTCAATTCCAGTCAACAAAAGTCAACTGTGAGACTTTGGTGATGATTAATGGGGTAATTGATAGTTCAAGTGAGATTTGGAAGCACTTGGCCTGTCTAAAGACAGGAAAGCTTAGTGAGTCCCTCTGTTCATGCTGAGGGAATACTACTTTGTAAGCTTTGATTTCAGTTTCTAGTTTAAATAGCTTCATTAGTAGTATAGATCTGTGTTTCTGAGTTTTTTTGGAATTTAGTTGTGTTTGATTGTTAATTCAGCTTCTGTTAGTGTAATTGTTGCTTACTTGATCATTGGTTTGGTGATTTGTGGTTTAATTCATGATTTCATAGAGTTAATGTCGAATAAGGGAGTGTTTGGATTTACCAATTGCTGTGTTGAGTTGTTGTTGGTTAGCTGTTTTAGTATCACATTTAGGTTACATAAGGATAATAGTTAACTAATAGAGCATAAAATAGTAGTATAGTTTAATAAAAAGTCAAAATAGATTTTAAATATTAGTATACTGTTAGATTTGTAGGATTTAGTGAGTAATAATGGAGAACTAGTTGTAATATAGTATTAAGTAGCTTAATCTAGTGTAATTCTAGCTTAATAATACAAGTAGTCGTTGATCTAATCAGTAGAATTTAGATAAAGTCAATTAGTATTAGCATAGAAAAAGTAAACTATTTCAGGTTTTAGTTTCCACAGGTAGCTGAACTTGATTCAAATTGAAGTAGTAATTAGTTTATTAGGATAGGGCTTTTGCATATTTTAGTTTCTCAGTAGTATAGTCTAGCTTTTGCCCCCATTTTTTTTTTTTTTTTTTTATATTTTCACCTTATTTAGATAGCTTATTCATGTCTGCAAATATAGTCATTTAAGCTAGTATGCTGATGTGAGATTTAACCTGCAGTAGTGATATTTGACTTATAACCTTAGCTTATTTGTGGTTTCTGAGTTCCATAAGAGTGCTTAATAGTAATTTTAATTGATACTTTACTTCTGGCTTTTCAAAGTTGAATTTGTATTTTTTCCATTTATTTTTACATTTTCTCTGATTTTTAATTACTTTTTATATTACAAAAATAGAAATTCATTCATAGAAAATATATAAAAATTCAAAAAAAAAAATTTTTTTTTTCTTAAAATTATTTTAAGTAGTTTAAGATTTTTAGAAATTTATTTCATATATTTAGGATCATTTTTTATAAAAAGTTACGTTTTAATTCGTACGTTACGTTTTAAGAATCGCGTTTGAATTTCCATTTTTAGTTCTAAATCATTTGTGCATATATAGCTTGTACCTTCTGCATTATTTTTTATTTCTTATCATAATTTGAATTTCTCATTGACAATTTTCACTTTTCCACTTTTCACGACACGATTTCACGAATCAAATTTCAACGATTCGGGTAATCCGTATTTCTTGTGGATTTCCTCGGAACTTATAATATATATAAAATTGTTCAATCAATTTTTGGCGCCGCTTCCGGGGAAGGTCTGAAGTGAGTTTTGAATTTCGTTTTGAAAAATCGTGTTTTGAAAAACCTTCCTCTTATCTTGTAAATATTTTCTATAAAAATATAAAAAGTAAAAAAAAAAAAAAAAAAAAAAAAAAAAAAAACTTTTACTAAAGTGTTTTCAAAAATACAAAAAGAAAATTATAGCCTCGACTCCCTCGTGGAAGAGGGGGCGTTGTAAACCAAATAAGCATACCAACATAAGAACACGTGAAATTAGTTGTTAATCGGATTACTTTGATTCTACAACCGAATAAGCGGGGAATACGGAAGCTTAGACATTAATTTGCAAGCTGAAGAGAGATCCATTTTTCTCTCCCGTTTCGTCGCGAGTAGTTTTGAAGGAAACGATTACGATTAACGTAACGGTTGAAAAAAGAGAATAAAAGTTTTGTGTGATTTGTTTTCAATAAATTAAAAAAATAATAATAAAAAAAATAATTCCAAATCAAAAATACAATAAGATTTTTCTTTTTCTTTTTCTTTTTGATTTTATTTTTGGTGTATGAACACCCGATCATCTTCTGAAAGTCTTATTTCTCCATTGTCAAACCCCGAAAGGGTAATTCGACACACACACCGTGTTCATTTCCCCAACGTTAAGGAAATGGACCTAAATAATCAACACCCTCCGGTGGATGGTGATAATCACCAACACGTGCCAGCTCCCGATCTCCGAACGATGGAGGAGCTGTGCCAACCAACAATGCACGGAAGAGATGGCCCGACTGCCCTCTTAATATTGAGTCTACGGATTTTGGACTCAAGCATCATATGATACAACAAGTCCAAAATTCATGCCAATTTCATGGTTTGCCGGGTGACGATGCTAACAAGCATCTTGACAAATATTTAACCGTTACCCAAAGTATGAAACAAAATGGGGTCTCCGATGATGCCCTCCGTCTTTCTCTCTTCCCCTATTCTCTAACGCATCATGCCACCGCTTGGTTTGATCGTCTTCCCTAGAACTCGATTCATACTTTCGAAGAAATGGTCTCGAAGTTCTTGGCGAAGTATTTTCCACCATCGATGGTGACGAAGCTACGAAACGATATTAGCAACTTCCTGCAACTTCCCGATGAGTCTTTATTCGAGGCTTGGGAACGTTATAAGCTTGCTATTGTTCGGTGTCCGAACCAATATATCCTTCTTGTTACGATAATTGATACGTTTTACAATGGTTTGACTTTACGACATCGTGACACGATCAATGCAGCAGCTGGAGGTACTTTTATGAAACGTCGTCCTGAAGATTGTAACAAACTCATCGAGAATATGACGGCTCATTACAATTATTGGGATTCCTCAGCCGAGAGGAATGAGCCAACGAGATCGACTGCGACTCATAATTCTTCGTATAATTCCGAGCTTGCCGCCATTACTAAGAAGCTTGATGATATGTCTACGGCTATGCTACAAATGTATTAAACGACTCAGGATCAAACCAAAAACAATCAAGCCATGGTTGTGAGACTTGTGGTGGTCCTCATTTGTATTACGAATGTCCGGCAACCGGTGTCTTTTCTCATGAGAACGCGTATGCTGCAAACACGGGTGGTAACGGTTACCCGCCTCAAGGAGATTGAAATCTTTTCAGCTACCGTTCCACCAATTATCTTGGACCACCCATTCTCGATCAACCAAATCAAGTCAATCAAGTCAATCAAAATCATAATGTTCAAAATCGTAATAATCAAGGGAATCAAAATCAGAGTCGAGCTAATAATGGTTTTCAAAATCAGAATCAAGGATTCAATCAAAACCGGGGTTTTCAAGGAAATTACAATCAAGGCCCGAACCAAGGGAATTTTCAAACCCAAGGAAATTATGGAAACCCTGGAAATTTTCAAAATGCTAATCATGGAAATCAGAATCATGGAAATTTTCAAAACCGTGGGCAAAATTTCAATAATAATCAAAATCAAGGAGTTACTCAAAATCAAACGCCCACGGAAGATTTGATTAAGCAATTACTTCAGAACCAACAAGCTTTTATGGCAAAACAAGAAGAAACAACACGGTTATTTGCTACTAAATTAGTGATCTAAACAAGCGTTTAAATGATCGACCCTCGGGTTCGGGTACTACTTCTCTTCCAAGCAACACGATCGCAAACCCGAGGGGCGAGATTAAGGCGATCACGACTCGCAGTGATGTTAAATATGATGGACCCACGGCTCCGACTACCTCTTCTTCTTCTCCACCTAAGGTAGTGGACCGTGAGACCGAGGCGACAAAGGACCCGGTTCCTCCTACTAATAACGGAGGTACAGAAAACGTCCAACCTTCGGTTGTCCAAGCGTCTAAAGATAAAGAAAAAGTCGTTTCTGAAAAAGGTGTTAAATACAAATCAAAACTTCCATATCCGTCAAGGTTTAATGATGAAGAGCTCCGTGCCAAATCTAAGAGACAAATGGAAAAGTTTCTTGATATTTTTCAAAAATTGCACTTCGACATCAGTTTCATGGATGCTCTTGTTTATATGCCGAAGTTTTCTTAAACGTTCAAAAATCTTATAAGTAATAAAGAAAAACTGCTTAAGTTAGCTGAAACACCGATTAATGCTCAATGCTCCGCTATTCTTCTTAAAAAGCTTCCCGAGAAGCTTGAAGATTCAGGAAAGTTTCTCATTCCTTGTTCGTTGAAAGATCAAGTGGTTTGCAATGCCCTGGCCGATTCAGGTGCAAGCATTAACCTTATGCCGCTGTCAATCTATGAACAACTTGAAACGGGAGATCTTAAACCGACTCGTATGACTTTAGAGCTTGCTAATCATTCGATTACTCATCTAGTCGGAATTGCTGAAGATGTATTTGTTCGAGTAAATTCGTGTACTTTCCCAGCCGACTTTGTTGTTGTTGATTACGAGGCCGATCCAAGAGTTCCACTTATACTAGGGAGACCATTTTTGCGAACCGCAAAAGCCCTAGTCGATCATTTTGAGGATACTCTGACTTTGAGACATGACGATGATATAATGATTTTTCGTGCCGATGCTTCAAAATCAAAGAAATATGTCGTTAAAAGCGTTGATGTTGTTGATTACTCCTTTGATGATTTCTTGAAACCAATCGTCTCTGACTCTTCCCCATCTTTTCCTCCGATTAAGGAACATGATTCTTTTTGGGAAGAGGTCGATGAATTCCTTGCTATTGATACGATTCCTTTACCTGAGATTGATGAATCTTACTTTGATTTGGAGGGAGATACTCTTTTTCTTGAAAGTTTGTTAATTGATGAACCGTCAATCCCTCCGGATAAAGTTAAGAAGCAAATTGAGCTAAAGATTGAAGATCCTTTGGAGACCGAGCTCGAGGAACTTTTACCCGACTATGAGTGTTTTTCATTTGATACGACTGAGGAGATTAGTGGCAATCCCACTTCTCGTCCTAATCATCTTATCCGGTTTATGAAGCTTTTCACTTTGATATCGATCATACAGAAGAGACGAGTAGTGGCAGTACCACTTCTCTTGCTTTTATCTCTCTTCCGGAGTATGATTCGTTTTGTTTTGATAAGATTGATTGTGATTTTGAAAAATTCTCAGGTGAACTTTCTTATCCAGAGTATGAACATTTCTGTTTTGATCTTGTAAATGATCATGACCCGGGTGGCATTCTTAAAAATGAGAGTTTTTATGAAAATTTTATCCCATCTCTCCCACCCGGGAAAGTTTTTCAAATGAGCTTTAATGATAAAATTCATAATTCCACAATTATGAAGTCTTCTTTTTATGATGATGGATTTTTCATGATTGTTATCATGACATTCTTTCCATTTATCGCATTTGGTGTGATTTCTCTTCTACGTCACTCCGTCGGGAGTGAGGACACTATTTTTGACCCTGGTATCGTTTGTAAAAGTTTTTACTATTAGAATACCATTGGTTATCTCATCGGGGTGGAACTTTCGAATAATTCATATGTTTATCCAAATATTTTGAATGAAAGCCCGAGTGAGATTATTTTTTCCACGGATTTTTCCCCAAGGACGAATTCATTCGGGGATCGAGTCAAGCTCATGTGACTCGGTGATAAAAAACAAGCGCTTCGTGGGAGGCAACCCATGCTTATCCATTTCATCTTCATATATTTCTTATTTCTAACAAATAACGTGAGGAGGGGGTGCCTCTTCCAATCTTGTGTTTTGTGGTTGTTTGTGAATGTTTGTCCAGGATTGTCCGCGATTTATAATGACTCTCGTGCTCGTTGTTTTCTCCACTCGTGTCTCATTCATCGATACTTTTGGAAATCCTATATCCAAAAATCTTATCGACTAACGTTTTCTTTGGCATAATTAATAAATGGCCCTAGAATTTTGTTAGGATTACCTTTACCCATAAAAACATTGAGGACAATGTTCCATTCTAGTCCGGGGGAGGGTGAATCTTCGATTCGATTTGAACTTGCATTTTTCACCATGTCGTGTACTCTTGCAACTCCGTTTTTCCTTAAAAAAATGAAAAAATTGAAAAAAATCTGAAAATTTTGAAAATTTTTGTAGAAAAATCAATGAAAAAGTCATGAAAAAGCACAAAAAAATGAGAAAATTTGAAAAAGTGTGCAAAAATATAATAAAGTTTGAATAAGTGTTTTGACACCTTGTTGACTTTCCAGCTGGTGAGAGTAGAAATAAATATTTTGACTTGACCAGGCGTGTTGAGCCCTAGCTTGTTCCCTTAACAAATGATAATCACATAAGCTTGTGCTAGTCTTGTACACCAGGAGCTATAAAATGCGAATTCTTTCTTAAGAATCTGCAAGTTCCCGTACTTGACTTTATACATGCACAGCTTAAAAGCTTTCGCTAGTCTTTTACATAAGGAGCTAGAAAACGCGAATTCTTTTCCTAGAATTTGCAAGTTTCCGTAAGTGACTTTATATATGCGTGGCTGATTATCGGCTAAGTATTCGCGGGTTTCATTACTTGAGATCTTAAATTGCGAAGAGCGAGAAATGATAGAGTTTATTTAGAAGTTTGATGCTAAACGTGGAGTAGTTGGTTCTCTTTAGAGCTCATGAAAGGTACTTGTGGCTTTTTGCTCCCGTAAAATTATATCACTGAATATATAATAGATGTTCTAGGTTAATTAGTGGTATTTAGGTTTTGATAATATTTAGTTTCTTATTTTCTTAAAAGAATCTTTGCTTTAGAAGTTTGGTACATATCAAGGAACATCAAATATAAAAGCAAAAATGAAAAAAAAAAATTAAAAGTCAAAAGTTGATTATGTATGTGGTTTTGGAGCTACCAGATAAGCTTCCATTGATGATGAAAAATGAAAAGTAAAGAAAGAAAAAGTGAAAAATGAAAAAATGAAAAAAGTGAAAAGTGAAAGTTATGTTGAATAAGAGCTTAAGTGTTATAAAAGTTGTTGGCACGTGAGGTGCATGTGGATGATTCTAAATTGGACACATGAGGTGCCCGTGTAGTACTACGCAACTTATATATATATGAGATTGTATGTACCCAATTCCTTGATGTGGACCGAATTTCTATTGTAGTGGTTCTTGAGAGAAAATGAAAAACTACTTAGTGTTTAAACTTGGTATCTCTATCCGACTAAAAATTATTGAAACGAGAAAATATGAAGAAATTCATTTCTCAACAAAAATAAAATCTTGAGATACAAAACTTATGACATGGGAGTAAGAGGTTTCCACAAGTAACTTTTATGAATAGTGTTAGCATCTAACTTGTAGATAAGCTGTGATCTCGTTTGTACGCTTAGTTTAGGGACTTGTGAAAAATCAAGGATTACGATTTTTATCCGTACGGTCACTTTTCCATGAAAAGTGTTTCTACTCTTTGACGCTAAAAATTATTACAAAATAATGAAAGTTCAACAAACCGTCACAAGTATAAAGTGAGAAAAGTCCAAAAATAGTAGTGATAATTAGAATAAAGAATAAATTTCGGAAAATGAGACGTTTGCGGGAATAAATGATTTTGTAACTTCTTTTGAACCTCCTTGCTACTTTACAATGTTAGTAGGAAGAGTTATAAAATTATTTATCCTAAAAAGCGTGAATTGATCACATTGCATGAGGGCACGACAATACCATAGTCCGGGGGATTTTGGTGAGTACTTATTTACTCACATTTTCTTTATCAAAATGAGACTTAATAATCCAAAAACTAACCCAAAATGCCAAAGAAAGTATGTTTTTGTGATTGTGAATATGCAAGTACGGATATTTCAATAAATGACGAAAAACAAACGGAAACCGGCAAAAAACGAGCACGAGAGTGGAATGAGTGCAGATATGTAAAAGAAAGTCAAAGCAGAGCCTACAAAGCCTAAAGAAGACCTCAGAGATTTGAGATTTGTCAGAATGGTCCCTTGTTGAAGTTTCAAGAGATTGTCAGATTCAATCCTCCAAGTTTCAGAAGTTGTCAGTTATGGTCCTTTGAAGAATATTTCTAAAAAATTACAAGTTTGGTCCTCCATGAATCACAATATCACATAAGAAACCCTTGGATCACAAATTTGAAAATGACAATTTCAGTCCTCAAAGATTCAGCTTTGGCATCATTAGTCCTTGGTTAATTAGGCTGAACATACTAGTGCTAAATTCAAGTCCAAATTGTAAGTCCAAACCCAAAAAAAATCACAAGCCCAACACTTTTAATAAACTATCACCAGCCCAGTCCACCACCCACTTAATTTTACCCGATCCAAAACCCACAACCCGTATCCTTTATCCCTGGTCAAACACCCTCACCATCAGTCAAACAAATAATTAAAAATCTTACCCGCCCCCCAAATTACTTTTACCCAGAAACACAAGAACCCTAGTTACTGTACCTCGTTCCAATTACCATAATTAAGGGCTAATTGGTCAAATCAAGTGTTTCTAGAAGGTGTCAGTAGGTGTCAAAGCGTGTCAGAGCTAAAAGAAACACAAAAAATGACATGTGGTAGCTTACCATTTGGTGGAACACCTTATAATGATTGATCAAACGGTTGTAATCAAGTGCAATGATTGGGAATGGATTGTACGGTTTTGATGAGCTCAGAAGAAGCACATATCACACGGATTGCCAAGCTGGCAATCCACGAACTCTCTCCTCTAGAATCTTCTCTTCATTACTATAAATAGAGGCTTAGTATAGCTTGTTTAGGTGGTGGAGTTTAGAGTAGTGAAACTCTGCCCAATTTAATTCTCGGGTTATTATACAAATAAGTTACTATACTTTACAAAAAAGTTTGCCTAAGTTACTCAACTTTCAAATTGTTCATCCAAGTTACTAAACTTTGCGAATTGTTCATCCAAGTTATTGAACATTTAAAAATCATTCATTCCAGTTACTCCAACAACTGGCTACCGGGTGTTAATCGGTTGACGAATGCTACGTCATTATATAAAAATGGAAATGTTCACGTAAGTTACTAAAATTTGCGTTTTCTTCATCTAAGTTACCAAACATTGCTAAAATGTTCACCTAAGTTACTAAAGTTTGCGTTTTCTTTATCCAAGTTACAGAAGGTTAACCGTTCACTCTAGTTGTTGTCGGGATGATGTGAAAGTAGCTTCGTCCGTTTTTATACACTTTCATCTCCTTTTCTTACGTTTTCATATGTTTTATCAATTTTTATCCATTTTCGTATGTTTTATACGTTTTTATATGTTTTCATCTGTTCTTATACGTTATCATCTGTTTTTATACGTTTTCGTCCTTTTTTATACGTTTTCACCCGTTTTCATACGTTTTTTATCCGTCTTTATATGTTTTTATATGTTTTCGTCCGTTTTTATACGTTTTTCCTGTTTTAAAAGCATATAGAAATTGATGAAAACGTATAAAAATGTATGAAAGCGTATAAAGACGGACAAAAATGTATAAAGGACTAACGTTGCAAATTATCGTTGGATAAATAGACTAACGTTGCCACATGATAACTAACAAAACTGGCGGTCGTTAGCTCAGGGACAAATGGTGCAAATTCTGTGTCTAAATTCTAGGGTATTTTAGTCATATCACGTTTTTAACCTATTATCACGAGTCAATATAAGCTCAGTAACGTACATAACCAGTTAGTCAAACATTAGTAACTTAGATGAACAATTTGAAAGTTGAGTAACTTAGGCGAACTTTTTTGTAAAGTATAGTTACTTTTTTGTCTATTGGTAGAATTTGGATAAAGTCAATTAGTATTAGCATAGAAAAAGTAAATTGTTTCAAGTTTTAGTTTCAACAGGTAGCTGAACTTGATTCAAATTGAAGTAGTAATTGGTTGATTAGGATAGGGCTTTTGCATATTTTAGTTTCTCAGTAGTATAGTCTAGCTTTTGCCCCCATTTGTTTTATATTTTCAGCTTATTTAGATAGCTTATTCATGTTTGCAAATATAGTCATTTAAGCTAGTATGCTGATGTGAGATTTAACCTGCAGTAGTGATATTTGGCTTATAACCTTAGCTTATTTGTGGTTTCTGAGTTCCATAAGAGTGCTTAATAGGGATTTTAATTGGTACTTTACTTCTGGCTTTTCATGGTGTACATCTGCTTATTTCATTGCTTATTAGAAACTGCTTATTGCTTCATACTTGTGTTTCTGTGCTTCTTATGATCTGAGTTTTGCATTTTAGATCATATTAGAGTATATTGCATCTGAGTTTTAAGTTTCACTCAGTTCTGGTACAAGTGCTTATAAATTAGCACTTGTATTAAGCTTTTTTGCACTTAATAAGCACTTCCACAGCTTATTTTCTTTTCTAAATTTTTCCTCAAGTTCCTTTTAATATTTTAGATTTTTTTTTGAATTTTTCATATTTTTCTGAGTTAGTTTACTATTTTTCTCCATTTATCTTAGTTTTAAATCATTTTTTAAATACTTTTAAATAAACAAAAATCAAATAAAAATCAGAAAAAGTCTTAAAAATTCCAAAAATATTTTAGAAAATTCTTTTCTATTATTTTAGATTTTTCAAAGTTGAATTTGTATTTTTCCCATTTATTTTTACATTTTCTCTTATTTTAAATTACTTTTTATATTCCAAAAATAAAAATTAATTCATAGAAAATAAATAAAAAGTCAAAAAAATACCTTTCTTTTTCTCAAAATTATTTCAAGTAGTTTAAGATTTTTAGAAATTTATTTCATATTTTTAGGATCCTTTTTTATAAAAAGTTACGTTTTAATTCGTACATTACGTTTTAAGAATCGCGTTTGAATTTCCATTTTTAGTTCTAAATCAATTGTAAATATATAGCTTGTACCTTCTGCATTATTTTTTGATTTCTTATCATAATTTGAATTTCTCAATCACAATTTTCGCTTTTCCACTTTTCACGACACGATTTCACGAATCGAATTTCAACGATTCCATTCACTCCTTCACAGGATACGACTCGGGTAATCTGTATTTCTGGCGGATTTCCTCGGAACTTATAATATATATAAAATTGTTCAATCAGGCGGTCTCGGTATTGGTAGCATTTATTCGTTCAATGTAGGCCTTCTGTTCAAATGGCTTTGGCGGTTTCTTATTTAGTCCACAGACCTTTAGGTTACTGTTATAAAGGAGATTCACGGATACCATGGAGGTATATTCGATCTTCCCTTGTGCATCTCTTGCTTTAGCCCTTGAAGCGGTATTCTTTCTTCGGTTAAGTCTCTCAACAAGAAAGGTATCGATCTCCTTTCATTGTGCACTAGAAAACTTGGGAATGAAGCTTCTATAAAATTCTGTGATGACGTTTGGTGTGGTAACCAGCCTTTAAAAGTTCAATTTCCTCGCGTCTATATGCTAGACAATGATAAAAGTTGTTGTGTTGCAAATCGGTTAGCCCTTCAGGATTGGGTTTCTGCTTTTAGAAGGTTTCTGAGAGGAGGAATTGAACTCTCCCAGTTTTCTTAATTGAAGCTCTTAGTTGGATCCATTGTTTTATGTGATCACAAAGACACTTGGCAATGGTCGCTTTACGTTTCCAAAGGATTCTCCGTTGCGTCGGTGCGTTCCTTGATTGATTCCCATACCCTTGATGTGGGTTCTTCGACTACTCGATGGAATAAAAATGTTTCTATAAAGATCAATGTTTTCTTGTGGAGGTTAACGCTAAACAAGCTTCCTTCTAGGATGAACTTGGATAATAAAGGTATTGATCTCGATTCTCTTCTTTGCACTATTTGTCATGAAGACGTTGAAACGTAAATCATATCTTCTTTAACTGCGAGTTAGCTAAAGATTTATGGGCTTTGTTAACTAGGTGGTGGGAGCTCGACATTCCTTTTTGTGAAAACATCTCGGAATGGTGTATGTGGTTAGATTCTTCGTTACTCTCTAGTAAAGCACGGTTGATCCTTGATGGCATGGGAGGAATTCTTATGTGGTTCATATGGAGTTTTCGCAATCGTTTGGTTTTTTCTAATTCACCGCCTATGAAAAGGGTGCTTTGGGTTAGTATAGTTTCGGAATCGTTGTTATGGTTTTCTTCTAGAAATCCTAAGTTTAAGTTTAGTTGGGTAGGTTGGTTGAAAAATCCTCTAGTAACTATTAATTCCTTGTAATTCTTTCTAGCGTTTGCTAGTTTATCACAAAGCCGCCGCTAAAATAAAAATAAAAATAAATAAATAAATAAAAATAAAAAAACTGGTTGCATAGATTGCAGTTAGAATAGCTTAAAACTAGTCACCAAGATTTAATATGCTTCAATTTGTTCTTTAGTGAGATCGAAAGAAATTAAAGTATCAGTTGTTGAGTATCACCTTTCTTGTGGTGATATAGCAACATGCCGTCTAACTTCGTTGGTGAATCGTTGGTAAATTCAAGTAGCAACGAATTATATAGTACCACGGTAATTGATAGAGCGTGATACATATAGGTGGCAGATTACTCTAAACTAGTAATTTTATCATGATCCGCAGTGAGATATATTTTGCTATCGCATGATTATTTAAGACAATTTTGGTATCTAATTAAATTTGGTCATTTATTAATGTTCGCCAATGTCAAAGGTGACGACCGACTTATAAATAACTTCAAATAAGTTGTTATATATGTTGATGCATGGCCGTATGTAATCACATGGCTTGTATTATAAGATTGTAAAATTCATATTCTTAAATAAAAACATATCAAAGATTTCTAAGGAACGGCAAACATTAAAAAATTAATTACAAATCTGCTTTTCAAACCGTAATTCGTAATCTAACTTGAAATAAACCCTATAGGTAGTGTAAAATTTTCTAAAGATTACAAATTAATAAATTTTGGTAAAAATAATAACCCATGCAATTACAGAAAAAACAATACCGTGCGTTTAATTTTAGCATGTGTTGTGTTTAGTAACATGCAGTGTCTCTATTCAATTTAATTTACGCCGTTGTTATCTACGGATCAACAAGTATAAGGTAATAAAATTCAATTCAATTTACTTTTACTAGAGATAAACTTTAAACGAATATGAAGTCGATGATATGATAAATTAGAAAACTTCATTTCTACAATCATACCTAATTATTTTAAATCATCGTTTGAATATTTTTACATGACAAAGGTGGAACATGGAAAACAAACTTAATTAATTATTAGAAAGGTTATTAGGACATAGCAAACCAGAAAAACGCAAAAGTTTCGATGAATACATGCAATTGTAGGGTTTTGTGAAGCTTCTCTGTTTATCTTGTACTCCGTATTATTTTACGACATTACATATTTTGTGAAGATAAGAAAACCACTCACCGTGAATTAACTGTATGGGGAAGAAAACCACTCACCGTGAATTAACTGTACGGGGAAGCATGTTCTAACAAGTTCTCACTAAATAATTGAAATTTTCATGGGCGGTAAAAATTACTTATAACCTTTTACTAATAATAGAAGTGCATATCAATTTAGAGTACAATTAATCTACTTTCTGTTTGTAGACATGAATTTTGGCTATATAAAGGATGAGTGGCATGCTCAAATATCACAACTTATATCCTACTCCTCTTATATAGTACGAATGTGAAAATAGTAAGATGCTTGGAATGGATACAATTTTAATCACCCTTGTGGTGGTTATTGTTTTTGTAAGCTCCGCGACATCATCCACTAACACCGACCACTATTGGTATGAACCACCTCTCGCGCCTAAGATCTCTCCACCACCACCACCATCTCCTTGTGAGTCGCCTGATTCCAACTCACCGCCATCATCACCACCACCTTCTTTACCATCACCTCCTCCTGAAATTTGCACGTCACCACCACCACCACCTACATCTCAGAAATCCCCTCCACCACCACCTAGAAAATACCCACCACCTCCACCTAAGAAATATGCACCACCACCGCCACCTAAGAAATCTCCACCGCCTCCCCCTAAAAACTATCCACCACCTCCTCCCAAGAAATCGCCACCACCTCCACCTAAGAAATCGCCACCACCACCTCCTTCTGATTACAAGCCACCACCTCCACCTCCTCCATCAGTGTGCATGTCACCACCACCTTCACCAATCTTCAATTCACCACCTCCTCCTCCAATTTTCACATCACCACTACCATCTCCACTTCCATCAATTTGCATGTCACCACCAACACCACCTCCACAAGGTTATAAGTCACCCCCACCCGCCCCTTATGTCTACATTTCTCCACCACCTCCACTAGGTTATAAGGCACGACCACCACAGAGACCTCCCCGAGGTTTTTTTCTCTCACCACCACCTCCACTTGGTTATAAGTTACGACCACCCCCCCTAAATGATGACATTCCACCACCTCCAATAGGTTTTAAGTCACCACCATCCACGCCTTATGTCTACTATTCACCACCTCCTCCTAATTAATCGTTGAAGGTAACCACCTTTTATGATTAACTGTTTTTATAGGTATACTTTACTAGCTTCACACTCTTTTTGTTAACCATTTGTGCAGGACTAAACATATGCACCTTGGTTTAGTGGGATTATACTTCACACTTTCAAACTGAAGAATAAACATGCATAAGGGTTGTAACTTGCAAGTTGTACGCAGTGAACCTGCTTATATTTTGATTATTGATTCAATAAAAAGTTGTTTGATTTGTGTTTCTTATTAAAATTAAGCAGTAATAGCAGCAAGTTTCCGATGTAGTACTTCCTTTATTTCGGCTAATTCTTCAAATGTTCTTCATAACTGCAAAATAAGATTATGCATGCCCTTGCATCATATGTTACACGTACGTACTCCGCATATTATATGCCACCATAAGTAACTAATGATAACAATATAAGTAGATATAATCACTCATACGGTGTTCATTTCGATCTGTTTGTATTGGATCCAATTATATGCATGTAGAAAACAAGGAATATTTATCTACATTGTGTTTCCAATGCGATCATTCGATCAGTCTAAAATGGCTAGGCAATTATTTGGTTATCCCTTTTCCCCTTTTTTTAATTTGTATGGTTCACTAGCTTTTTGTTAGTTTAAAACTTGAAACAACATCCATATTAATACTCATATTCCAATATGCCACACAACCAACTGAAACCAAATTCTTGATGGCTTGCAGGTTGCAGTTTTTCTTGTCAAGTCGACTCTATTATAACTGAAACTATTAAGTATTTCTTAAAAAAACATGATATTTCCTCCTAAACTTTGTGACTGAATATACTATGTCTTAAAATGATACGACCCGGTTAGGGGTTGTATCGGGATAAGGCACCACTTTTAGCGTGTGCGAGCTCCTTAAGAAAAATGAGAGAAGAACTAGAGATTCGTCTATCTTAAACTTTGATTGATTGATTATAATAAATGATTATAAGAGTATTTATAAGACAAAGTAGGGTAAAATCCTAGGACCTAAATAGGCCATGGGCTCGGGCCCAGGCGTATCATCCCCACTCCTTCAAAACCACCTTACCCTCAAGGTGTTGTCTTAAAACATTCTTGACTTTCCTAAATAAACATGAAAACAGTCCTAAACAAAGGCAGTCCTAAACATGAAAACAGTCCTAAACAAAGACACGTAAATAAAGATAGATTATATGACATAACCTTTATGCCACATGTCGTTTGGACTTCTTGAGTCATTTGGGCAGTCTATCCTCCTGCAACATTGGCGTATTCCTTTGCCTTGGACATAACACAACACCATTCTTCCATCTTTTGCTGCCCCGCGACTCTTCTCGCGATATACCCAGTTCAAACAACCAACCAAACTCTCGCCAGAAACATCTCTACCCTCCAACATCTTAATTACAAACTCCTTGATTAAACCCAAATTTATTTCATCTTTACTATCATCAGATATACCACTTCCATCCTTAAGTAGCGATATCACTATATTCGGCTCATCTTCGTTAACCTTACACTAAGGGTGATCACGGTCCAAAAACCGGACCGGACCGACCAAGACCGGACCGGACCGAAGACCGAGAACCGGAAAAACCATAGACCGAGACCGGACCGAATGTGGTCGGTCCGGTCTCGGTCCGGTCCAGTCTCTGTCCGGTCCAGTCTCGGTCCGGTCCGGTCTGGTCGGTCTTCGGTCGGTCCGGTCCAATTAGGCAAGATTTGGCAAGTTTTTTCGGGTTTTTGGTCGGTCCGGACCGGACCGAGGACCGAATTAGCCAAAAAGCTTAGACCGAGGACCGGACCGAATGTGATCGGTCCGGTCCGGTCCGGTCGGTTTTGTCGGTCGGTCCGGTCTATCCGGTCCGTTTGCTCAGCCCTACCTTACACGCTTCACCACCACCCACAACAACATCTTCCACACTTTCTTTATTTTATAAAAATTCGCTAAACTCACTACGAACTTTCATGCTTTCACATTACTCTCACCAATATCAAAAACATCATTTATCGCATTACTAACCTCAACAACACCAATATCTTCATTAGCATCTAAGGACTTGTTAATCACATATGGAGATTCTTCACTTGGCCATGATAGAATGATATCTATTTTCTCTTCAGTGTTTAGCTTTTTCCTTGCAATTATCTCAAAACGAGCCTCCATTATACGGGCTATGGAACAGGCTTCTCCTAAAGTTGTAGGCGCTAACTTAAGAGTGCACATTGTAGAAGCAGTTTAAGTCATGAGATATAAATCAATTTAAGTAAAGATTCTGAGATCCCCGTTACTTGATTTATAAGAATCTTAAAATCATTCTCATAGTCGGCCACCGTACCCATTTGCAAAAGCTTAAATAGTGCATATTCCATGTCCCGATCACATCCGCTCGATGCCATGAATATTAACTCGAAAAACAAAAAAAAATACAATTTTTTTCGATGAATAGTACCCTGTGAACAGTAACTCCGACGAACAATGCGCGTAAACAATGATGATGAATAGTACCCTGAATAGTACCTGGTGAACAATAACTTTTTTTTGGCTGGACCCTAATCGTAAGCCCTCTCAACGAGAGCTCTCAATGAAAGCACCAATTGATACGAACCAGTTAGGGGTTTTATCGGGATAAGGAACCACTTTTAGCATGTGCGAGCTCCTTAAGAAAATAGAGAGAAGAACTAGAGATTCGTCTACCTTAAACTTTGATTGATTGATTAAAATAGATGATTACAAGAGTATTTATAAGACAAAATAGGGTAAAAACCTAAGACCTAATAGGCCATGGGCTCGGGCCCAGGCGTATCATAAAAACTAGTTCAAGGCTTTGAACAATATAAATAAGTTGCTCGAGGTAGTATACACTTTTACTAAAAGGAAGGAGGTTGATTATGAGGTAAATGATGATACCAATGATGAGGTAGAAGAGGTATGTGATGAAACGGTGAGTTTTATGGCATCTACGAGTTCTACAGCTAACAAAGCTTCTAAAAGTGGCAATGGAGTGGGAAAGAAGAGCTTGTATGAACAATGGAAGGAGAATTATGCTAAAGACGCTTATGATTGTGATGTTGATGATTATTGCTACTTGAATGAATCTCAAATGGCATTTGCTAATGCTTATGACATTAGTCTTCACGGTCAACTAAGATAGCATAGTTGGGTCTCATAAGTATGGCTTATAATTTTTATTGTAGGTACCCATATATGATTAACTTAAACACTAAAACATATTGACTTGATGGTGGTGGTGATGTAGCCGTGATATAGAGAGGAGAGAAAGAGAGAAAAGGATGAGGGTTTCTATTTCACACACTAGTTACACCTACAAGCACACACACAAGTGAGTACACTTGTGTATCTTATACAATCCCAACACCTCCCTTGTTGAGCTTTGGATTGGGTTTGGTTCTTGGGCTAGACTTATTATATTTACACTATTAGACTAAAACATATAGCCAATTAGCTTAGATCCTTTAGCTTAATACTATACTATTACATATTCTATAACAACGTTACAGGTTACTAACAGTAGAATGATCATCACTTTTATCACTATAAGTAACGCTAGCAATCTCCCCCAAAGGGATATCATTCCTTAAATGCTTTGACGTGATTTGGTCTTCTTTTGTATTGATCTTTGAACCTTGATTGTTGTAATAGATGGATCTTGATTCTTTGTTCCTTTATACTTTGTGATCTTATAATATAAATCTGTTGTCTTTTCTTTCCTTGGATCAACATCTTCAATTTATCTTTGCTATGTTTTCTCCAACATACTCACACGTCTTGACGTTCTTTGATTAGATCTTAACTTTCGGATAACTCTTTATCATTATCGTGATTTCTTTGTCTTGAATGTTCTTGATTAGAGCTTTGTTAAGGATTATATGTGTAAGTATGAGTATGTGGAGGTGAAGATATTGATGTACATGGTGGTGCATCACGAGTGGCTTACATCTTTTGTACATGCACAACTAAGTTAGATAATAATAATATTGGGCCAATTGATCATTGTGAATCTTTTCTTAGAGAATTGATCCACTACAATTGTTCTACTGATGAATGTCTTGATTCTATTCACTTTGGTAGGGTGAATCAGTCGTCCGAATCCTGTTAGGGACAGTTATCAATACATTGGATAAATCAAAGTAGCGACCTACGTCTTCAAGAATCAATTCGTGAAAGGAATCTCCTTAGCAGGATTTCTGGGACTTACAATTTTGGATATCGAGAGTATTTGCAACATAGTGTGTAAATATGTTTCGAACAACAAGTGTAGATCGGTATATGTCCTACGAGATTTTATTTATGAATCTCATTTGGCTCTAGACTCAATTTGTGCATTTTGGTTTAGTGAGCAGAGGCTAGAGCAGATTGCCACCTTTTCAATATCAACACATCTCGAAGTAAGAGACTAATAGATTACATGTTTAATCTTTGTGAGAAATGAAACACGAATCTATTGAGAGAAACTTAAGTAGCTGGGAATGGGTTATACATTATATCACTGGGTCCATGATATCTGTCTTCAATATCATAATCATCATTGTGATTAAGGATGACATATGCATTGACCCGGTTCCTACCCAAAGTTTATGGAGGGTTCATTTCTTTTCACCCTTACATAATTTTTTTTTTCATTCTTCAACCCCTTCATTCCCTAATACTCAATCATTTGCTTTAACCTATGAACTTTAATTCTAACTAGTGGAATGTCCCCGGGTACGACCTGAATTCCGGCTCTGGCCGGACCATGGGATAAAAGTTAAATCACTTAACTCCTTATAACTCCTTGGTTATCTTGGTGGTTTAGGAAACAGGTTTGGTGTAATATCCCGGCTTCAAAATCATTTCCAAATCAATCTAAGTATTATAGAAAAACTTGTTATGATAACACTTTGAAAGCTTTTGTTTTGAAAAACTACCCCCTACACATAAGTATCAATATTCTGCACATGGAGGAATGAGTAAACACCTTTGAAACTACTGAATCATTCTAAACAGGCTAGACTTTGCGAGACATGTTTACGTCACTGGAGAAATGGTCACATTATTAGCTTTTAGGTGACAACTAGACCTAATAACAAACTTGAAATTATTATCCGTTACAACAAAAGTCTATTCCGAATAGTCCTTTTTTAGTCGAGCAAAACTTTGATGATTCGACAATGATCTTTAAACATTTGATCACATTTTAATCGCGTTTTCTCCGCCTAAGAAGTAACATATTCATGATATTTTTTAATATCTACTTATTAAAAAAATATGGTTTCGAAAGCATTTGAAGAGACGAACAAATCAATTTGCATAAAAGTTGGAACATTTTGATTATTATACTCCCTCTTAATGAAAGCATATTTATAAACTTTCATTCCAAATTGATTAAGGGCTTGGAGAGAGTTACTTTATGAAAAGGCTCACTAATTAGGAGAGTAATAACCTAACTAGACACATCACATGAAGTTTCTTTTGATCACATTTTAATCATATTTTCCCCCCTTAAAAATAGCATATCTTATGATGTTTCTGAAACCTAATGATTAAAGAATTGTTTGTCAGAAAGCATATGGAGAGAAGTAGATTTAGCATGATTTGGGTACATTTTTATGCTCCCCTAAAATATTGAGTTAATCAAAAATGTTTATGAGGGAGTTATCTTGAGCACAACCTCTGAAAGATTTTGAAAAATATATTTGATTTTTTTTAATACGAGGTGCCGAAGACTATTCAGTGTTGTTCTTTTTTTCTGAATTTTTTTAGGAAGAGTGTACTGATTATAAGAGTTCTGCATAGCACTTTCCTTTAATTTTGAAATATGAGTTGTACACTGTCATATGTGCACAAATCTTCAATGAAGTGCGAGTCATAAGCTGAAGTACTTAGAAGTCGTACAAGAAATTTTTGAGAAACGACATGTTTGAAACATTTTTTATTGAACTCTCGCTCAAACATCTTTACATATCCGTATCATTTGTTAAAAGACATTTCTAGACACATAAAGAATATCGATTATACGAGAGACATGTCGTAGAAGAATATTTTTGATTTTTTTATATTATATTGTTTTTGGATTTTTGAAATTTTCTAATTTTGTATTTTTTATTGGTTTTTTGAATTTTGTATTTTATTTTTGAAAGTATAATATTTTTGTATTTTGTTTATATAAAGTTATTTACAACGAGATGTTTTTTGAGTTTTTCGAAAAGATTTATTTTTCTAACCCTCAAAATCATCTGAAGTTAAGTATCTTATACCAAGTCGTTTGACAAGATATTCAAATCTGTCTTTTGAAAGTGCTTTTGTAAAAATATCCGCCAATTTGTATGCAGCCTTGACAAAGTATAATTCAACAATACCCTTTTCTACATGTTCCTTTATGAAGTGATACCGGATAGCAATGTTCTTGGTTCTTGAATGATGGATTGGATTACATGAGATGGCTATGACACTTTTAGAATTTACAATACATCAGTATGTGATCGCAAAAGGAACCATAATCCTGCAACTGGATTCTCATCCATATAACTTGAGAACAGCATGCGGATAAAGACACATACTCGGCTTTAGCTGTTAACATTGCAGTACAGTCTTGCTTCTTAGACGACCAACTAACGAGCTTATCACCAAGGAATTGAATTCCACCATATGTACTTTTGCATGTATCCAGGCATCCTGCATGATCTGCATCTGAAAACGCTGTAAGTTCAAAACTGAAGTCCTTCAGATACCATAGGCCCATGTGAATGGTTCTTTTGAGGCAGTGAAATATCATTTTGATCTCTTTGAGGTGGTTTTCACTAGGCTTAGCCTGATATTAAGCAACAAACTATACAACGAATACAATATATGGTCTACTAGTTGTTAGATACATGAGCGACCGATCATACTACGATATTTCTTTTGGTCTATGGGGTAACCCATGTAAATCAGCATCTAACTTTGGTGTTGTTGCCATTGGTGTACTTATTGTATCATATTTTCATACCATGTTTCTTGGTAATTTCCAAAGTGTATTTTGATTGGTTAATAAAGATACTGTGAGGGGATTGATGTATTTGCAAACCAAGAAAAAAAAATTTATTTCCCCTATTAATGACAATTCAAAATTATCTTTCATTAAAATTTCAAATTTAGTTACAACTCTAGGTTTGTAGAACCAAAAATTATGTCATCAACATAAATTTATAGTAGTAAAATGTCATCACCATATCATTTTGTAAACAAAGTAAGACCAACAATACCTCTGGAAAAATTATTGGTTATAAGAAAGCTTGAAAGTTTATCATACCAAAGCAATTAAAATTTAAACTCTCCCACCCTTTGGCGACCATGGAGAAAAACAATACCCTAAAACTTTTTTAATCGATCTTCAATCTCTCCCACCACAAGTCTGATTTAATCTTTGATTATATCATGGGTATGATCTAGCTTAACTCTTTTCTTGTCTTTGGTCTGATTTGTGATCGGTTTTAATTTATTTAGGGTTTTTATTTGCTAGTTACGGTTTTTATTTTGTTGATTTGATCTGCTCTTAAATCCCATCCTTCTATCAAATGATTACATTGATTTCATCACTAATCTGCTGGTTCATGGGATAATCCTTGTGCTTAAGCGTTTTAAACCCTAGTTTTTAAAATAGAGTTTTCTAGCTTTGGACGTGAAGAGCTGCTGGTTACTTTCTTCTTGTTTTTATGTTCGATTGTATTGCTTTGGGTATTCTGATTTGTTGATGATGTTGGGAGAGGAGAATATACCTATGCCACCCCCTGTGGTTAATGATACGACTGAAGTAATTAATGATAACAATGTATTTGCTGGTGGGCACACGGAGCCGGTTTCATGTGCCTCACCTGCTACTGATGCGAATGTGATTGAACCAGGTCTTCAATCTGGTAACCTGTTGAATTAATCTCAAATGGAGAAGGAGTCTACTAATGTGCATGTGGTTGCTCCTAATGTTGAACAGTTATTGTCTAGTGCGCGTAAGAATTTTGATGCTACTATGAATCAAGTTCAACGTGAGATTGCTGCTAATAAGGGTATTAATATAGATTCAAACACTACAGGCAGTTTGGATCAGCCTATAAATACGAGTGGTACAGGAGTGAAGTCGGTCTCTTATGCGGGTGCTACTTCTAACGATCCTAAGAAATATGTATCCAATTTTCATAGGCTGGAATGTAGCAACAAGAAGGCTGAAGTTGATCTTTGTGTCCCGATGAAAGTAGTGGAAGAGGTGAATCTTAGATTTGAGAATACTCTTTATGGGTATTTCCTTGGTCAACGCCTTGCTTTTCCTGTTGTCGATTACTATGTTCGCAATGCGTGGGCTAAGTATGGTTTACAAAAGATGATGATGAATGCAAAGGGGTTCTTTTTCTTTAAGTTCAATTCGATGAAAGGTGTTGATGATGTTCTTGAAAACGGACCTTGGTTGATTAGAAATGTACATATTATTCTTAAACATGGAACTTGAACACCAACTTATTGAAAGAGGATTTGACTAACATCCCGGTGTGGGTTAAATTCCATGATGTTCCCCTTGCTATGTTCTCTGACGATGGTCTTAGTCTTCTTGCTACATTGATTGGTACGCCTAAAAGGTTAGATGGTTATACTAGCCAAATGTGCAAGGAATCGTGGGGCCGCAGTAGTTTTGCTAGGTGCATGATTGAAGTGAAGTCGGATGAGCTACTTAGGGATAGCATCACTGTGGAGATACCTTTACTTGATGGTATGGGTTCGACTATTGAGAAGGTTCAGGTTGAATACGAGTGAAAACCGCCACGTTGTGATACATGTAAGATCTTTGGTCATACATTGGTTGATTGTCCTAAAGTTGTTTTACCTGCTGTTCAGCCGACTAAGACTGTTAATGATGGTTTCAAGACTGTCAATAACAAGAAGAAGGGAAAGCAAGGTGGTTCAACAAATCTGGGTCAAGGAGGGTTTACTAAACTGGTTGTGGGTAACCATTTTCAATATCAACCCAAAAAGACCCCTCCTGAACCCAAGAAAGCGGATGGTACAAAGAAGAAGGCTGTTGTTGTGGCTAGTACAATTGTTACATCAAACCAATTTGATGGCCTCCATATGGATGATACTGATGACTTTGGTATTCCTATCAATGAAGTGACTAAGGATGTGAATTCTGGTAGTACAAAAGAAGCTAAGGAGAATGGGTCTCAGATGACTAGTAATGCATCGCATGAACAGTTTGAATCAACGGGTGCTAATGAGGTTGGTCCTACTCCTATTGTTGATAAAATTGGAAAGCTTGAAAAGCTTATTTTTGATGGGAAAGCTACTCTCGTTAATGATGATGGTCATCCTATTAAAAAGGTTGATTTTCCGGCTCCGTCTTCTTCTTCTACGAAAAGGGGTAACCCATTCTCTATGGTAGGAGATATTGTTGTTTCTGATAGTGATGATGAGGAAGTTGTAAACGTTTTTGATGAGACAAGGAACCTTTTTGGTGGTGGTCATGACCGTGAAGATGATTATGATGATTATGATTATGATAACTATGCGGATCAGTTCTACGATCATCCGGGGGATTTCAAGATCCAAGGCATTCGTAGGAAGTAATTTTGTTTCATAGGAGTCTAATCTTATCATTTGAGTAATGGTTTATGTTCTTGTGTAGAGAATAGGAAGTACCTTGTTATGTAAGCTTTACCGCCTATGTAACGGGCTGAGATATGGGATTCACCCATATCCTTTGTACTTAAACGTTTCTTTTTGGAGTAATATATTTACCGGGTCTTTTGACCTTTTACCTGTTAGCATTAAAAATATGTATTATGAAGTGATGGTCATTCTCATATTGTAACTTTGTGTCGTTTGTTAAGATTAGTAATAGTTTAGTCATTGGGCCTTGGACTTGGCAAGCTAATATGTTATATGCTATGTTTCATAAGCCTAGTTATCCAACCAAGTAACCAAGTCCAAGCCCAAGCCCATAGAAAGCCCATAGGGCATCTCATGTTAAGAACTATTTAAACACCTCAAAGGCTCATTTGAGGTGTGTGCTTGTGTGTGTATTTGTGTGTGTTTCTTAATAATATTCTCTCATTTTCCATCTCTCTTTCTACATATACACGAAATACATATACTCTCACCAAGTCACCATCTTTCTTCTTCTAATCTTCTATATTTCTGATAAAGTTATGAAATCTAAGGTCCTACAAGTGGTATCAATCGCCTTACAATGATTTAGGAGTGTTGGGTGTTTGTGTTTTTCGTGTTTTTAAGCTATTTACACGAGTTTTTTATCAAAAAATTCTTACCTTTCTTGTTTTTCTTGGCTTTTAACACTTTTTTGATTACAAACTAGTGTTATAAACCTTTTCTAACAAGAAAGTTTCAATTTTTTTGAAGATTTAAAGCTTAAAAGTTCGACCTTGGTATTGTACTTGTTTTCGAGATCTCAAAATTTTTTATAAAAAATCATCAAGTTTGCAACTTTCTTCAAGTTTTGGTGATTTTATGCATAGAAGTACAAGAATCTTGGAACACAAACTTGATTTTGGAATCCTTTAAGTCTAACGATTTTTGTTGCCTAATATCGAGAAACTCAAACCCTTGTTATCGAGAATCTCACTCTTGTTATCATCATACAATTCCGTGGTTTACTCGGTGTTTTTCTTCCTTGTATAAGTTAGAAAAAACACTTCGACTTGGGATACTTTTCTAAATTGTATAATTTAGATAAGTTTTGAAAATTTTCGATAAGTGCAATTTATCGAGAAGATTTGCAAATAATTATTGAGAATTGTTTGCTGAAATTATCGAGAAATTTTGCAAATATTATCGAGAATTCTTTTGCTGAAATTTTCGAAAAATTACTCTGCCAAATTTTTCGAAAATTCTTCTTTTTTCGAGAACCTGAATTTATCGAGAAACTTGGAAAATTTTTTCGAGAACTTGGGTAACTTATCGAGAACTTGGGTGAATTTATCGAGAACTTGAAAAAATTATCGAGAACTTGGGTAAATTATCGAGAACACTGTCTTCGAGAATTCAAAGTTTCGAGAATAACCTTCACCAAACTCAACTCCTATTTCGTTGGAACGATCCAAGTATCAACTTTATCCATCTACACTTCATCAAATGGCATCTCAGCAAGATATTCATGCAGCCGGTGCGGAAAACCGACCTCCAATGCTTGAAAAAGGTGGATATCTCCCATGGACAAGCCGCATGCTTCGTTACATCAAAACTAAGACTGATGGTAACCTCATGCTCAACTCCATTAAGAATGGTCCATTTCAGCCAAGACAAGTTCAAGTTGCCGGTGATCCAAATTCAACAAATCCTACTGAACCATACATGCGTTTACAAACAGAAGAAGATTACACTGATGAAGACAAGGCGCAGATCAAAGCTAATGATATGGCAATGCATCTAATCCAACTTGGATTACCACGGGAGATCTTTGCTGCGGTCGACAGCTGTGAAACTGCTCATGCTATGTGGGAACGTGTTAGAAGGATTTGTCATGGAACAGAGATTGGACAACCAGACGTTGAGAACAAACTTCTTACTGAATGGGAGAACTTCACATCCACTAAAGGTGAACAGATTGAGTCATACTACACAAGGTTTTGCACGTTGATGAATGAGTTAATCAGAAACAAGTTGACACCTCGAACAATTGTAACAAACATCAAATTCGTCAATAACCTTCCAGAAGAATGGGGTCGTTATGTTACAATTGTTAATCAGACAAAGGATTTACATCAGGTGAATTATGATCAACTCTATGACTTTCTGAAGCAAAACCAAGCTGAGGCTAATGAAGTTAGGAAAGAAAGATTGGCAAAGAATCATGATCCTCTCGCACTAATTGCTAATACACCAACACCATTACAAGTGAACACTCAACAACCATCATCATCCATTCACAACTACATGCAACCATCATGCATTCAACAACCAACACCGGTCTACCAACAACAATTCTACCCACAACAACAAGAAGTTATTCCACAACAGACATACCCACAATTCCAAGAACCATAATTCACTGACAATGATGAAGCTACTGCAGCATTGACACAAGCGTTTGCTTTTCTGACAAAAGCATTCCAAGGACGCTATTCTACACCAACAAACAACAACCAAAGGATTTCATCGAATACTCGCAACAGGCAGATCGCTCAGCCGAATTTCAATATGGGCAACGGAGGCCAAATGGTTGGAGTTTATGGGAATCAGCAAGGATATGCTACAGGATTTAATATGGGAAATCAGAATATGCAGAATGCAGGGAATCAGTATGGTCAAAATGCAGGGAATCAGTTGGGTCAGTTTGTTGGAAATCAGAGGGGTCAGAATGTTGGCAATCAGGCAATGGGTAATTAGAATAGAAATGTTGCAGCTCCAGTAGTTGGGAATTTGGGAAATGTGAATCAGGGTAATCCGGTAAAGTGTTTCAACTGCCAGGGTGTAGGTCATATGGCAAGGAACTGTCCTACTAAGCCAAACAAGAAAGATCTAGCGTACTTGCAGAAAGCAGTGATGTTGGCACAAAAGGCTGAGGCAGGGTTTCAGTTGAATGCAGAGGAGAATGACTTTATGGCTCTTATGGATGACATGGAAGACAGAGAGGATATCGATGCGAACTGCATATTCATGGCGAATCTTCAGGTAGCTAAGTATGACATGGATTCTGACACACTTCCTGTTTATGACACCAATGCACCATCTGAGGTATCTAACATCAACACATGTCACAATAATGATATATTTGATATGTCTCCTCATGAAGAACAGCATTTTGAGAAGCAAGCACCCACTTATGATACATTCCTGGACACGCCAAGTAGTAGCAATACTCCTTCAGCAACTCCAGATATGAATCATAATGGAGGCTTTGTTTCACAGCATGCTGCGAATGATGAGGAAACACGTGCTTTGTTTGAATCATTATTGAATAATTGTCGTATTGAAATTGAGAATGTGCAAAAGGTCAATCGCGATGTTAAGGCCGCGAATGTTAAATTGACCGCTGAGCTTGAGAGTTACAAATCAACCGTTAAAGCTTTTGAATTTCATACCAAAAGATTGTCTGAATTAGAAACTGGTTATCAAAATTCCGTTTCAGAGAAACAACAATTGCAACTCAAGTTTGACACACTTGATGTTAATTCTTTCAAAAAGATAAAATCTTTAAACACGGAAATTTCTGATTTACAAAACCAACTTTCTAAACAAAAAAACAGCTTATTCCAATCTTGAAAAAGAAATGGATGAATTGAAAAAGGATTTTGCAAAGAAAGAAGACAAACTTTTGGAAGAAATCGTAGAGTCAGAACACATGATTGCTCATTTAGAGGAATTAGTGGTTAAGTCGGGTCAGTCGAGTCAAACAATGAAAATGATTTCAAATCAAATTCATCCGATTTACCATACGAAACATAAAATGGCTCTTGGTAACAACACCCCTTGTAATCTCAAGAAAGCTCAGCTAGAACAGAATGTTTTGTACAATGGTAATGTGATTTATACCAAACATGATCCTCCCGTCGTTCGGGATTCTGTGCTAACGATTGAACATGTCGAAGAGAGCATAAATAAAATGAAACAAAAGGATTTGAAACCCATTGATTACAACAAATTGAACAAACTTTCGGGAATTACTTTTGTTCCACAAACAGAACCACTTGCGTTTTCCATAAAACGACCATTTGCGAAATTCTTGTCTAAAAAGAAAGTTGTTTCCAAATCTCTTTCTAAATTAGAACAAATGTCCTCTTACAACACTTTTAAAACAAGTGAGGCTAGAAACATTCTCGATGACGTTAAAATGAGAATTCAAGAACTTCAAAACATAGTTAAATCTAAAACTTCCATCGATATTAACAACTGGCATTCTAGTTATCACATCGAACAGAAAAAGGTGTTTCAAAACGAAATTACTATTCCACTGAATAACATCAGCGCGAGTGTAAAAAATTTTGAACTAGCTTTTTTAAAAGAAACGGCCGACTTTGTCAAGGACCACAAATCCCTGGTAAACGAAGCTAATGATGCTCGTGAAAACATGAATGTTTTGGAAAACCTAAATGATTCTCTCTTCGAAGCTGTTATGACCACTGACATCATGTCCATCATTTTACAAACATATTCTGTTCAAGACGATGAACGACTAAGAGCTGAGACCTCCGCAATTGTTTCAAAATATGAAAATGCTCTTATAAAGCTTGAAAAAGAAAATGTGTCATATTTTAAACAACTGGATCGAAAAAAGGAAGAATGCAAGTATGACAAATTGTCGTATGAGCGTGCCTTAAAGAACATGAAAGAGCAAAATGATCTTTTGAGGACTCAGCTTGAAAGTCAAAAAGGAAAGGGTGAGGAAACTAAGTTTGCAAAACCGTCGACTTCGGAGAAACCAAATGTTTCAAACACGGTTCAAAAACCAAAGATGTCAATTTCAAGGTTTGCTCCAAAAGTCGATGAGAAAAAGAACTTGACAAAACCAGTCACTCCAACACCCTTGCCCAAGAAAAGTGAAAATGATAAGATTGTTGATAAAGGAAAAGCGGTTGTCGAAACACCTAAAGTGATAGCACCTGGCCTTTTTAGGATTAGTCCCACTAGTGCGTCTGCCTCAACATCTAAGACAAATGATAAGTGCATAAAGGCTAATTCTAAAGAATCTAGGGATGGTAAAAAGGACAACAATATAAATCCTAATGTGTGTGCCTTACCTTCTACAGGATTAGAAAGCACCTCTAGGAGCAGCAGACTAAAGCCTAGGAGCAATACAAGGAACAATAGAGTCTCGCCTGTCTCTACGAGTAGTAGCAAGAATAAAGTTGAAGAAGTAGAAGAACACCCTAGGAATTTATCGCTTTTTAATAAGAAACATGATTCATCTGAATGTAATGTCGAAAGTATTGGTTCTAATGCATGTAATGACTCTGTTTGTTTAATATGCAAGAAATGTTTAATTAATGATGTTCATGATGAATGTGTTTCTAAGAATGTGTATGTTACACCTGAACAGAAGAATGTTCCAAAAAGACCTAGTGCTAGATCCAGATCCATAGAATGATTAGTTGCACGATTTAGGACTACCACTATTAGTCGAATGCCTAGGAACTATCTTAAGTTTTGTATGTGGATTCCGACGGGTAGAGAGTTCACTCTTAAGGACGGAAAATTAGAAATAACTCAAGCTAAACAAGTAGCAACTGTCTATGAGTATGATTCTGCTTTTACTCCTAACCCCATGGAACCAAATTCAACACGGTTTCCAAATACAAACTCTTCTGTTCTTGGCAGGTTATCGAAATATGTCTTTGGATCGTCGACTCGGGTTGCTCCAAGCACATGACTGGGAATTTAAAGCTGCTGATCAATTTTGTCTGGAAATTCATGGGAACTGTACGATTTGGAAATGATCATGTAGCAGCTATTCAGGGTTATGGAGATCTTCGGTTTGAGAATTTTTTAATCACTCGAGTTTACTACGTCGAAGGGTTGGGACACAACTTGTTTTCAGTCGGGCAGTTTTGTGATGCAGATTTAGAAGTTGCATTCAGGAGAAACACGGTTTTTATTAGAAATTTGGTTGGTGATGATCTCTTAACTGGTAATCGTGGTACAAACTTGTATGCTATCGACATCAACCAAATGGCTTCTACATCACCAATTTGTCTTATGACAAGGGCAACCGAAACTAAGTCCTGGCTGTGGCATAGACGTTTATCCCATCTCAATTTCGACACCATCAACAAGTTAGCCAAAGACAACATCGTCATCGGACTTCCTAAGTTCAAATACACCAAGGAACACCTATGTCCATCATGCGAACAAGGAAAAAGTAAAAGAGCATCATATAAACCCAAAACCGTACCTAGTTCAGAAGCAAGGTTACATATGTTGCACATGGACTTATGTGGCCCAATGAGAATTGAAAGCATTAATGGGAAGAAGTATATTCTTGTTATTGTTGATGATTATTCAAGATATACTTGGGTAAAGTTTTTGAGATCAAAAGACGAAGCACCAGGCATCATCATCACCTTTCTGAAGCGTATTCAAGTTCTACTTCAAGCTCTAGTAAGGATTATAAGAACAGACAATGGCACAGAATTTACAAACCAGGAGTTAAGAACTTACCTTGAAGATGTTGGAATCACACACCAAACATCAGTTGTTAGAACTCCACAGCAGAATGGGGTAGTTGAAAGAAGAAATAGAACTCTTGTGGAAGCTGCTCGCACAATGCTAATTTTTTCTAGTGCACCACTATTCTTATGGGCTGATGCTGTAGCCACTGCTTGTTTTACTCAAAACCGATCCCTAGTCCATCCGAGATTCAATAAAACCCCATATGAGCTAGTGAACAACCGTAAACCTGACATCTCTTACCTTCACGTGTTTGGCGCTTTGTGCTATCCGACGAATGACAGAGAAGATCTAGGGAAGTTAAAAGCTAAGGGTGATATTGGAATCTTCATTGGATATTCAGAAAACTCGAGGGCATTCAGGGTGTATAATAGAAGAACGAAAAAGATAATGGAGACAGTGAATGTGAAGTTTGACGAGATTTCACAGATGGCTTCTGAGAGATACGCTCTAGAACCCGCGCTTAATCCGATGGCTTCTAATCAAACCAGATTAGGACCCGCACCAAACAGTCAGACTTCTGGACACATCAGTTCAGGACTCGTGCCTCAAGGAGCTCAGTCAACAAACACGGATAAACCTTCAGAACAAGAACTGGAAAATTTCTTCGAGTTAATGTTTGATGAATATTATGGTGGAACTTCGACAAATGCATCTCAACAACATTCCGCTGCACCCGCTCAAAACCATCAACCACCACCACCACCACAGGATGCATTACCACAATCGAAGCTGAAGCACCAACTACATCAACATCATCTACATCTACTCAAGCCACTCCAGTACTTGAAACTGAACTACCAAGAGTTGATGAGCAAAATCAAAACACAAATTTTCAAGAAGAACCAACAAATAATTCAAACGATGTTGCGTTAGAAGAAGGAGAAGAAGTATTTGAAAACCTGTTTGCAACAGACTCTGCTGAATCTTCTTCAAGGTTACAAGAACCATCTAATACACATTCGTTACACCAAAGGTACCCTTCTACGTTTCAATGGACAAAAGACCATCCGTTAGTACATGTTATTGGTGATCCTTCAATGCCAGTACAGACGAGGAGACAACTTGCCACCGATCTCGAATTGTGCATTTACGTTTGCTCAATCAACCTCAAAGAACCAAAGAACATTCGGGAAGCAATGGCAGAAAACCCTTGGATTGAAGCGATGCAGGAGGAATTTCTTCAATACTTGTTACATGATAGTTGGGAACTTGTTGAACGACCACTTGATAAACGTGTTCTTGATCTCAAGTAGTTGTGGAAGAACAAACTGGATGAGGAAATGACTGTTATTCGCAACAAAGCTCGTCTCGTGGCTAAAGGCTATCCACAAGAAGAAGGGATAGATTTCGAGGAATCATTCGCGCCTGTAGCTAGACTTGAAGCAGTCCGGATCTTCTTAGCCTATGCAGCTCACAAAAACATCACAGTCTATCAGATGGACATTAAGACAGCTTTCTTGAATGGAACTCTGAAAGAAGAAGTGTATGTGAGTCAGCCAGAGGGATTCATCGACAAAGATCATCCAGACTACGTCTACAAGCTTAAGAAAGCTATTTATGGTTTAAAACAAGCTCCAAGAGCGTGGTATGACGAACTATCATCTTTCTTGCTCAAAAATAATTTCACAAAAGGAACGGTTGATGACACCTTGTTTATCAAAAAGTTCAAAGATGACATTTTGATCGTTCAAATTTACGTGGATGACATTATTTTTGGATCAACCAATCCTAACCTTTCAAAACATTTTGAAAATCTCATGAAAAGCAAATTTGAAATGTCCATGATGGGGGAACTAAAATTCTTTCTTGGTTTACAAATCCATCAATCCCCTCGTGGTATTTTTATCAATCAAGCTAAATATACAATAGAGATTTTGAAAAAACATGGAATGGAAAATTGTGATTCTGTTGGTACACCAATGGTCACTTCACCAAAAATAGGTGCTGATTTGTTTGGGAAACCTATCGATCCGAAAAAAATATCGGAGTATGATCGGTTCTCTCATGTACCTAACTGCTAGCCGACCCGATATTCAATTTGCTGTATGTTTATTAGCACGGTTTCAGGCAAAGCCTACCGAACTTCACCTCAAAGAGGTTAAACGGATCTTTCGGTACCTACGAAGCACCATTAACATGGGACTTTGGTATCCGAAGGATTCGGGGTTTAATCTAACAGCATTTTCAGATGCAGACCATGCCGGTGATCAAGTTACAGCAAAAAGTACATCAGGTGGAGCACAATTTTTGGGTGAAAAGCTTGTAAGCTGGTCTTCAAAGAAACAGGATTGTACTGCGCTATCAACCGCCGAAGCCGAGTATGTGTCTCTATCTGTGTGTTGTGCCCAAGTTCTTTGGATGCGGACACAGCTCACAGATTATGGCTTTACTTTTGACAGAATACCTATGTATTGTGACTCAAAGAGTGCCATAGCCATCTCGTGCAATCCCGTACATCACTCTAAGACGAAGCATATCAAAGTCCGCTACCATTTCATCAAAGAACACGTGGAAGAGGGTACTGTTGAATTATTTTTCGTTAAGACTGATTATCAACTCGCCGATCTATTTACCAAAGCCCTTCCAAAAGAAAGGTTTGACTATTTAGTTCGACGAATTGGCATGCGAAGCCTAACTCCTGAGGAGCTAGAACGTCTTCTCGAATCTTCTTGAAAAATGTTTTCAAAACCGCTTCGCTGTAAATATTTTTGAAAAACAAAATACAAAATTTGAAAAACCAACAAAAACAAAATACAAAAATATAAAATCTTTCAAAAAATACAAAAACAATATAAAATCAAAAAAAATCCAAAAATATTCTTCTCACGACATGTCTCTCGTATAAATCAATATTCTGGACGTTTCTAGAAATGTCATTCAACAATGATACGGATATGTACAGATGCTTGAGCGGGAGTTCTTTTTAATGTTTTTCTAAAACATGTCGTTTCTCAAAATTTTCTTCACGATGGCTTTTGTATACTTCAGTACGAAACCCGTACTTAAACGATGACTTCTGATTCTTTTCAAATCAAGGACTCATACGTTCAATGACGAAGTCTTTTTCAAAAAGTTCGAGTCTAAACAAATGAAAAAGATTTCAAGCATAAACTCGTTTTCAAAACAAAATTCTTGAGCACTTTTTCAAGATTGTTCAAAAGATTTCTCAAAATCTCTCAAAATTAGTGCTCAAGATAACTCCCTCAAAACCCTTAAGTAATTTTAAATATGCTATCATAAAGGGGGAGTACAAACACTAAAATGTTCTGATTTCATGCAAAATCAAATCTGTCTTTCTCTCCAAAAAGCTTTTTATTAATCAGTTGATATCAAAAATATCACGATATGCTATTTTTGAGGGGGAGAAGACATGATTAAAATGTGATCAAAATGTGTGGCTGAATCTCAAAAGAGCTCGACTCAGATAGTACCAATGAATTGACGAAGCTTAAAATGTCAGTAATCGAAAAGACTTGTCCTGGACGGGTAATAATTCCAAGCTAGTCTAACTAGTGATGTAAGCGTGTCTCGAATAGGACTTGTCTGAGTAGAGTGTACCATATCGAGAGACTTTCTTTGGACTTGACCAGGACGGGTAATAACTTCAAGCTAGTCTAACTAGTGATGTAAGCGTGTCTCGAATCGGTCATGTTCGTTGAAAGTGGATCAATTCAAAAGTGCAAACTCCTCTCGCATGTGCAAATTTCTTAAATATTCATGAGCACATGTGAAGGGGGAGTCCTTCAAAATTACAAAACTCTCAAAGTGGTAACAACAATGTGTTTTATTATCATAAACACTTTGAGAGATTTTTCACAAAAAGGTTTTATGGCACGTGATCAAGTATAGGATAGTCATGGAGTTATAAGGTGACTAAGGTTAGGGAAAACCGTCCTATAATCCGCCAGAGCCGGAGGGATCTACCCAAGGACAATTCCAATAGATTAGAATTAGAAGTCCTTAGGTATGATTGAAAAAAGGAGAAAATGAGAAAGGAGAAAGAAGGGGTTGAAGAATTAAAAAGAAAAATTATGAAAAAGGGTGAAAAGAAATAGCCCTCCAAATGTTCAACCTTAGGGCAGACACCGGGTACAATTCATATGCTACTGGTTGTTACTAAGGTGACGCCGGTATTGAAGACAAAGACGTCATGGACCCAGTGACGCACTGCACTAAACCTTCTTAACCACTCAAGTTCTCTTAAAAGAGCTTGTTTCATTCTCACGGGGAACCGGTGTAATCTATCGATCTATCTCTTAGAGATGGTTGATATTGAAGCAGGAGACCTCTCCCTAATCTCCGCATAGGAAACCAAATGTTCACTTATCGAGTCTAGAGCCTCGAGATTCATCAAAAGATCTCATAGGAACACATGATACTTCTACACTGGTGGTCCAACAATAAGGATGCCAGATGTAAACTTAAGAGTCCTACGCAGATCTTAGCAATCTGCCAGAACATTTATGAGAGGATTCACTTTTGTGATTCTCAATGATTGAATGGAAATTCCTGCCAGGGTCAACATCAAACAGCCCAGACAGCAGGTCACTTCAGTAATTCTTTATGGGTTACGCTTAGTGTTCGCGGTGGTTTCAAACAGTCTACAGTCGTGGAGTGATCCCCAGCGACTCACCCAGTCATTGAGCTACTTAGTAGGTCTTGTAAGCTCTCTCGAGAGTATCTGATATGGGAACGGCCTTGGTAAGGGTTAGAAGGAGTCTTCACACTATGCTGTTGACGATCTCTAATTCTTATCTGTAAGTATCGGATGTTTTATTGCTAACTGTTTATATGCAGGGACACTTCATCTCCATGGCGACAGATTCCACGTGCTCATACATACATCTGGAAGTTAAAGAAAGCTCCCTCAAAGATCTATACAACACAAAGTTCAAAGAAAGATTCTACGCCAAAAAGGAGAATCTACAAAGTGTAAAGACTAAAGATCAAAGTGAAAGAAAGGGAACTACGTGCATATGAATATCAAAATCCAAAGATGTATGAGCATGTTGGAATGGCAAACAACCACCACAGACGCAGAAGTGACGAAAGGCAGATAACTCCACATCACAAAGGAACAAAGAACGATGAAAATCAGTTATCAAAGATCACAAAGCATGAAGGAACAAAGACTAAAGACTATTCTACAACAACACACAAAGTTAAAGACAAAGAACACGGAAGACCCACTCACGTGGAGCATCATTCGAATGACCACCCCTTAGGGGGAGATTGTTAGCATTAAAAATATGTATTATGAAGTGATGGTCATTCTCATATTGTACCTTTGTGTCGTTTGTTAAGATTAGTAATAGTTTAGTCATTGGGCCTTGGACTTGGCAAGCTAATATGTTATATGCTATGTTTCATAAGCCTAGTTATCCAACCAAGTAACCAAGTCCAAGCCCAAGCCCATAGAAAGCCCATAGGGCATCTCATGTTAAGAACTATTTAAACACCTCAAAGGCTCATTTGAGGTGTGTGCTTGTGTGTGTATTTGTGTGTGTTTTCTTTGAATAAAAAGCTCTCATTTCCATCTCTCTCTCTCTCTCTCTCTCTATATATATATATACGAATCACATATAAGTCACCAAGTCACCATCTTTCTTCTTCTAATCTTCTATATTTGTGATAAAGTTGTGATATTTATGGTCCTACATTACCCAAAAAAGAAAGTTTATTATACCACACTCTAGGGGTTGCTTTAGTCCGTAAACAGCCTTTTCAATCCGTATACATGATCTGGATTAGCCTCATCGATTACTCCTTCTTGTTGGTGTACGTACACTTCTTCTTTCAGATCTCCGTTCAAAAACGTAGTCTTTACATCAATTTGATAGACGGTGAATGACTTGTGTTGCCGCGTACGCTAACAATATCCTAACAGCCTCTATAAGGGATTATTTAAGTCAGCATATAGATACTGCTGACAGGATTTTGCTGAAGCTTATAAGGATTCTGCTGATGATCTGGATTCTGCTGATGCATTAGTTTCTGCGGATATCGTTAATCCGTAGATAAGAGTTAGTTATTTTAGGATAAAATATGTAGAATATCTTCTAGAGTTTTATGAATATACGTTTCTTGTAACAGAGGTTAGGGTTTTTTATAGTATAAAAGGAACCCAAGGTCATTGTATTCTGTACTTGTGAAAAACATTCTTAGTGAATAATAAAACGATCCGTAGAGGATCAAAGTATTTAGTATACTGTTTGTATTTATATTCCGCAATAGATACAAGCTCATAGAGATTGTCCATATAGTCTTGCTAGTGATTACATTAGTAAGCTATCGATCCATTGGCTCAAGATCTATCAAGGGTATATCCTACAGCCTCGATCCTAGCAACTAGCGTGAATGATTCTTAAAAGTCAATGCCATCTTCTTGTTTATATCCTCTTGCCACAAGACATGATTTATGATGAGTGTCTAAATACTCATTATTTTATACCAATCTGAGCTGCCAAAACATACAAAAACACTAAAAAATGCATCATAATACTTAAAATATCTTAGAAGTGTGTTTTATATGTTTCAAATACAAAATATGCAAAAACAAATGAAAAATGTACAAAGTTTGCATAATTGGCAGTTTCAGTCCCTCAAGTTTCAAATATTGACAAAACTAGTCCCTGAAGGTTTAAAATAAATGAAAAGTCAACTTAAGTCCTTGGGAAACCAAAAATATTCACAAATGATCCCTGGATGAAAGTTTACACAAACTGGCAACTTTTACCCCTCAAGTTACAAAATTGGCAAAAATGGTCCCTGGGTATTCAAAACTGGAAAATTTACAAATAATACCCTTGTACTATGCATGAATGACAAAATGGAACAATTTTGATAACATTTTGAGAAATTACAATCACAGTCCCTTAAAAATCCAAATTTACAATAATGGTCCCTGGAGTTTGAAAAATTACAGAAAAGGTCCCTGGATATTTTTAAATGGAAAAATAAATAAATTGGTCCTTGGTTTATCATATTTGGCAAAAATAGCACTTTAAAATACTTTGGGAAAATCACAAATTCAGTCCCTCTATTTTACCCAAATTACATTTTTGGTCCTTGTTTACACTTTAACCAAACCGGACCCTTTTTATTTATATAAACCAAAACCAAATCCAATCCAAACCTTGCCCAGCCCACACACACCCCTAGCCCAAAATAAGCCCAGTCCAAACCCCCCTTTGTTATTTAAAACGGGTCAAACCCCGTTTGACCACCCAAAACCGCCAAACAGCTACCACTGTTCACCCTCCTCTCCCACACCTGAAACCACCAAAACCAGGTGGTATTCCACCTCCACCTCACCTCCCCAGCTCACCATCTACTCCCCCTAACATTCCTTTCCACCTCACAGTCAAATCCCATCACTAATTAATGCAATTCCCACTCCTTTTCACTCCAAACCATACCACCACCTCTGTTTTCTTCCCTATTTCCCCAACTTGCCTAAAAACTATCTCTTTTGTCCCCTGACACCTCCATACACTCCCAAAGTTCTTTAATTGATCACCTTTGGCCCCAAGTTAACGTGGGGACTTTTGGCGCCATTTTGCATTTAAACGGTTGAGATTGATTCAGAGAAATGGAGGGTAAAGATGGAAGTGGGAAGTGTTCAGAATGCTTCAAGAAACCCTAATGAGGGCTTATAAAAGGAAGGAAAGCAGAAGAGAAGCCTATCTAGTTTAGTTTTTAAAAAAGTGTATGTCGTATTAGTTGTTTTAAAAGTTTAAGTGTAATTTAAAGCTTTCAAGTTTCAGTTCAAGTATTCTCAGTGTACTAGTGATCTTTTAAGTTAATAAAAATCAAGTTTGTATTATTATCTTAGTGAATGCCATTTTCAATTTCATATCAAAAATCTTAATATGCTGTGTTGTTGTTAATGTATGGTTTCATGGATTGAATAAGCTCATATAAGCTCCCATAAGCTCAATAAAGCTTTTAGTAACCTACTAATCAGTTTAATATAAGAAATTCAATAATTATCAAATTGGTCAACTAAAGTCAACTGTTGCAATTTGTTCTTGATTTCTGGGATTCAGAGGTAAATTGGAAAGGAAGAAGCTTTGGAGTATTGGTTTAGATCCTCAGGGGAGGAAATAGGTTGTTCTTGGTTCATGGTTTGAGCAGGAAAGCAATATTGTAAGTTTCTAAAAAATCTCATAACTGTCTTGTATTGCATCTTTATTAATCTTGATTATCATTGCCATTTTCTGTGTTTCTTATGTTTAATTAATGTATTTAAGTGTAGTTATGGTTTAAGATTGATAGGTTGTTTAGTGAAATAACTTGTTATTTGTTTTCTTAAATCTCACAGTCAAGTAGTATAAGTATCATTTCTGAGTTTCATGCTTGTATTACTGTTGATTTGTGTTCATTTAATCTTATTATATGATATTATGAAGTTTGAAATCAGTTTCATGGATTAAATTAGTATAAATCTTTGGAAATCACCATTTTCAGTTTTATAGGGAGTGTTTGGATTAACTGAGTTCAAGGTTTAAATAAGGTTTTCAGTTGTTGATTATGGTCTAAATAGTTTTACTTAGGCTAAAACAAGTAAGTGTAACCTAGAAAACAAGTCCATTTTAAGCCATAAGTCAAAATCCACTTACAAGTTCCTTGACAGTTAACTGTCAAGGATTTGTGACCCACAAACCCTCACATTAGCTCATATCTTTAAGCTTTAGCTTATTTTAGGTCTAACATAGCTTATTACAACTTAATCAGTCAATTAGAAGTGTTAGAATCTCATATAATTCAAACTAGTAAGTTTTCCTCAAAAGTCAAATTTGCTCTTAATAGATTTTCTCAAAACTTAAGGGATTTTTGTAGATTTTAGTATTAGGATCTAGGCTTTGAGCTTTTGAGGACTTGTTGTCTACCACCTCTACTTTAGTATCCCACATAGCTTATAATTTTAAGATTTTTACCCTGGGCCCCACAGACCCCCAAACACAACTGCAGGGCAAAGCCTTACCCTGCACACCAGATACACAGCCATCACCACCACTTTGGTGGTGATTTATGGCCAACTCAGTGGGCCCCACACCTTCTAATTAGCATCTTACAACCCCCTTCCTACCCAGGTTCAAAACTTGACCCTTAGTTTGACCTATAGATCAGTGGACCCCACCTAAACTTGTCCCTAAACTCTGTCCCATTTCTGAGTCAGAAGCCAAATAAGCAAGTGCTTATTTGAGTTTTCCAGCTTATTCTAGGAGCTTATCTCACCACATCTAGCTTAATTAGGTATAAGTAACTTAGGTAAACCAGATTTCACCATAGTGGACCCCACATAACCTCAACTTAGCTTATTTCTTAGTTTGGTCAACCATAGTCAACTGTATAAGCTTATAAGCACTCTCAGTGCTTACTTCAAGGTTCTAAAGTAGTTGTCTTTATTAAAGTTTCATTATTTAAGTATTTAAGTATTTAAGTAGTTTTATAAAAGAAAAACCAGAAAAAGCAAACATAAAAATAGTGATAGCTTCTATTTAATAGAAATTATCTAATTAATTTTCATCTTAGCTTATTAATAAGCACTTGTCAAATTTTATAATTTTATAAATTACTTAGTACCTTAAAGTAGTTAAAATAATTTTATTAGAATTTTCCTAAGCAGTTTACTATTTATTAGATTTAAAACTAGTTTAAATAATTAAATAGGTAATATTAGTAATTAAATAGATTTCTTTAATTTTAATTAACTAAAGTAGAATTTTATATTTTTCCTAAGTTTTATAAAATAGTTAAGACTTTTAAAAAATAGTTTCATAATTTTCACTATCCATTTTCTAATTTTCTTATTTAAATTAATTAAATTAGCTTAAAATTAATTAATAAGTAATTAATTAGTCAATTAGCTTAAATATAATTTTTAGCAAGTTTTTATAATTTTGTAGTATTCCTGTAGTGTTTAAATAGTTTTATAAATTTTATCATAATTTTCTAAGGTAATTTAGTATTAATAGTAATTTAAAATAGTTAAAATAGTTTAATTAAGTTAAATAGTTATTAATTAATAAAATACTTATAAAAAGACAAAAATATTTATTTTCATTTTTTATACTTTCTTCAAGTTCTTATTTAGGTTTAGAAATTATTTATTTAAGTTTTTAGGTTTATTTGTTATAGTTGTAATTTTTAGTTAATTTAAATTAAGTTTTAAATTAGATTTTAATTAAGTTTTATTAATTAAATAATAATTAAATATTATAATAATCATTTTCATAATTTCAATTTCATTTTCTATTTTCTTTAATATTAAGTTTTCAAAAGTTTCACTTTTAACCCCTGTAGTTTGTAACTTGTTAAATACCACTTTTTCTCTGTCTGTTATCTGATTATCTGATTTTGTGCTTATATATGTATTTCTGTTATAATTTCATATTTTCCAAATATCAAGCAATCAGTAGTATAATCAATTCTCAAATCATCTTTGTTACTGTCTTCAGTACCACTCACTTTCCTAATCGTTTACAAATACAATTTCAATCTCGTTGGGATTTAACGACCCGGGAATTTCCCTGTACTTCCACGGTCAATATTAACTTGCACTTTCTCCCAGGTGGGCCTAACAGCTGCACACGGCTGACTGGTTGGTTTGGGAGGAGTCAAAATTTGGCGCCGCTGCCTGGGAGGTTGTTGCGTATTTTAAAACGGTAAAAGTTTAGTGGTTTTCAAAAACCCTCCTGTACAAATATCACCACTTTGTAAATTTTTAAGAAAAGCAAAATCATATCTGAAAACGTTCATTAACATTTCTCCTGAAGTGTTAACAACACCAAACAAATCATAAACAACAAAACAAACTGTGAAGTTAAATTACTTCGTATCTTTACGATTACAACCTATACAGTTGGTTTAAGGTAAGTTCTGACATTAAATTGCAAACTTAAGAGGGATCCATTTATTTCCTCCCGCCAGCCTGCGAGTAATCTTAAAGGAACGATTTTGGTTAACAAATCAGTTTCAAAAATATTGTCCAAGTTTTTTCACCCATACACGAAAAGCCAAAAACATTTTACTGTGAATATAATTACATAAAAGTTTACCACCGCAAACCAAGGCAGAACACCTACCAACTGGGGGTGTGAACATAATAAGTTCCCAAACCTAAAAGATTAAAAACTTACCATTGTATCCTTGTGAATAGTGTACCTTTTTTAAAGGAGCTGTTCATTTGTGATTATTGGGTTTAAGTTCGCTGTAGTTTTGCCTCGATCTTGTGTTGAAAACTAATTTTTGTGCATGCGCACTCGTTCACAAACAAAGAATAAAAAGAAGAAAAACGTACCCGAGTTACGTATTGTTGAAGAAGAACACACATTAAAAATGAACGACGAGCCCCCATTCCTTCCCAAGGATGAGCCAGTTCCTGACACCCGAACTATGGAGGAACTGTGTCAACCTACTATGCAAGGGAGGGGTGGACCAATTGCACCACTCACTATTGGAGCCACGGATTTTGGATTAAAACACCACATGATACAACATATCCAGAATACGTGCCAGTTTCACGGATTGTAGGGTGACGATGCCAACAGGCATCTCGACAAATTTTTAACTGTCACCCAAAGCATGAAACAACATGGCGTCGCCGAAGACAGCCTACATTTATACTTGTTCCCCTATTCTCTCACTCATCATGCGACTTCATGGTTCGATCGACTTCCAAAGAATTCGATCCACACTTTTGATGAGATGATCACTAAATTTCTGGCCAAATACTTTCCACCATCTATGGTCACAAAGCTGAGGAATGATATCAGCAACTTCAGACAGCTTCCCGAAGAGTCCTTATTTGAGGCATGGGAACGCTACAAACTTGCCATTGATAAGTGTCCCAATCATAACATGCTTCTTGTCACCATTATTGACACCTTTTATAATGGTTTGACACTCCGTCATCGTGACACCATCAATGCTGCTGCTGGGGGTACCTTTATGAAAAGAACCCCTGAAGAGTGCTATGACTTAATCGAAAACATGACTGCCCATCATAATTTTTGGGACTCCTCTGCTGAGAGGAACGACTCATTTAAGTCAGACACTCCGACAAGCAATGAAATATCAATCCTAGCTAAAAGGTTGGATGATTTGTCTACAGCAGTTTTGCGTATCCATCAGAATAATCCTAATCAGGTCAAAACTGTTAACCCAAGTTGTGAAACTTGTGGTGGTCCACATACGTACACAGATTGCCCAGCTTCCGGTGGCTTTTCTCGTGAAAACGTGTCTGCAGCTCAAGGTTCCTATAACACGGGAGGTAATTCTTACCAACCGCAAGGGGATCGAAACCTTTTGAGCTATCGATCTAATAACTATATCGGACCACCAGGGTTTAATCAGCCTCAAAATAGGAACCAGAATTTTAACCAGAATCGAATGAACCAAGGTTATAACAACCAAGGGAATTTCATCTCTAGTCAAAATCAGTTTAACCAAAATCAGAACCAAGGGAACTATAACCGTAATCAAGGTCAAAACAATTACCCACAGGGTAATTTTCAACAACAAAACCACTTCCAAGGTAACAACAATCAGCAACATGGGAATTTCCAGAACAATTGGGCTCAAAATTTTCAAAACCAAAATCAAGCCATTGTTCCAACTGGACCATCACATGATGAGTTATTAAAACAGTTTATGAAATCCCAAGAAGAACTAAACAGAATGCTGGTTAGTCAAATGTCTAATTTCCAGAAGTCTTTAAATGATCGACCCTCGGGCTCAGGTACAACTTTACCTAGCAACACGATCGCTAATCCGAGGGGCGATGTAAAGGCGATCACCACAAGAAGTGGAGTTTCTTACCAAGGACCTACAGCTCCCTCTACCTCATCTCCTATCCCTGTAGAAGAATGTGAAACTGAGGATACTACGGATACGGTGATTCCTAATAATAACGGAGGTACTAATGACATCCCTCCTCCAGTTATCCCGGTCCCAACTCCCTTTAAAATAGTCAGGCTTGAAACTACTGAAGGTCCTGTTGAAAATCCAAAAGCCAACCCAAAAACAACAATTCCATATCCCTCACGATTGCAAGACCAAAAGCTCCGTGAAAAAGCTAATCATCAGATGGAAAAATTCTTTCAGATTTTCCAAGAACTACACTTCGATATTAGTTTCGCGGACGCTCTTCTTTTAATGCCCAAATTCGCATCGACAATCAAAAACCTGTTGAGCAATAAAGAAAAAATGTTTGAAATGGCACGAACTCCACTTAATGAGAACTGCTCTGCGGTTCTGTTAAAACAGCTTCCCGAAAAGCTAGGAGACCCCGGGAGATTTCTAATACCATGTACTTTCCCGGGTATGGTTGAATGCTTTGCCTTGGCCGATCTTGGTGCAAGCATCAACTTAATGCCTCATTCAGTTTGGAAAAAGCTCTCTCTTCAGGCTTAGTCCCACATGCATGACTCTCGAGCTTGCAGACCGTTCAATTTCACGTCCCCTCGGTATTGCCGAGGACGTATTTGTGAGAGTGGGAAAGTTCCATTTTCCGGCAGACTTTGTCGTTGTTGATTTCGATGCAGATTCAAAAGTTCCTCTCATTCTTGGGAGGGGATTCTTAAGAACGGGACGTGCATTAATCGATGTTTTCGATGAGGAAATCACGTTACGAGTTGGCAATGAAGCGATAACGTTCAACCTTGATCAAACCTCGAGATACTCCTCGAATTATGATGCTGAATCGGTCAACCGAATTGATGTCATTGACATTGCATCCGAGGAGTATGCTCAGGAAATCCTTGGATTCGCTGATAATTTTTCGAGTGGCAATCCCACTACTTCTTCTGATCCCATAATCGCTAATTCTTCTCCTTCCCTCACTCCGTTTGGGGGAAGTGATTTCGTCCTTGAGGAATTAGAGGCCTTTCTCAAAAGTGATTCAGTTCCCGAAGGAATTGATTACCAAGAGATTGACCCGGAGGGGGATATACTTCTCCTTGAGGAGTTATTGAACAAAGATCCTTCTCCCATTCTTGTTCTACCTCCACAACTTCATAAGGTGGAAGTCAAATATGTTGAGAAAAATGATGACTTCCCCGAGGTTGAACTTAAGGACCTGCCTCCTCATCTAGAATATGCATTCTTGGAAGGTAACGATAAGTTACCGGTCATTATTGCAAAAGACTTAAAGGATGAGGAGAAAACCGCGCTGCTCAAGGTTTTAAAGTCCCACAAACAAGCAATTGCTTGGAAACTCTCAGACATAAAGGGTATTAACCCGGATTTTTGTACACACAAAATCCTAATGGAAGAGGACTTTAAACCTACCGTGCAGCATCAAAGAAGGGTAAATCCAAAAATCCACGAAGTTATAAAAGCAGAAGTTATCAAACTTCTTGATGCGGGATTGATTTACCCTATATCAGATAGTCCTTGGGTTAGCCCAATTCATTGTGTTCCAAAGAAGGGTGGCATTATGGTTATCACAAATGAGGACAACGAGTTAATACCAACTTGTTTGGTTACAGGGTGGCGAGTATGTATTGATTACAGAAAGCTTAACGAAGCCACCCGCAAAGACCATTTTCCTCTGCCCTTTATGGACCAAATGCTCGAAAGACTAGCGGGAAATGAGTACTATTGTTTCCTTGACGGCTTCTCGGGTTACTTCCAAATTCCCATTGATCCACAGGATCAAGATAAAACTACCTTCACATGCCCTTACGGGACATTTGCCTATCGTCGCATGCCTTTTGGGTTATGCAATGCTCCGGGCACTTTCCAGAGGTGCATGATGGCTATTTTCCATGACATGATCGGAAAAACCATGGAGGTATTTATGGATGACTTCTCAGTCATCGGGAATTCTTTCGACTCGTGCCTCTCCCACTTAGAAAAAATGCTTCAACGTTGTGAAAACACTAATCTTTGTCTAAACTGGGAGAAGAGCCATTTTATGGTTAAAGAGGGCATTGTCCTCGGCCATAAAATTTCAAAAAGTGGGATTGAGGTCGATAAGGCCAAAATTGATGTTATTGCTAAACTGCCTCATCCCACAACTGTTAAAGGAATTAGGAGTTTCCTCGGCCATGCCGGGTTCTATCGGAGATTCATTCAAGATTTCTCCAAAATAGCCCGGCCTATGACTCATCTTCTTGAAAAGGATGCTCCTTTTATCTTTTTCCCTGAGTGCATCGAGGCTTTTTCTATTTTAAAAAAAGGCTTACTGAGGCACCAATCCTTGTTACCCCGACTGGGACTTACCCTTTGAACTTATGTGCGATGCTAGCGATTATGCTATTGGTGCAGTTCTGGGGCAACGCAAAACCAAACATTTTCAGCCAATACACTACGCAAGTAAGACCATGAATGAGGCTCAAACACACTATACCACCACAGAAAAAGAATTATTAGTTGTGGTATATGCCTTCGAAAAATTTCGGTCTTACTTAATCTTAAACAAAAGCGTGGTGTATACGGACCATTCGGCTTTGAAATACCTGTTCACTAAACAGGATGCAAAGCCAAGACTACTCCGTTGGGTCCTACTCCTCCAGGAATTCGATATTCTCATAAGAGATAAAAAAAAGGAGCAGAAAACCTTGCTGCTGATCACTTGTCCCGGTTAGAAAATCCTCATCAGGATATTCTCGAGAGAAAAGAAATAAATGAAACTTTTCCTCTGGAGACTCTAAATCTAATCTCTACCCGGGATAATACCACCACCCCATGGTTTGCCGACTTTGCAAATTACCGTGCGAGAAATTTCGTTGTGAAAGGGATGTCGTCCCAACAGAAAAGAAAATTCTTTAAAGATGTAAAACATTACTTCTGGGACGACCCCTACTTATTCAAAATATGTGCGGATCAAGTCATCCGACGGTGTGTCCATGGCCAAGAAGCCATGGAAATTCTTAAAGCTTGTCATGATGGACCCACGGGGGGACATCATAACCCAAACTACACCGCCAAAAAGGTGTTTGATTCAGGATTCTTTTGGCCCACGATATATAAAGACGCCCATGAACTTATCAAAACCTGTGAGGCTTGCCAGCGTCACAAGAATATTTCTAAAAAGAATGAGATGCCGCAAAACGCCATCCAAGTCTGTGAAATATTTGATATGTGGGGCATTGATTTTATGGGGCCATTCCCGTCTTCACGAGGGAATAAGTATATACTCGTGGCTGTCGACTATCTGTCAAAATGGGTTGAGGCAAAAGCCTTACCCACCAATGATGCCCGAGTAGTTGTTAAATTTTTAAAATCTCTCTTTGCCAGATTCGGGACTCCTCGTGCCATTATCAGTGATCGTGGTACTCACTTTTGCAATGAACAATTTGCAAGAGTAATGCTGAAATATGGTGTAACTCACCGTCTTTCTACAGCATACCACCCCCAAACAAGTGGGCAGGTGGAGGTCTCAAATCGGGGTATTAAGAGAATTCTCGAGAGGACGGTTGGTGAAAACCGTGCCTCTTGGTCGGATAAGCTGGACGATGCATTATGGGCTTTCCGCACTGCTTACAAAACACCCATAGGGTGTACTCCATATAAGCTAGTGTACGGGAAAGCATGTCATCTTCCGATCGAATTAGAACATAAGGCCTATTGGGCCTTAAAACATGCAAATTTCGACCTTCAGACAGCGGGTGATCACCGTAAAGTTCAACTTAACGAACTAAATGAATTACGTGATCAAGCTTATGAAAATTCTTTAATCTATAAAGAAAAGACTAAAAAGATACATGACTCTAAAATAAAGAACCGCGTTTTCAACGTTGGTGACAGAGTTCTTCTTTTCAATTCAAGGTTAAAAATTTTCTCGGGTAAACTAAAAACCCGTTGGTCTGGACCATTTACTATAACCAAAGTATACCCATATGGAACTGTTGAGTTATTGCAACCCGACGGTCCCAATTTTAAAGTAAATGGTCATTGGTTAAAACACTATTTTGGAGGGGACATACAACCAATGGTTGTCCCGGATCTCCAAACTTACCCCATGGACCAATAAATTCGGGGTCGAGTCAAACTAGCGACTCGGTTAACAAAAACTAGTTTCCCCAAGGACAATTTTAATTCGGGGTCGAGTCAAGCTAGTGACTCGGGAATCAAAAACAAGCTACCTCATGGACAAAACAATTCGAGGTCGAGTCAAGCTAGTGACTCGGTAATCAAAAGCATAGCAATATGGGTTTTCACTCATATTTCTGATTTCTTTCTCTTTTCTACCACCCTAGTGTGGGGGAGACGAACCACATGTTGTACATATGTAAAATATTTTTTCAAAAAAAAAAAAAATGGTATAAGACATATAAAAAGAAAAAAGTGAGTTTGTATGTAAATAGAGTAAAATAAAAGGTTAATAATATTACCTTCTTACGTTCTAAGTCTTGGTGGGACACCAAGTACTGTGAATATTGAGGGCAATATTCAGTTCTAAGTGTGGGGGAGCGTTCTCACGAATGCAAAACACAACACATGTTCCATCAAGAACCCCCATTTGATCAAAATTACCAGTTTTTTCACACTTAGAAATGCAAATAATGGTATCAATCCTCCATGTCTAACCCACAACAGGATTGGCTAGTCCAGGAGCAAACGGCTCTTGGTAAAGACATCTCAAAACCGTTGATGGCTTGCAATTTGCCAAAAATTGTATGGTTCCTCAACTCCCCATTATCCTCAAAAGCTAATGAGTTGGCTAGCCCGCAAGATTATGGCTTGCGGTAAAGGCCGTGGAAAAACCATAATTGGTAATCAGCTCACCAAGATGTTGACTATTCCATCAAGAGTTGGCTAGTCCAGAAGCAAACGGCTTTTGGTAAAGACAAATCAAATCCGTTGACAGCTGGTGGTTTGCTAAAAATCACACGGTTATCAGGTGTGCCACAGTTCTTACACCTGGTTACTCCAGAAGTGATGGCTTTTGGTAAAGAGTAAAAATCCATTAATTTTTTCTCAAATAGATTGCTAGGGACTAGCAATAGTTTAGTGTGGGGGATTGATGAGTGTCTAAATACTCATCATTTTATACCAATCTGAGCTGCCAAAACATACAAAAACACTCAAAAATGCATCATAATACTTAAAATATCTTAGAAGTGTGTTTTATATGTTTCAAATACAAAATATGCAAAAACAAATGAAAAACGTACAAAGTTTGCATAATTGGCAGTTTCAGTCCCTCAAGTTTCAAATATTGACAAAACTAGTCCCTGAAGGTTTAAAATAAATGAAAAGTCAACTTAAGTCCTTGGGAAACCAAAAATATTCACAAATGATCCCTGGATGAAAGTTTACACAAACTGGCAACTTTTACCCCTCAAGTTACAAAATTGGCAAAAATGGTCCCTGGGTATTCAAAACTGGAAAATTTACAAATAATACCCTTGTACTATGCATGAATGACAAAATGGAACAATTTTGATAACATTTTGAGAAAAAAAATCTAAATTTACAATAATGGTCCCTGGAGTTTAAAAAATTACAGAAAAGGTCCCTGGATATTTTTAAATGGAAAAATAAATAAATTGGTCCTTGGTTTATCATATTTGGCAAAAATAGCACTTTAAAATACTTTGGGAAAATCACAAATTCAGTCCCTCTTTTTTACCCAAATTACATTTTTGGTCCTTGTTTACACTTTAACCAAACCGGACCCTTTTTATTTATATAAACCAAAACCAAATCCAATCCAAACCTTGCCCAGCCCACACACACCCCTAGCCCAAAATAAGCCCAGTCCAAACCCCCCTTTGTTATTTAAAACGGGTCAAACCCCGTTTGACCACCCAAAACCGCCAAACAGCTACCACTGTTCACCCTCCTCTCCCACACCTGAAACCACCAAAACCAGGTGGTATTCCACCTCCACCTCACCTCCCCAGCTCACCATCTACTCCCCCTAACATTCCTTTCCACCTCACAGTCAAATCCCATCACTAATTAATGCAATTCCCACTCCTTTTCACTCCAAACCATACCACCACCTCTGTTTTCTTCCCTATTTCCCCAACTTGCCTAAAAACTATCTCTTTTGTCCCCTGACACCTCCATATACTCCCAAAGTTCTTTAATTGATCACCTTTGGCCCCAAGTTAACGTGGGGACTTTTGGCGCCATTTTGCATTTAAACGGTTGAGATTGATTCAGAGAAATGGAGGGTCAAGATGGAAGTGGGAAGTGTTCAGAATGCTTCAAGAAACCCTAATGAGGGCTTATAAAAGGAAGGAAAGCAGAAGAGAAGCCTATCTAGTTTAGTTTTTAAAAAAGTGTATGTCGTATTAGTTGTTTTAAAAGTTTAAGTGTAATTTAAAGCTTTCAAGTTTCAGTTCAAGTATTCTCAGTGTACTAGTGATCTTTTAAGTTAATAAAAATCAAGTTTGTATTATTATCTTAGTGAATGCCATTTTCAATTTCATATCAAAAATCTTAATATGCTGTGTTGTTGTTAATGTATGGTTTCATGGATTGAATAAGCTCATATAAGCTCCCATAAGCTCAATAAAGCTTTTAGTAACCTACTAATCAGTTTAATATAAGAAATTCAATAATTATCAAATTGGTCAACTAAAGTCAACTGTTGCAATTTGTTCTTGATTTCTGGGATTCAGAGGTAAATTGGAAAGGAAGAAGCTTTGGAGTATTGGTTTAGATCCTCAGGGGAGGAAATAGGTTGTTCTTGGTTCATGGTTTGAGCAGGAAAGCAATATTGTAAGTTTCTAAAAAATCTCATAACTGTCTTATATTGCATCTTTATTAATCTTGATTATCACTGCCATTTTCTGTGTTTCTTATGTTTAATTAATGTATTTAAGTGTAGTTATGGTTTAAGATTGATAGGTTGTTTAGTGAAATAACTTGTTATTTGTTTTCTTAAATCTCACAGTCAAGTAGTATAAGTATCATTTCTGAGTTTCATGCTTGTATTACTGTTGATTTGTGTTCATTTAATCTTATTATATGATATTATGAAGTTTGAAATCAGTTTCATGGATTAAATTAGTATAAATCTTTGGAAATCACCATTTTCAGTTTTATAGGGAGTGTTTTGATTAATTGAGTTCAAGGTTTAAATAAGGTTTTTAGTTGTTGATTATGGTCTAAATAGTTTTACTTAGGCTAAAACAAGTAAGTGTAACCTAGAAAACAAGTCCATTTTAAGCCATAAGTCAAAATCCACTTACAAGTTCCTTGACAGTTAACTGTCAAGGATTTGTGACCCACAAACCCTCACATTAGCTCATATCTTTAAGCTTTAGCTTATTTAAGGTCTAACATAGCTTATTACAACTTAATCAGTCAATTAGAAGTGTTAGAATCTCATATAAGTCAAACTAGTAAGTTTTCCTCAAAAGTCAAATTTGCTCTTAACAGATTTTCTCAAAACTTAAGGGATTTTTGTAGATTTTAGTATTAGGATCTAGGCTTTGAGCTTTTGAGGACTTGTTGTCTACCACCTCTACTTCAGTATCCCACATAGCTTATAATTTTAAGATTTTTACCCTGGGCCCCACAGACCCCCAAACACAACTGCAGGGCAAAGCCTTACCCTGCACACCAGATACACAGCCATCACCACCACTTTGGTGGTGATTTGTGGCCAACTCAGTGGGCCTCACACCTTCTAATTAGCATCTTACAACCCCCCTCCTACCCAGGTTCAAAACTTGACCCTTAGTTGACCTATAGATCAGTGGACCCCACCTAAACTTGTCCCTAAACTCTGTCCCATTTCTGAGTCAGAAGCCAAATAAGCAAGTGCTTATTTGAGTTTTCCAGCTTATTCTAGGAGCTTATCTCACCACATCTAGCTTAATTAGGTATAAGTAACTTAGGTAAACCAGATTTCACCATAGTGGACACCACATAACCTCAACTTAGCTTATTTCTTAGTTTGGTCAACCATAGTCAACTGTATAAGCTTATAAGCACTCTCAGTGCTTACTTCAAGGTTCTAAAGTAGTTGTCTTTATTAAAGTTTCATTATTTAAGTATTTAAGTAGTTTTATAAAAGAAAAACCAGAAAAAGCAAACATAAAAATAGTGATAGCTTCTATTTAATAGAAATTATCTAATTAATTTTCATCTTAGCTTATTAATAAGCACTTGTCAAATTTTATAATTTTATAAATTACTTAGTACCTTAAAGTAGTTAAAATAATTTTATTAGAATTTTCCTAAGCAGTTTACTATTTATTAGATTTAAAACTAGTTTAAATAATTAAATAGGTAATATTAGTAATTAAATAGATTTCTTTAATTTTAATTAACTAAAGTAGAATTTTATATTTTTCCTAAGTTTTATAAAATAGTTAAGACTTTTAAAAAATAGTTTCATAATTTTCACTGTCCATTTTCTAATTTTCTTATTTAAATTAATTAAATTAGCTTAAAATTAATTAATAAGTAATTAATTATTCAATTAGCTTAAATATAATTTTTAGCAAGTTTTTATAATTTTGTAGTATTCCTGTAGTGTTTAAATAGTTTTATAAATTTTATCATAATTTTCTAAGGTAATTTAGTATTAATAGTAATTTAAAATAGTTAAAATAGTTTAATTAAGTTAAATAGTTATTAATTAATAAAATACTTATAAAAAGACAAAAATATTTATTTTCATTTTTTATACTTTCTTCAAGTTCTTATTTAGGTTTAGAAATTATTTATTTAAGTTTTTAGGTTTATTTGTTATAGTTGTAATTTTTAGTTAATTTAAATTAAGTTTTAAATTAGATTTTAATTAAGTTTTATTAATTAAATAATAATTAAATATTATAATAATCATTTTCATAATTTCAATTTCATTTTCTATTTTCTTTAATATTAAGTTTTCAAAAGTTTCACTTTTAACCCCTGTAGTTTGTAACTTGTTAAATACCACTTTTTCTCTGTCTGTTATCTGATTATCTGATTTTGTGCTTATATCTGTATTTCTGTTATAATTTCATATTTTCCAAATATCAAGCAATCAGTAGTATAATCAATTCTCAAATCATCTTTGTTACTGTCTTCAGTACCACTCACTTTCCTAATCGTTTACAAATACAATTTCAATCTCGTTGGGATTTAACGACCCGGAAATTTCCCTGTACTTCCACGGTCAATATTAACTTGCACTTTCTCCCAGGTGGGCCTAACAGCTACACACGGCTGACTGGTTGGTTTGGGAGGAGTCAATTTACTGCGGATGACAGTTTGCTCCTCATCGAGAGGTTTGTTCTTCCATATTGATAACGCTCAAATTGTGCATGTTTTGAGTAGCTTTATCCGTGCTTTTGTGTAGGTTATTTGGTTATATTTATATGCTTTTGTTACTTAATCGTACCAAAAAATATTTTCCATGTATATGTAGCCATATACAGGAAAATGAAGGAAAAGTGGAAGAAATGATGAATAAATGAAGATTCGCATCAAAAAGAATTTCAAAGACTGAAGATCCAAGTATTCAACATTCCAAAGTTTCAAGACAAAGAAAAGACCAAGTTTGGATAAAGAATTTAGAGCTACGAACAAGAAACAAGCAATCGACAAGCCAAATGTAAGAAGTCTAAGTAATATCCTGCTGAAGGCTCCCAGTCGATCGGTTGCTGCCCGTAACTGATTCGGCTGGGGAATGTATCGAAGACCAGCCAATCGGTTGGAGGACTGACCGATTGGCTGGATCACTCTGTTCTGCTACAAACTTTGTCATGCATATTCTACCTGGTACCATCCGAATCTAGGTCCTTCTAAACAGTATTCTAGGCCATTACAGTCTGCTTGTTGGCCAAGTTGAAACATTAAACTCTCAAGGCCTTGAGAATAGTATAAATAGAGCCATTTTCAATCATTTTAAAACAAAAGTATCAATCAACTCTCTAATCATCAACCACTCTCAAATACTCTCTCAAGGCTCTTAATTTCGTCCTTAGAAGTCCAAGAAAGTTTGGAGGTCCAAGAAGTCAACATTTAGAAGTCAAACCATCAAGAAGTCAACACCAATACTTTGGGTATCATTACTTAATCATTAGTAATCTTATTTAAATCATTGTAAGACTCTTAATTATTTTTTCTAATGTTCAAAATTCTGAGTTTATGTTTATGTTTGCTATGAGTGGCTAGGGCATTTGTGCACTTGCTTAGATGATGTTTATTATATAATGATTTGTTTATGATTGTGATAACATGTTTTAATTCAATTTCAAGTTAATTATAAAATCCAATTATGCTTAAGTTTCATAGTGACATTTGTTAATCAAGTTTGACTAGTTGTTAGTAATTCTAAAGGTTGAAAGGTTTAATGTTATTCAACTAGTTATAATTATTTGTCTATGAATGATTGTTTGTACCCATTATTCTTGGTTAAACAAAGAAACTTAATTATGGTTGTAATAAGAATACTCTTTTTTTTATCGAATTGGATTGATTGAAAACCACCTCATAGGTCGAAAAATTAGTAATTTGCAATCAATTGTAACATTTTTGTCTATGATCGGTTACCTTTTGTATTGACCATTTCCTAAGCGAATTTGATAAAACAAAAGAATGTTTTTGTGTTTAAGTTAGTGAAACTAACGTGAATCAAACTTATGAAACTTGAAGTGATTGGTTAAACTTAATGTTTGTTTTTATAAACTAAAATCTTGACGAAGGTTAAATTGCAAGAACAATAGATTAGAACACCAACTAATTATCATAACCAACATGTTAAGAGGAGTTATCACAATAATGCTTATCAAGAGTAATAAACTATTCTAAGCAAGTGTAGTTTTAATCATTTGAATTTTCATCATCATCGTCATTATTGCTTATTGTTGAGTACCTTTGATTTGCTATTAGTAGATTTAATTACTTACTTTTTGATTCACACACAAATCCCTATGAACAATCCTGACTTTCCATCATAATCTTTCTATAATAGACGAGTTCACTTGCTCGTATGTGTAATTAATAGATTCGGTAAATGATTCTTATAAATTTAAAATTTGCACCTGTTGTCGCACATTAAATATCCATTTTAAGGTGAGAATGGTTTTTTTGACCAGCTTTTCAACTAACTCCCATGCGCCTATGTGCTCAAACTGATTAAGCTCTTCATGCATCACTTCTTTCCAGCAGTGGTCTGTGATAGCCCCTTGATGTTTGTTGGTTCTTTCTGACTTACATAAGTGCATACATATACATTTCTGAATCAGTGGCTAGACTTCGTCTTGTCATGATTGGCTTCGAAGGATCACCAATAACTTGTTCAAGTGGGTGGTCTCTCGTGCATTTATATGTTGAAGGGTATGTTTCATAGAATGCGTGCATGTTATATGGGTCTTGAAACCTTGAAGATGATTCAGCAGATTCCATTGTCGATGTGACAAACTAATTTTCAGACACTTTTTCTTCTAATTCTACATCATTTGCGGTTTGAGTTTCTTCTTGTTGTTGTGGTGATTGCTCATCAACATTTGGTAGAATGATTTCAATGACTGGATTTGCTAGAGTGTATGTAGATGATGTACTTGGTGATGGTGATGTTGTTTCAAAGGTTGTTGATACATCTTGTGGATGTGGAGGTTGAACTTGTTGAGTTTGTGCAGCGAAATTTGTTGTAGATGTATCTGTTGAGTTGTCTCCAAAGTAGTCATTGTACATTACTTCGAACAGACAATCTAACACACGTACGCTAGGTGTTTCAATTGGCGTTGATGTTACGTACAAGTTCTAAACTGATGTGTCCAAAAGTCTAACAATGAAGTGTGGGTTGTAAACTGCTTTGTTCAAGAGCCTTTAGGTTTGACCTGGGTTCTGATCTAAGGTAACCATAAGCTATTCCTGATAGCTCATCGATCTTGACATGCATTGTTTCCATCATCTTCCTTGTTCGACGAATGTATATCTTTTATGCTTTAGATTGAGTTGAGTAGTTGACAGAAATGCCAATCTCGATTCAATAGTTGGCTATTTTGATTTTTCAATCTTGATTCCAACAATCTAGATGACTACAAACTCGATGCTTGAATCTCAATGGCTTGCAAACTTGATGCTTGATCTCGATGGCTTTATATTGGTTCCTAAGTGAAAAGACATGCAATCTCGATTCCAAATTTAAGTGTATCTCGATTCTTAAAAATAAGTGTATCTCGATGCCAATGTTAAGTTTATCTCAATTCTTTAAAATAAATGTACCTTGATGCCAATTTTAAGTGTATTTTAATTTTTAAAAATAACAATATCTCGATTCCAAAACAAAATGCAATCTCAATCCCTAAGATAAATGTATCTCGATGTCAAAGGTAAAGCGTATCTCGATTCAAACTATGGCAATCTCGATTCCTAGGTTAAATGTATCTTTTCCACAATGTAACACAATCTCGATTCTTAAAGGACACACAATCTCGATGCCTAAATGAAACCCAATCTCGATTCCATATGAGTGTACCTCGATTCCTAAGTCCATGCCTAAACCAAGATGTATCTCGATGCCATGTCACTTCTACTAACTCCACTACTTTGTATACTAGGAATCGAATTAGGTGGCAATGGAGGGATCGAATTTGATTCTATGAATATCAAATAATCGAAATAGGCCGCTGGAAATAAAACAAAAACACTAAAATGCGCCTAAAACTCCAAAGTTTAACCGTTTTGACCCATTCTTTTTGCAAAATACTTCATAAAAACACTATAACTACTTGAAAAACAACTACTTTCAAATCAAAACACGTAAGAAATTGGAGTTTGAGGTCAAAATGCACGTATGAACTTTGTGGACCTATTTTGACTCAAAACCAATCTAAAAAACGTATTTCAAACACAAAGAGCACTTCTAGATCGTTGTTTGGCGAATGATACCAATTGTAGGTTCCCTAAAATGATCAAACAACACACAATGAATTAGAAAGGTGTTAGAAAGGTAGAGAGAGGAGATAAGAGCTAGGTGGTGAAGAACATGTAATGTATTTCTTTCTCTCACTAAACATACACGCTACAATGCTTCCCCCGCACTCCAAATGAAAACATTTGGAGGTATGGGATCTAACGGGCTTGGTATTTGTTTTGGACTTGGGCTAGTACAAATTAGCTTACTAACTTAAAATGGCTACATACATATTATCTTAGTTCATTCCATTTACCCCACTATTAATACAAACTATCTATTACAATTGCTATAACGTTATACAATATTCCTAAGCATAGAATTGCCATCACTTTCATACATTTTGTAATGCTAACACGTCTTAAACAAGTATGTTAAATGGAAAAACAAAATTTCGGCACAGTAAAAAGACGATTATGCCCTAACCTATAAATGAACGAGAAGATGTTGACTGTGAGCACGGTTAAGTGGACCTTAAGTGATCAAAAAACATGGAAAAGGACCTTTGATGATTAAAAAAAAGTTATTCAGATTCAGCATGATGGTTTTGTACAAGTTCAGAGACAAACAATATATTTTACTCTTCTTGTTTTTTTACCTACATTATGTTTTTATAAAGTGTGACCAAAACTCAATTTGACCCTTATACTCTATGTTTCACTAATCTCTATCAACATCAGACTTCAAAATTCATGCCACCCAATTCAGAATACGACTCAAATTTAAAGTTCTTCTTTCGTGTAGAGCAAGATCAACTTTTCATTTGTTTATTCCAAACTTATGGTTGGTTCAGTTGTAACATTTTCAATTTTAAAGCTGTGTTTTATCTCTTATCTAGAACCCTGGACGCTCTCTCCCCCTAGGGGCGATTCTGGCCGCCACTTCCAACTTATTTCCGGCCAAATCAATCACTCAATCCGTCTCTCTACCTCTGGTATGCAATTGGATTAGTTGGTTGTGGATTCAGTGAAGTGGTGTGCTGTGTTTTATCTCTTATCTATCCTTTAATCGTCCCTATGTTAACCGACTTTTCAACCCTAAATCGTTTTTTTGTAAACGGTTTTCTAGGGTTTTTCTGTTCGGTTTTGGAACCTGGTCGATAATACTTTCCTTTCATTTCTAGGTCGGTTTGGTTTAATCCTATATATCTTATGATTGTAGGACTATCAAATCGTCATATTATTCCATATTTTCGACCAGTGTTTTGGTTTGTGCTGCTGCTATATTCTTTGAAGCTAAATCGAAACCCTCCTAGGGTTTTGGTTTTATTGATTTGCAGTTATCGTCCCTTTAATCATATATTGAATCACATATACTTGGGGCGATTGGTTGTTTGGTTTGTGCTGCCTATAAAACCTTCTTTAGGTTTTATTAGTTTCAATTGGATGTAAACCCTTGTTACGGTTTTGTGTATCTGCTCGTTATACCTTATTGGTTCGATTGGTGTTTGTAAGTGGGTTTATGGGAGACATGTACATATTATTGTTGTTCTTGTTACATCATTGGATCATGCTGCTACTGTTTCATGTTCTAGTTTATGGAGATCCGTATTGATGTGGATGGTAGATTGTGTGTCTATGGCAGATTGTGTTAGCTTCAGGTCCATATGGTTTAAAGATCGTGTCATAGTGGAGGTGATTGGAAGGTCTACGATGACTCAGCTTTGGTGCTTTACTACCATGGTTTCGACTGCATCGTGGTACTGTAAGTGTCCTTTGGGACTGAGGTGAGAGATTCCACTCTCATCCTATGTACTTCAATGGTTCGTGCTGTGGGGTGGATGTGGGATGTTTGCATCTCATGTTTGTCTTGTTATTTATACCTAGTTTGATACTTTGTAATTAGCTAGGTTTGGTTTGTGTTTATGGCCTGTCATAAATACTTGTTTATCAAGCGCCTGTGCTTGAGGTTAATGTGGTACTTCAGCCACATTCCATTTGTACTTAAACGTTTTTTGGATAATATATTTACCGGGTCGTTGACCTTTTACCCAAAAAAACATTTTCAATTTTATTAATTTAACAAAAGGAAAAACCTGAATGTCAAGTTTCCTTGTAGTGTAACCTTATGATTTGCATGATTATATATCTTCACATAAATAATTCGGATTACTACACAACACTTCTAGAATTGGAAAATCAATATGAACATTACCACAAGAAACGACTGATTAAGATCTTTGATTTAACACCCACCGAATCATTTTTAGTTACGTGTGTTCATTCAATAAAGTCAATATTACTATCGTTCATTTTTGAGATTAGTCTATACCGATAGCTCCATAGAACATGCAACGAAAATAAAGTTTGTAAGGCATCAATAAATTGAGTACACGTATTTTGTTGTGATAATCCACGAACATGACCTAGAATAAATGCTCAAAAATTGGAGACAAACGCTTGAAGAGCGCATATTATATTATGCATGTCTTACTTTTGTTTATTACTATCAGACATGTATTCAAGGAACACTTAAGACAATAGTATTTTCTAACAGTATTACAGTTTCAACAATGAAGAGACTTGGTTGCTAGGTCTTTAAAGAGCCTGAAAATCGAACAATTCATCTGATTTTAGCAATATATATGATCGGGCACTTGATGTGTAAAGATGGTGACTAGCGGAAACTTTCTCTGGTGAACTTTATGGGTTGACAGTCCATACATTTCGGTTAAGTTATAATTTTTTTAATCTTTGTATCTTCAGCCAACTTTCAATTAAACATGTGAAACATGTTCACCAATAAAGGTCTCATAGCTTTAATCCAAGGTTCAATTGGATGAATCTGTCAAGTCAAGGTCAACGTACGTACCCTGGCACATCCTCCGACCTGACCCAAAGGGCAACAACTCAAAAGGTTGCCCGTTCACATCTTTATTTTTTACCTAAGAACCACTTTGGTTGGAAAGTCTTGTTAAGAGTCTCACCTGATGCTCCATGAGTTTATTGTTATCGTTATTCCTTTTGTGTAGGAATTTTGCGGTCTGGATTGTTATAATTTGGATATCCAACTCAATCGTGTAATGACTTTCATATTAAAGTATTTCGAGCCTACACTCTTGATGTGCTGGTGAGAGTCTAAAATTTATAAATTGAGTTGGCGGCAAACAGTGGAGGAGATAGAAAAATTTTCGTAGAGAGCCAAAACAAAATTTTTTTCGGGAAAAACATTAGATAGGAGGGTCAAGATGAAAAAACAAATTTAACACATGAAATTGCAAATAAATGCATTAACGGGCTTAGGCCTAAGGGGGCCTGGACCTTTCCTGTTCGTCATGTGGCTCTTCCCATGGCGGCAAATTATTGTTAGAGGGCTTTTAGCGATGAAGTTATCGTCGCTAAAGTGTCATTGAAAGTCAAAGTCAATTTGGACGCGGCCTTTAGCGATGACTCGGCGTCGTCTCTAAAAGTCTTGTCGCTAAAGGCCCCAATTCTTGTAGCAGTTGTATATTGATTACCACCGTAAGCAAGACCAATTAGATTAAATCCATTATTGCATTTCAAACGTCGAAGTTCAAATTCATCAAACATCATAGTACTCTAGATTTTGTAAAAAGATTGGTAAGTCTTTGAACTTTCGATTTTGCAATAATGTTCTTTGAAAAGTTACGTTAGTACTCGCATGTTAAATTTAGTATATGCATGTTTAGCCATAAAATAGATTTTACTTGTAGTTGTTAGGACTTGGAATCCTAAAGCATGCACTTCTTTGAATATATATAATACACGTATATCCGGGCCAAGCGATGATATATAACGGTAAATAATTATATTTGCGAAATTATGATTTTGGTTTGACACTTGATGCGAAGCGTAAGTTTTTTAAATAAAAAGTTTGTGTTTTTAAAAATTAATATAGTGTTTGTTTCTAATAAGTTGTCAAGATTTAAATTGATCAATAAAAGATATAATTTAAGTTGTCAAGTTTTTTAAAAGTTGTCAAGTTTAAGCGGTGGTTAATTTAAGTAAATTACACTAATTTAAGTTTCAAAATTTCAAGATTCAAGTTTTAAAAAATAAATATACGTTCTTTATAAGTGGCATAGATAGTACGAATCATGGCTGGAGTAGAAACTTATGGTTGAGGGGGCAAATTTGATTAAATTTTAGAAATAACACTACAAAATCATTTCATTATGGGACAAATTATAAAAATTATCATATATTTAAAAAAAATTACACTACAAATTTTTTTGATAGAGGCACGACGACCCTGCCCAGTCTTGTTTCCGCCTAAGTACGAACTACATATATAATTATATAGTACTCTCTCCGTCTCAAATTAATAGTCCATATTTCTTTTTTGAGATATCTTAAAAAAATTGACCACTTTATATTTTAAGTAATAAAAAGAGAATATAATGAGGGAATATTTTATATTAGTAGAAACATTGTAATTATAGTAATTTTGAGACTGAGTGAATATTAAATTTGACAACGATACTAACCTCTGCAATCAATAAGATACGAGTACAGATCAACACAACCAATCAATGTTGAACATTATGATTGCATTATCCCATATTTTTAGAACTTAAAGTCAAAATAAATGCACGCTTTATTACAACACAGTATACAGAAATAATATTGCCATTTTTTTGCGCTTATGACATTTTAATTCAATAAAACTATTGGAATGTCTAAGGTAGAAGCATCGAAATTGAGATTAACAATGGTGCTTGTTGATGGCTTGATGCTACAATCCTATATGTATATATGTGCCATTTGACTAATATGGAAAAACAGATCCAGGCGCGATAATCTTTCAACCCGGTGTTCGTTGATAGCTTGATGCTTCGTTTCTTTCGATTTGAGTAGACATAAAGATAATGCCTTTTGGATAGAAAGGTGTTGTAACCATTGAGGCGTACGTTTGTTTTATACAATTCACATCCGTTCAAAAGAAGGAATATATTTGGTAGATAGTATCATATTTATTTATATTCAACTAGAACGGTACCCGCGCAATGCGGCGGCGGGTACTGTGTGATTATATTTTGCGTTATTTAGTTACACGTTTAGTCGTTTTCATGCTTTATAAATAGAGATATTAGAGATGGTTAAGCCAAATAATTTTAGTTTGAACAACCAACCACTTTCTAACAAACTTCCTAACCAACTTGCTTCCTAATAAATTAATTTTGAAATCTTTCCATAATAAGCAAGAAAAAAGTCTGAATTTAAAGCTTTTCTAATTATGAAATTGTCCAAAATGCATTATATAATAGTATAGATAATCGAACAATTATTGTTGAAATCACTAGACATACACGACGACTATGCATAGAAGCAATTGTGTTCTCCAAATTTCCCTAAAAGGCATATAAAATTTAGACATAAAGATAATGCCTTTTGGATAGAATGGTACTACGTTTTAATCACTATATGATGAATGCACAACCATTACTTTTCTTTCATAAATATCCATCTCAGGTTGATATATGATGAAATGTTGTAGAGGGTTCTACAATCCTTTAGGTACCGATAAAATTTAAACCACTTAGCCATGACATTGTTGCCGTGTTTAACCACACATTTCTGCATGTACGTAATATACGTAAATGCTTTTAGTGACTTAGCTTGTTATTGACTAACTAGTGACATATCTTGTAAGCTAGTCAGCTAACAACACATTTGCTGTGAGTGAGAAACTAATTAATTGTGCCATGGTTGTAAGTGTCAATTATCTAAACTAAATATGCACCATTTATAGATTTGTCTGGTTCATAAGGGAAAAAGAGATACATGAGAACATTAGCAGTACTACTAACTACTACACTATAAAAAAACTTAATTGAAATAATTTAAATATAAAGATGAATGAATTAACTAAAGTTTCGCGAGTGGCTTGTTATATACTCCCCCGTCCCAATTTATTTGTCCAGTTTTGACTTTTTGAGTCTTTCTTTGTCAACTTTGACCGTAAATATTCTTATTTGTGTTATATAATACTTGATGAAAATTATACAAATTAAAAATACACTTAAAACTCAATCTATTCATATATTTTGAATCAAATATTAAATAACACAAATAAACATATTTAATGTCAAAGTTGACAAAGAAAGACTTTGAAAATCAAAAATGGACAAATAAATTGGGACGGAGGTAGTATTAAATTAGTTTAATACTTTGTTGACTTATATGGAATTCGTACGTAGCATTTCTTCAGTATAGGTTTTAAATTTAGTTAACTAGTTAAGATATTTTTTCATATATATTAAATACAATTATACTTATGGCATTATAATTACATGTCTCTCATTTCTCAATCTTATTGTTTGCAACTTTGAATTAATAATAATAATAATAATAATAATAATAATAATAATAATAATAATAATAATAATAATAATAATAATAATAATAATAATAATAATAATCACACCTTGAAATTGTAAATGGAAACACTACATTTATTTGTGTATTATCGAATACATAGAGGAATGCACAACGTACTGAAAGAAGAAACACGTACAGAAAACGAGTATTGTAAAGAATATAAGCTAAATGCATGAACTTTTGGAACGTCTTTGAACGCTTATTTGATCTTCTAGGCATATAGTACCAACAGCCTTCAAGGTCCAAAATTTATAGTCCACATTAATTCGACTCATTTATTTATTTAGTCCTGCAAAATTTTAAGAAAAATGTGAAGTTAATCAATACGATGTTAATAGTAGATGTTTTGAAGGTTCCATCAACTAACTCGCAAGTTTGCATGCATGAAATTTCTTACCTTTGACACATTGATAGTTCATTAATAGTGAGGAGGGGGAGGGGAACTGTATACGTATGGTTTATAGGGGGGTGGTGGTGGTGACTTGTATACATATGGTTGCTTTGGGGGTGGTGGGGACTTATAGACGGGTGGAGGTGGTGGTGGTGATTTGTACACATAATGGTGTTTAGGTGGTGGTGGTGGTGGTGGTGACTTGTAGACATAATGATGTTTAGGTGGTGGTGGAGGAGATTTCTTAGGTGGAGGGGGAGGTGGTGACTTGTAAACATAAGGATGCTTAGGTGGTGGTGGTGGTGACTTGTAAACATAATGATGTTTAGGTGGTGGTGGTGGAGATTTCTTAGGCGGTGGAGGTGGTGGTGACTTGTAAACATAATGATGTTTAGGTGGTGGTGGTGGTGGTGGTGACTTGTAAACATAATGATGTTTAGGTGGTGGTGGTGGTGGTGGTGACTTGTAAACATAATGATGTTTAGGTGGTGGTGGTGGAGATTTCTTAGGCGGTGGAGGTGGTGGTGACTTGTAAACATAATGATGTTTAGGTGGTGGTGGTGGTGGTGGTGACTTGTAAACATAATGATGTTTAGGTGGTGGTGGTGGTGGTGGTGGTGGTGACTTGTAAACATAATGATGTTTAGGTGGTGGTGGTGGAGATTTCTTAGGCGGTGGAGGTGGTGGTGACTTGTACACATATGGATGCTTAGGTGGTGGTGGTGGTGATTTGTACACATATGGATGCTTAGGTGGTGGGGGTGGTGACTTGTACACATATGGATGCTTAGGTGGTGGGGGTGGTGACTTGTAAACATATGGATGCTTAGGTGGTGGAGGAGGGGATTTCTTAGGTGGTGGAGGCGGTGGTGACTTGTACACATATGGATGCTTAGGTGGTGGTGGTGGTGACTTGTACACATATGGATGCTTAGGTGGTGGGGGTGGTGACTTGTAAACATATGGATGCTTAGGTGGTGGTGGAGGGGATTTCTTAGGTGGCGGAGGAGGTGGTGATTTGTACACATATGGATGCTTAGGTGGTGGTGGTGGTGATTTGTACACATATGGATGCTTAGGTGGTGGTGGTGGTGATTTGTACACATATGGATGCTTAGGTGGTGGTGGTGGTGACTTGTATACATATGGATGCTTAGGTGGTGGTGGTGGTGACTTGTAATAATATGGATGCTTAGGTGGTGGAGGAGGGGATTTCTTAGGTGGTGGAGGAGGTGGTGACTTGTACACATATGGATGCTTAGGTGGTGGTGGTGGTGACTTGTACACATATGGATGCTTAGGTGGTGGTGGAGGAGATTTCTTGGGCGGAGGAGGTGGTGGTGACTTGTAAACATAAGGATGTTTAGGTGGCGATGGTGGTGGTGGGTATTTCTTAGGTGGAGGAGGTGGTGGTGACTTGTATACGTAGTGCTCTTTAGGTGGTGGTGGAGATGAGTATGGGTAGTTGGCTGTGGACAAGGACGGCAAGCTTAAAGAAACAATGACCACCACAAGAGCGATTATTAAGGTGGCCATTTGAGACCCCTTTCTTTTTGTTCCCATTTCTTCCTAAAGAAGTGAGATTTAAGTTGTGGTGTTATGCTTTCCTTTGCTTCCTTTATATAGCTAAATTTTTTTGCCTATTTGGACTTCCTTTTTTTAATAGAAATCATTTCACGAAGTAGGTTAAGTAATACGTATCACCAACTGCATTAAATAAACTACATTATTCATGAGACGAAGGTTATTCATGTTAAGCAGTCGTATATACTCCCTCCCGGAAACCACTTAACGTTTGGTTTTCAGTAATATTTTAATAATATGTTCGTTCTCTTTTTTCCTAACTTTTGGTCTTGTTAAAGAATTACTAGTATTTAGTATAGAAAAGTAAACCAGCACGATTTCATTATATAGTTAAACGTAAATTGACACCTTCATTAATTTAAAGTAAAGAAAATCCGTTAGAAAAGCTACGTTGCATATCTAGCTCACTTACTCCGTATTATTTACTTATGGACACTCGAAGAGAAACTAAAGACAACTTAACTTCCATGAATCCCTCGTAGGTTTAAATTTCCCCATTAATTTATTCGGTGAAGAATTAACATGATTATTACATGCATTAACACAAGTGTACGTATTAGATTGATATTAATTACACTACAAGAAAAACCACCTTTAGTGACAAAACAGCTTGCGTCACTAACAATGTTAAAAGTCGTCACTAAGTCTGTTTGTGACGAAGAGTCGTCACCAGTCGTCACTATAGCTCCATCACTAGTCACTAGAGACGAAAACAGAATTCGTCACTGACTAGTGACGGAAAATGTCGTCACTTATGTGTTACAGTGACACCTGCTTTAAAACCATGAGTGACGAATATTTGGTCACTATTTCTTCATTGCAGAGACCAAAATAGTGATCACTAAGAGGGGAGGGAGTGGAGTCTGTGTTTGTCGGCAAAAGCTCGGTGAAGCTCGGCAACACCGCCGCCACCGCTCGGTGAAAATCGGCAAAAAAAAAATTCGGTAACATTTGCCGAATGGTTTTTGTGGAAAGCAAGGACCAACGGTCGAATTTTTGAACGAAAAAATAAAAAAAAATCCCTTTTTTAACTATATATACATACACCATTTTCTTCTTCCCAAATCAACCATTTCACATCTTCTTCCCAAAACAACTACATACATATAATTTTCTTCCAAATCAACTATGGATTCAAGAAAGTCAAAAAACCCGATCCCAACCAAACAAACCCGATCCCAACCTAGTCGATTGGTTTATCCGCAATCACAAAATTTTCTTCCAAATCAATTTTCTCAACCATCCCCAAATCAATTTTCTCAAGCATCTCAACCATCCCCAAATCAATTTTCTCAACCATCCCCAAATCAATTTTCTCAACCATCCCCGAATCAATATTATGTGCCACACCCCGCGTCTCCACATCTATTGTTTATGGGCAATCCTCCGATGAATCCACAACTCTACAACATGTCAAGGTCGATGGATTTGGACGAACTTGGTATTTTTAACAATCGTGAAGATGATGAGGTCATACCCGAGACACAAGAACCAAAATCGTTTGGTATATTTTCTTTCCTTTAATAATTTGTCTCGTTTTTTTTTTTTTTTTTTTTTTTTATGGATCGTTTAATAATTTGTTACAATTTATACTTTATTAGAAATGGAAGATGAAGACGACAACGAAGAAGTTCAAGAAGTGGATGCAAGAGGCAAGAAAAAGGTTGGTACAAAAAAGCCGCGAGAAACTTGGACGGAAGAGCAAGAGGTTGCATTGGCGAAAGCATGGGTTCAAGTATCCGAATGTAAAAAATTCGGTAATGATCAAAAGTGTGATAGTTTTTGGAACCGGATTTTGGAGCATTACACGACAACTCTTGGATCAACTTCACGGACATTTCATGGCTTGAATACCAAGTGGAAGATACTGAACGCGGCCATGGGACTTTTTAACGGCTTTTACCAACAAGCGGTATTTTTTTGTTTTTTTACATGTCTCGTATTTTTTTTTTAACATGTGACGTATTTTTTTTTTAACATGTCAATTATTTTTTACATGAAGGATCGTGCTAAGAAAAGCGGGTGTAACGACTTGGATGTAATGAAGGTTGCATTCGCCGATTACCGAACAAAAACAAAAAAAAAGTTCGGTCATGTTGCTTCGTGGGAGGTTGTGAAAGGGCATGACAAATGGCTCGAGCAAGATTGTTTTCAACAAGTTGCCGGTTCGAGGACAAGCGGGAAAAGAAAGTCGGGAGAGTATGAATCAGCAAGCAACGAGAATATCTTGCCCGACATGAATGAAGACCCCTTCCCTTCTTATGATTCAAGGAAGTCAAAGAAGAAGCAACCCGCATCCTTCACTTCGATCTCAAGTGCCGCGGAAGACATTAGCTCGTACGCAAAAAGCAAGCAACAATTTTTGCACGAGAAACGCGAGAAGGACAAGTTGGCGGCGGATTTGTTGGCAACTCAACTCGACGGGGCAAAGTTCAAGAACCGACAGCGCGAGATGAAGTTTTTTTACGAGCCCCATGATCACATTACCAACGAAGAGCACTTGAAAGCCGTTCTTGACGACAAGCGGGAAATTGCGAAGAAGAACGGATGGAAAATTTGGTTTTAGATTGTATTTGCGAATAAGAACGGATGAAATGTGTGTTTTAATTTTATGTAGTTTTTTTTTTTAAGTATTGTGTAATGCTTTTTTTTTGTTATTAATAAAATGTTATGTTTTAATTTTATATATTTTTTGTTGGATTATATGTATTAAAAAAATATGATGTGGAAAATGTGGATTTGGTAAACTTTGATGACCGCCGCCACCATTTTGGTAAAGTTTGGTAAACTTTGGTAAACTTTGAGTTGGAAGGTTGTGATTGGTAGATGATGATGTGGCAATTTGGCAATTTGGTAAACTTTGGTGACCACTCCCTCCCCCCTAAGAATGCTTGTTAATAACGAAATAAGTGGTCACTCAATGGGAGGTACCAACCACTTAAAACCATTAGAGACGAATGTATGGTCACTATTTTGCATTTAGAGACCAAAAATGGTCACTAAAAGTAACCTGCTAAAGATATGACAACTAAAACAAAATTTATAAAGACCATAATGTTGATTTCTTTTAAAATAGCATCAAACAGTTGATCCAAGATTAAATCAAACATGTCATTATATTGAGGATAAAGTGCGAATAATAAAGTGAAAAAAACACACAAACATAATGCACAAATATGTTGCATAGAAACAATAAAACTCTAGAATTTTGTAGAAAATCTCATGCACATAGTATGTCCCTAATCTATCATCCAGAAGATGTTCACTTTCTTAGTTAATGGTGAAAAATTCCTTTTAGTCTCTTCATATTTCTCCCTGAAAAAAAATGAAAAAATTGTCATCAAATTACGACACAACATACATACTAACATAACAGAGCAGGACAAAGATAAGGTTATATTACAAAGCAAAGGCTTATATTAATCACAACATAAAGGCTTATATTAATCACAAAACAACTCAAAGCAAGATATCAGGTGGTACAATCTGATAAAAAGAAAAAGCTAATATAGCCTTAGGCCTAATTAGTGATAACTAATCACTAAAACTAGCACAAGAATTATCATCACCCCTTGTACATTCGCTTATGACCAGGAGTTAACCCAATTCATCAATCTCTACATTCAGATAAGCCTTAAGACGTTCTGATGCTACCTCAAGTCTAAAAAAGGCTCCTAACTGAATAAGACTACATGGTAAGATATCGCATTCTTACAGAAGTTTGTTGTACATAGAGCAAACTATGAAAAACATGTTACTAATCTAATCAATTTTTTTCAATTCTTCAAATATTTCCAGCTTGCTCCAAACTCTCTCTCCAGAATATTAACTTGTGCCATAAACATGTGGTACCACCTCCTATGGGGCCAAATAACGCCATGAGATGTGTTCTAGTTTCTAAACAATGATGTCATATTGTCACATGATCACATATATACCAAAGAAATATCAAATCTGCAATTTAAACTCATTATACAATAGACAACTATGGACTAAAATGTGAAAGAATAATAGAGTTTCAACTATATAAAACAAGATAACAAATACAGATGAACCATAATTTCAAGTCTTCATCATCCTTTCTAAGAGCACTAGGTATCGTGGTGTCGTCCCGTTGGTGCCGTGGGAAAAAGTACTGCCACATCAGCATCTTTTCTCATAACACCAGAATTCACCATAACACCAAAAACCCTCTCCCTCCTATAACACCAGTTTCTAGTGCCGTAATACACCCTTGGACCCACATATATATATCTTTTTCTTTTTTTCATTTATTTAAATAAACTAACACATTTAATTAAAATTAAAATTTCACTCATTTAAGAAATACATTAAAAAAATAGAACAAAAATAAATGATGCACAGCCACGGAGCCACCCAAAAATCTCACTACGGTACATCACTTTTTACCTCAAAGGCCCGTATGTTAAAAACAAGGCCCAAAGACATATATAATACACTTGTTTACCCTAAAATCTGAGTCAATCAAACCCTATCTCTTTCATATGTTGCACAGCCACCCAAAAATCTCCATAGTCGTTCTTCTGCAAAAATTAAGCATCCACCAATTATCAAGACAACGTTTCTTTGATTCTTGCTCAAACCAAGTCACAGGCACCAAATCAACCTAATATGAGAAAAAAAGTGGGAAAAAAAACGTGAAAACGCCACAAATAAACGGGATAACACGACCCCGGTACCCTTCTCGCGTCCTCGTGTTGCGTTTTCCGGGACCATCTCGGCTGGTCATGATGACTCAGCGCTCGAAAACGCGAGGGACGGTACCCTCTTGGCGCCTTCGTGTTGCGTTTTGGCGGAAAACGCCTCTCAAAACGCAGGGTACCCTCCCCTCTAAAGATCTCTAATGTATATACAAAGATTTATGCACAAATAATGATAGTTACTGATTAGTATAACACAAACATAAAGCATCTGCACAGCAACATAAGTATCTATCTGATTTCATATAACAATTATTCAAATTCTATCTGGCATCACATTCATATAAGAAACTTAACACAATTATAAGATAATCTCTATAAAGTACTCGCACACATCCTGGATAATATCAAGGCAGATTCTTGCCAAATGGATAAACGCCAAAATAAGAACTTCTTTCGTAACTCGTTGTATGGTACTAAATCAGTGGAACGAGATAAACTATTAACGTCAGTTAATAACCCTCCTAATATTAGTTCTTCATACTCTACGAATTTAATATTTTTTTGCCATCATTTACTAAGATGAAAGCGAATTACATCAAATCAAAACTGATAAACACTAGATACACAATCAATTTCATCATTATAATAACATAATATCATAAGCATGATTTACTGAATTCAAAACGAATCTCAGTGAATAAACACTATAGCATAATCGAGCTCATCGCCATAATATCATAAGCATGATTTACAGAGATCAAATCGAATCTGAATTAATCAAAGCTTGATTTTACAATATTAGCTAAGATCAGTACAAATTTAATCAAATCAAAACCGATCAAAACTAAACACATATATGAAAATTAAGTTATTTAAAAAGTCATTTGTCTTAATTAAACATTTGTAAACTTGTGATACCATAAGACAAGTGATGGATTATTAACATAATAGACAAAGTGACAAACATGGTGTGACCAATCACTTAGCACGGTAATAAAAAAGAGTTATCAATACTATATCTGAATACAGTTGTAAAAGTTCTACTTTTCTCTTTTCGTGCAATAATTTCCAATCTTTGTATAATGTTTTTATATGTCAAGATCACTTTAATTACTGATGTAAACAGAAGAACAATGTTAATAAATGAGAATGAGAAAATCAAAATTCAAAAGCATTCAACTTTAGAATATCCAAAAAAAAGTTAAAATAATCATACGCCACCATGCATGTAAGTATTCTTTTTGGACAGTGGTTGGTAGAAAATAAACATCGGAGATATATATAGATGGATATAACTTTTGACATGGAATTCTATGAGCCGGCTGATTAAATACTAGTTAAACCAGATAAAATTTCAATTGTCTTTTTGTCAATAATGGATGCAACGAAAAAAAGAAAAAAAGAAAAAAAAAAGAAGTTAAAATGATTTAAATATGTAAATTAACTGGAAGTCTTGAAAATATACTTTCAATATTATTTATTTATTTATTTTAATTGAATATACGAGTTGCTTAATTATTACTACAATAATAGCATCATCATTACAATAATAGCTCTTACAGAGTATTGAATTATAAGCATACCACTTATAATGGAAATTGTGCATAAACAAAATAAACATTAAAAATTAAAAACACGTTTTCTCCTAAATCCCCTATCAAATTAACCATTTCATCTCATTTTAAGAAAGTAATATGCTTTAGTCGAATATATTATGGTCCACGTACCTAATCATGCAACCTAGCTTTTTCATAATATTATCTTTAACAAAACAAGATTATATCCCACCTAAGATATACTAACTTTAATGTTTATTATTTCAGCGAATTATGTGCCAAAAGTTATCAAGTGACAAAAAGTCTCTAGGTTTGAAAAATTAACATTATCACAACATTCATTAAAATGTAAATTACGAACCATACTTTCTTTAAATAAAGCAAAACAAAACCATATTTAATCAAAGCATAAATGTATTACACATATAGGCAAAAATTCCTGATAAGCAAAAAAATCTGATTTTTATGAAAATGTTTGGGTTTCGACAAATTTAGGCGTAAATTATTTTTTTCAAAATGTTTTTATCCTACTTTTAACTATTTTACTTTTAATTTGTTACGAAATGTTTCCGTGAAATTTCTTTCCATCATCTAATAAGCTTTGCTAGCTTTCTTCGAAGTTGAGTCTTTTCACAGGATTTTCGCCCTAAAAACATAATAGTTTAACTTCGTTTTTTTAATTGTTTCATGAGAAAAAATATAAACATATAGTGTATATATTAGCTCTGTACTATTTAAAAATGGTTAGGTGATAAACAAGAAGACAAGCGCGGCGGCTGGAGGAAAAAAAAAAGGTTGTGGACTTGTAGTGAGCCCCCTATCCTTAATTTGGAGTTGAATTTTCAATTTTTACGTACGTGCATGATTAATTTGAGTACCCCACTCTCATTATTTTACTCCTTGTCAAAAAGGTAGAAAGATTTTACGTACACAGTCGTTTTTGCATGCTGTCATCCACTTCGAATTGTCGGCTAAAACCGTTAACCAAGCGTCAATGTTTGATACTAGTTTCTCTTGTTTGGGTGCAGGTTAAGTTGTTTGGGCTAGCTCTCCTCTTGGTGGCTATACGTAAGATTAGAAAAATCGATAAAAGTTGATCAGGCTGTGTCATTATAAATTTGTCTCGAGTCTCAACTCTTTCTATATTTGTCACGCGAGCTAGGGCTCAAATGAGACAAAACTTCTGAACAAATGAGCTGGAGCTACTTGATAAGTACTCGATTCGTTTGAAGTCTTGTTTACATTTTACACTTTATATATAAAAAAGAAGTTATCTACATAAAATCAAAAGTGGCTTACCATAAACATCTTTTCAGTTTGTTATTTTTTTCTTGTCTGTGAAAACATTGTACATTAGAGATTTTATGTTGTGTGAAAATTAATATCGATGGTAGGTTTATACCGGTTTAACCCTTTAATATCCATAAATAAACTTAGGTAGAGAATATAAATAATTGAGAAATGATATATAATCCAAATCTTTTATCTAATTATCTTTCTACTATGTTATAAATTGATTGGATTGTGATAATGTGGAAAATTGATTTCTCATGTAAAATGACATTAGGACGACTTTTAAAAATATTTTTAGGAAGCTATAACATTACTCTAAGATATCACCATCACATCCACATTACAGGCACCAAAGCCATAGCACTCATTCCCAACCGCGCATCCTCACCAAAATTTGCACTGGCTTGGTCGTTTGCATCGTTAAACAATTTTTTTTCCCTAAAGGTTATTGTGGGGTATCTTTGTATAAAATGATGTATTTTTATATTTTTTATTTTTTGTTATCATAACACATGTTTGGTGATCGATTTGATAATGTATTAAATGATGACATGACGTTGGCATGAAATTGATGAGTTTGATGACCATAGCACCCTATCTAAATAATTATAGAACCCTTGTCATTTGTTGAAGTATAACCATAGGCGGACTTATATGCATTGTAGGTAGTGCTCGGGAACTACCTTAAAAACTAAGATCCTTTATAGGTTATATGTTTTGTTTTCCGAGACCTACCTTAGAAAAATGTAAGAAACCACCTTGAAATAAAACTAAGTTAGAAGGAAGTGAAAAGAACTTGTGAATTTGTTATTAAAAAAATAATAATAATAAAAAAAAAAAAAAAAAAAAAAAAATAAATAAATCTGTTCAGCTCACAAAGACATATTGAAATGAAGGAAGATAAAATAAAGTTAAGGACTTGATGAAGATGAAATGATAAATAAAATAGCATTATTTTTTCTGAGGTAAGTATTTTTTTTATGAGAAGTGATTGGGAGACCTAAAATTCATACCTAATCTTATGCCTAAATCTATGTGGCAATGATTTATTGGTTGCACTAACCGGGTCCACTTGTTTACTAATCAATAAGTTATTGACACATAGGTTAGGCACAAAATTAGGCATGAATTTTAGGTATCCTAATCTTTTTCCTTTTTTTATATTGGGTAATTTGACTTTTCTACGAATCCAATGTTATTTCAAGTAAATAAAAAAAGATTGGTTGTCAAAAATAGTTTTATGGGTATTATTAGCGTTTTTAACATTTAGTTTAGTTTTACATAACAAAAGCAAAGGTGTATATATAAGAAGGATTTTATGTATCTTATCTTTGCATGTTAATTATACTTATCAGACGTGACTTGACTCAACCCCGTTGATACGTTCAATTCATCGACTTTGACCAGAAATACTTTTATTAACTCTAATAAATAAGTGAACCACCATAATTTCTTACTTGGGTCCGCCACCCCTATGTTGATATATGGTCCAAATTCCAAAACATCGTATTCCTTTGTCCTATATATCTTCCGTAATATCATTCACCTAATCATGTGGCTCTTATATTTAACATTATATATTATTTTCTTTTATTTGTTTAATTGTTTGTGTTGTCTTAATGCTTATGTTATTTTTTCCTTTTCAACTTTACTCATGGAGTCATGGATATCCTGCGAGAATCTTCATGTCGATCGTTTCCGACACGCTTGGCTAGCTAGTTACTTTATCTTTATTACTCTCATTTTAGAAAGTAAACTTACATTATTTTATTATTTTATTTTTATTTTTATGTTTTTGAAAAAAATTAAAAAAAAAAATCTAACCTTTGAACGACACTTTTTAAAAAGATTGGAAAAAACTTAAAATTTTGAAATTTAATTACACTTTTTACGCACAAAATGTGTCTTAAAGTCAAAAATGTATCATCAATTTTTTTGACATTATAAATAGAGTTTTACTAACTAAACATCTACCTACACTTTTTAGATGTATGAGAAGCATATAAAAACTTTAGTGACACATTTTTTTTTCTTTTCTTTATAGACGCCTTTTAATTTATAGTGTCACTTTATTTGTGACACTTTTTTTAAGTGTGACAAATAGACAATATTTTTGTAGTAATTAAGTTACGATCCTTTCAAGTTGATTATCAAAGTTTACATACAGTTATTATCACAATTCTTTTGAAAAACTTGACACCATTCAACAGTACTTTTATTTTCAAATTCTTAAATAAATAAATAAAAACACGCAATTTAAACTCTAGCTAGTTTCAGCTAAATGTGTAGCTAAGATTATACTATAGAAGTTGACCCTGGAATAGTCTTTTATGTTTGACCTTGATATTTAAAATTGCGAAAATTACTTGAGGAGCCCTCTGCACATATATTTTATAAACAAAATGCAAAATTCTAAATCTAAATAATTGTAGTCCATAATTTATTATTTTTTTTTTATTTTCATGTTTATTTACTAATTTTGTATTTTGCTTAAACTAAAAATTATAAATTTGTAATTTGTAAATTAACATAGGGTTTTAAGTCGTCACTACAACAAATTTATCATTTATACACGTTTTTTCCTTCACACTTTATGAACCGTGATTTTATTTTTACCTTTTTATTTTTTTTAAAGATATTCACATTTAAGAGTGTGTTTAATAATTGTTTCAAAATTCTCACACTTAAAAAATATGAAATATTTCAATCACATAGTTAAAAATGTGAAAAATTATTTTAAAATTAAGAGCAACACACTTATAAGTGTGAAGAATTATTTCAAAAACAAAATTATCACACTTACAAGTGTGAAGAACTGTTTTAAAATCATCAACTAAAAATGTGAAAAATATTCATAAAGCTTCACACATAAACGTGTAAATATACCCAATTGGTTCAAACGCATATTAGTGTGAATTTTTTTACTCTTCACACTTTAAAGTGTGACAACATGCTCTAAAAGTACTGGGTACGCAAGCGTGATAGCCTAGCGCCAAGCCACCAGCCAAAAAAGTCGACGGCTCACCGTACAGTGGGTGGCGCCATAGTTGCTCGCGCCATGGTGACCAGCCCACACGGTAGATTTTTTATTTTATTTTATTTTTGTTTGTGATGTGTATTTGATGTTTTTGTATGTTTTTTTTTTTTTTTTTTTTTAAATTGGACTTGTTGTTTTTGGGCTATTAGACATTGGGCTAGTGAAAGAGTAATATTTCTTATATAAGTTCAACTTTTTTTATATAAAAATTATTATGACGTAATTTTTTTTCTTAATTATATTTTTTATTAAATAGTTGGAAAAAAATAAATAAAAAAGTCTTACGGCATCACATTTTCTGATGCTAAGAATAATGGCAAGAATGTGGTGTCATAGGATTTTTGTTGCCATAGAAGGTTTTGCTGACGTGGCAATAATTTTTAGCTACGGTACCACCTCTATAGCATGAGGGTTCCCAGCACTCTAATAAGTGTGAGTATCTTACTATTTTGTAATAGTGTGTCTTTCTAAAAATTTTGGAGGAAACACCTATTTTCGTATTTATTTCAAATATATATTATCAACAATAATAAATTTTATCATTTTCTATGATTAAAAAAATAAAACGAAATAAAATAAAATAAAAACATTTTATTTGCACCATAGCATGAGGTGATAGGACTTGGAGGTTTTTCACTAATTTGTATGCTAATTATGAATATTATCTAGGAGAGTTGAAACTTCTTCCATTTTGTATTTCTGCTTTTTTTTTTTTTTTTTTTTTTTTACTCATTGGATGGTTTTGTTGAGGGATCTTGTCATTGTATTACGTTGAAAATTAATACTAGTATGCACATACGGTCGAAATGAATGAAACTATGTCCTGTAACCTTATGGTCAAGAATTTTGAAAATGATTGATTAACTTCTTTACTTTGAATAGTTTGGATTAGACAAATGAGAATTAAAAGGTTGAATTTTGTATCTCACCTTAAATGTACATAAGAATACAAGATCCAGGCATTTTACCCCTTAGTAATTAATTGCTATACAAAAGAGGAGTGTTTGGTGATAACCCAACATCCGATTTCCTAAACTGGACTTCAATTATTATGTTTAGTCTTTTAATAAACACATGGCCAGTAGTTAAACATACTTTTAGAGCAAACAGCTACCTGCTTTGCTTAGGAAATGTTTTTGCCTCTGTTCTAAAAAATGGATACTTTCTTTCTAAAAAAAATTTCTGATTTGTAGAAACTTTTAAAACTAGATCTAGCGGTCTTCAACTTGAGTTCTCTTTGATCGTTCTACCTGAAGAAACTGAGAATGAAATATTTTGTATGTTATACACTTATTATACGGTAGATAATAAAAACGATCATGACACATTTACATGAGTTAGAAATCATTTAAGCCGATAATCCTCCTAAAGATTATAGTTAAAAAAAAATGTTAATCCTGGTAAAGATAATAATTAAATCCTACAGTAAAAAATAATAATAATAAATTAAAAAAAAAAATGTATTCAATCATTTAGTTTCTCGAAATGTATAAAGTATAGAAATGGCAGCTTTTGACATGTCCACATCTCATTTGCCAAACTTTAACAAACCTTTAAAAAGTTTTGTCTATGTACCTCCAATATTGATAACTTGATACTGATAATACGTTACTCAGATTTAAAGCATGCAAATACGGAGTATGTTTTTATTTTCGTAATCAGCTACGTCATCTTTCGGAGGCATTGGTAACTCATAGATCACAATAATTAATTTCTATCCACCATACTTTTGAAAATGGTTTTCGTAGAAAGGAACTTATAACATGAAGAAAGTTAAAACTTTAACAGGATAACTGTAAAAAGGAATGATGTTAAACGACCACTAAGTACGTAAACTTGCTTTAGAAGATTCACGGACGATGGAAATGTCACAAACATTCAGTTAGGTGTTATGTAAACCGAGTTCCGTAAAACCCCTTGTGAAGTTATCCTTTTTTTGCATAATATATCTTCAAGCTAAGCTCAAACAAAGGTGATGAAACTTTCCAGTTAGGTTTATGAAATGGATACTATCATGTAGGAAGGAATTTATGTGCCCATTATCCATATAAAGGAGAAAAAATCGAGAAGAAATGTTTTGACTAAGGCCTGCAAATTTTCTCGTCAACTTCATGAGGGCAGGTGCCCCTAGCGAAAAAAAATGTAGTGTAAAATTTTAAAAATATTTAGCTTTTTTCGTAATTTGCCCCCTTTATATTCCAATTTATAGTTTAGTTTCTAAAATTTATCAAAGTGTGCCCCCTCGACAAAAAATTTCTGGCTCCGCCATGTATGAAATTAAGACGTCAGATATAAATCGTGATGTGTGTATTAAAATAGAGTTTAGGGTTTAAAACCCATAACCCAAAAAAAATATATATTTTTTTTTGGATAAGTTGAAAGTTTGAAACTCTGATCCCTTGCATTTTTGTATTCTGAGTGTTGACTAACTCAGGCCAAACCATAAAGCTTCTCAACCGATCATCAGAATGTTTTGTTTCACCAATTGTTGTACATGTTGCCAGATGGATGGTAATGAGTATGTGGGCTGGTTTGTACTCTATTTAATTGATTATGGGGTATGTATGGTTAACATCGAATTTATTGCATTCTGACCATTATTTAATTTTGCCGTATATTTTGTACGAAGGTTTGGTTATTATGCCCCTATTTGATGGATTTGGGTTTTTGGAAGCAAGTTTTTGTGTTTAATTGTTCGGATTATGGTGAAACTTTGATACTAAGAGAAGAAAAAAGAATAGGGTTCTTTTGGAGGGTTTGGAAAAAAAACACATACGAGAGGTAGGCAAAGGCAGACCTACATGTATTGTAGGTGGTGCTCGGGAACCACCTTAGGAACCGAGATCGTTTATGAGCTGTATGTGATTTTTTCGGGACTTACCTTAGAAAAATCTAAGGAATCATCTTGAAATAAAACTGAGTTAGAAGAAAGTGAAAAAAAAACGTGTGGATTTTTAAAATGTGTTAGGTGAAGTTGAAGAAGATGAATGAAAATGAAAACAAAAAAAAAATAGAGAAATAAAAGTTGGGGAAAAATGAAGTGAAAATTAATTATTATAAATTTGTCTTGAAGGAAAGAAGGTGACTTATAAGTCTCGACTTTTCTATGGGTATCAATTTTGTTTTCAAAGATAAGAAAAAAAGATTAATTGTCAAAATAGTCTTTTAAATATTGTTTATATGCAGAATCGGGTTGTGTTTGGCGAAAGCTTATATAGGGCTTATAGGGGTTTGAGCTTTTAAAATAAGTCGGCTAATAAAATAAGTCTCGTTTGTCATAGGCTTATGGAAGGGCTTATAAAATAAGTCGGCTACTAATAACTTTAGCCTCAGGGCTTTTGAAGAATAAATTACTTATTTACCCACAAAAATATCTAACATATACAAAAATTCATTTAATTATGTCATTTTTAGTAATTTTACAATAATAAACCCCAGCTTCAGCCCATTTTTCAAACAATTTTATAAAAATACAAATTTTAATTTCGGCTTATAATATAAGTCTCAGCCCCAGCCCCAGCTTCAACCCATTTCGCCAAACATACCCTTGGTTCTTTTTCATTTTTTTCAAGTTTTGAAATCTTAACATTATCATCAAATGATGGTGTACATCTTAAAAATATTGTAACTAATTAAGATAGGCTATTCATAACTTGTAAACGGTAAAGAGTTATTTATATATAATATTGCAATCTTTAACATTTGGCTTAATTCAACATAGAAATCACGATGTATATATATTTGATGTTTGCATGTTAATTGAACTGACCCGATCCATTGACATGTTTATTTTGTCGACTTTACTAGAAATACGTTTGCTAACTCATATGAAGAAGGGAACCACCTTGGTTTCCTTCCTGGGTCTGCCACTGGTAGGGGAATTTTTTAACAATTAGTGGAGATTAATTAGGAAAAAACTTAGATGGCTCTTATTACAATGTTTGATTATTGAATTGCTTGCCTTGACAGCCTTGTTTTATCATTATTCTAGATAACGGGCTAGGCTTATGTAACTAATAACCAATAAGAGCCCAAAAGGCTTAAACAATATGTTGACTAACATGTTTATGACAGGAAAGTGATACCTTCAGATCAATGCCCAATAGTAGCCTACTCGAACATTTTTGCTTTATTTAATTATTGTAGATGATGTATCAACCATGAAATTGAAACGAAATGAACATGTGATGATGGTTGATAATAAGTTGGCTAATATATTCGCTAATACACCTTCACAGTTGTAGCAGAATGTATTAAAAAGCTTAAACTGGATAAAAACTCGGTAAAAAAGGAGAACGCAAACTTGACGGGTAGCAACTTTATCCGACTAAAATACATGGCAATCTCGATATAATTTATTCGTTGAAACCATGAGAACTGGTATTAGTTCTCTTCAGTGGCGGACCTAGGCATAAACTTTGGGGGGCGGTGCCCTCCATGACTCGACAAAAAATTTCAGATTTTAGTGTAAAAAAAAAATTTTTAGGACCTTTTTATTAAAGTGCACCCTTCCAAAAAATCAAATTGCCCCCCACCTTGAAGACAAAAATGTAAAAACCTTAGTTTTTAGTGTTAAAAAAATTATGACTTTTTTTATTAAAGTGTATCACGAATTTTATAAAAAAAAAAAATTTGAACCCCGCCTTGAAAATTCCTGGGTCCGCCACTGGTTCTCTTGAATTGAATTGATACACATGAAACGCCGTAAGTAAACCAATTACTCACAAAACCCCAAAGCTTATATTGGGCCGAGGCCCAAACATTGGACTAAAGATAAGTGGGATAACAACACTATAACACCCCCATTTTAGGAACACAGCGGAAAACAACATGGGGTGTTATTTGGTCACATTGTACAAATACAGTTAACAACTTTAAAACAAAGTTGTTTTTAAAACTTCACATTCGATAATTTATCAGAGTTAACAAGGTCCCAAAAGTTTTTAACATAGATAAAAGATACATAAGTTTTGAAAGTTTAGAACATTATCGAATAAAAATTTTTATTTAAACATGAGCCATCATGTAAATATCCATTTCTTGTGCCGCCCATCCAAGCCGAAAGTCACTTAGACTATCTTTATTGGTGTGGGTTGTGGGTTGGGGTCACGACCGATTCTCCCATTTCAACCAATCACAAATTGACATGTGGCAATCGGTTGTGACTTTAGGTCACCAAGTGACCACAAGTTGGCAATCTCTTGTGACCGGTTGTGACTTTAGGTCACCAATAAATATAGTCTTACGGACCTGAGATAAAACATGCTAAAAGTCAACACAAAGGTTGAGTGAATTCATAGAGTTTAATAAGTAAGTAGTTGAATACAAGTATTATTTATCAATAGACATATAACAAATACATGTCGGGTAATCAGATTATAGTATAGAGCTCATGAAACCGAACCTTAACCTAGTTTTAACAGTTTCCCCGGCAGGGTAATATTTGCCATTTACCTCAACCTCTCAATATTATGTGACCGTTGAAAAGTGAGCGCTACTCACTCGGCCAGGCTGGTCAATGCCCAATATGCATATTCATAATACTAGCGTTTATACAAAAATAATTAACGGTTCATGATGGGGACTTATTTGGCAAGAATTACTCAAGTGACTATAATCATGTAATCGGGTCCAGCATACCAAAAACTACTTGTATTCAGTTTATAAAACTAGTATGTATCCCCCTCGCGAGGTTTATAAAACGTTTAAATAAGTAAATGCGAGGCTCTACGAGAACCTAAACATATAAAGGCTTGTCTTAGGTTTTTGAAAATAAACATTGATGCAACTTAGCTATATATATATATATATATATATATATATATATATATATATATATATATATACGTCATTATCTTATTTACGCTTGGTACATAATTCCTAAATATATCTCAAGTTTTAGTTTACCACAAGTTATAAAATTTCAAGTAATAATCCTATATTTGATCCTAAGTCCAAATATATGTTGTGAAAGTCCAATATAATCATAAGGTTCAAATTTGGTGCATGGGTCAAGTGTTAGCCAAAAAGTTCACATTAAACTTGAGGTTTCAAAAATATATTAGGTGGTTTAAAAATGTATTAAAGGTCCAATTTTTATAAAGTGTATAACATTTTTTACTTTTTAATAAAAAGCTGATGGAATTTTTATAACATATCCATCTTTGAAAATTCATTACTCTTAAACCGTAAGTTGAAAATTGAAGTTCTTTATATACCCGGAAAGGTATTCATCTGTACTAACAAGTTTTGTGGGTCCCACTAAGTCAAAAATTATCTAACAGTAGGAAACTTATTAGTTTACCATTACTACTCAGTTCAGAAAATATTAACATCACAACAGGCCCACGAAAAATGCGATAGCTAGAGTTCTACAAGCCCAAATAATTCCCCGTTTGCGGCCACTTTAAGTTAAGATGTTATCTATAACTTTTATGTTTTGAGTAACAGTGAATTATTCACAAAAAAAATGACTAATATACGTTTCAAATCTGTTACTCAGAATGTGACATGTTTCACGAAAATAATTCTAGTTTAATCATAGTAATGAGTTATTCAACGAAATACCCGTCAAAATTTCCGTAAGACATAGGCCTACAACCCCATATTTTTAGTTTAGGTCCAATGTCTACTGATTAGTGTAGTTTATTCCGTTTTTACCCCTAAATTAGATTCACAGTTTGCATGTTTAGTCATTTAGTGATTTTCTAGTGTTCTAGCTTATGTACCAAGCCTAACCAAGCCAAATAACTTATATAATATAAAAATACATCAAGAAATAATATATATACATGAATGAAAATAAAAATAAAGTGAAAATGGAGTGATTGGTTTCCTTACAATCTTTGAAGAACAAGAAAATCAAGAACAATGGACTACAAAACCTATGATTCTACCAATAACCCTTGCACCATTTTTTCCAATCTTTTACCCAACTTTTTCACCTTTATTTACCCTTGAAAATATCTTAAAATCACAGCCCCTAGACCATTTTGATCAAATCTTGAAACAACTTCCCAAAGAAAACAAGAAATGATGATGTGATGATGTTTTGAGTGTAATAAACCAAGAACAAGACTAAGCCTTTAAGATCTTTAATTTATGATCAATAATTTAGTAAAAGGAAGGAACTTTTGATCTAGATTGCATGTGTAGATGTGTTGTAGTTTATTTTAAGTGGTAACATGCAATGTAGTGTATTACATATGTTCAAGTGTTGTGATAGTTTAGTTATTCATGAGACAAGTGTCTCATAGGTGGCTAAATGTAAAAAAAAAAAATAGTGATAGTTTAGTATAAGTTGGGTATAATGTGTAGTTTGAGGTTATAGTGTGTAGTTTTTGATGGATCTAAACACCTTGAACTTGTGTTAGATTGATACCTTGAATTATATCACTAAGTATACGGAATCTACTTAGTAACACTTAGAAGGTTGATTGTGAGTAAGACAGTTGTATAAGAATAAGAACAATGTATGTAAACAAACTATTAGCTCCAATATTATTAATGATAATAATACGAGTGATCTTGATATCACTAGGGTTACACCTTGAAGCTCTAGAAACGTATATCAAACCTTTAACCTAGGATCTCCTTTTATAGCACAAGGAATCCTCTTCTACAAGATAAGTATAAAGCTAATAGAATAAGATATACACAAGATCTATTCTATATTTATCTATAACACGTTTCCTAACAGTTATCTAATAAGCAGTGGTAATATATGTTCTTGCAGTGGTAATGAGTTTCCACTGCAAGTACAATCATCTGCAGTTGTAACTTCTTCTCTTAGCCATGGTAACTGTTAGTATAATTCCCAACAGTTTTGATCTCGGTAATTGAAAACGTAAAGTTTTTAAAACACGAAATGTTAAATCGGGTAACGTAAAAATACAAAACATGTAAAAATGTTAAAACTTGTTATTATAACTTATTTGAGTAGTTTAGATAAGTGTTGAGGTTAACGGAGGGTTTAAACGTTGTTAAAACTTTAAAACGTAGATTTAAATCGCGTAAAACGTAAAAAGTGTAAAGTTGACGTAAAAATGGAAAAAGTGAATTGTGACTTTAAAAATAGGATTGTAAGGAAACAATGGTGCATAGAAAGTGTAGAGTAGACATAGTATAGTTGTGTTTGAATGAGTTGAACGCGTTATGATGTACGTGGATAACTTCTGACAAAGTTAATTAGTTAAAAATAGAATATTTGAATAATAAACTATTAAAATAAATGACATGAAATTTTAGAAATGTCACAGCATGTACCCCTTAAGAGAGCGCCGTCCCGGAGCTCAACTCGCTTTATCTCTAGACGGTTCACTTGCGAAATAAAAAGAAAAGAAAAAAAATGAGGATACTCATAAGGAATGAATTCTAGAATAACTAACGATGCAGTTCGATTCTCGTCGTCTAGAAATACGGTGCAGAGTAAGGTTGACTATACGCGATAAATATAGAATGAAGATTTGTTTAGTTGTTTTGCTCGATTGTATGAATACCGCTGAATTGTTATACTCACATAAAAATTTTGTGATTCTCGGAAATCAAGTAGAAGATCAATTAGACATAACCCATGTATAACTACTCCTAGTATTTGAAAAATCTAAGTCAAACATAGGTAGTCAGACTATGTTCCACTGTCCCAAGGTTAAATATAGGTGACTAGACTATATTTAATCGAGGTTCGATAAAAATTTCAAATACTTAACTTAGTTATACTCGTGATATGTCCATTGTTGGACAAGTATGGTGTTTGAGTAAGTAACTTATATACAAAGAGTGATATAAGTTTGTACATACGTAAGAATCAATCATAAGTAAGTAGTATGAGTATGTAACACAAGCGAATAAGGAAAATGCACACAGAAAAGGAAATTTTAAGCAGTTCTAAATCAGTCCATATCGGGCCAGAATCATGGACCTTTAACAATGAAGGTTTCAAAAGAGAACGTGATGAATGTAGAGAAAGTTACTAAACTTTAGCTTTTGTATGATGAATCCGTTTATAAGAATTATTGAAGAATGACGAACAATAAAATAATAACAAAATAGTTCATGAGGTAATAATAAATCAATGGTTTTAGTTAATAAAGCAAGATCGAGAAATTCATAAGATAATAAAAAAATCGTTTATAAGGTGGTGAAAAGTTTGGTAAAAGGTAAATGACAGAACAATTTCTAAAATAACAAAATAGTTTATTCAAAACTAGTCCAAACAGTTTATTTAATAGTAGTACATCAGTGGATAAGTTTATAAGATGGTGGTAAAGTAGTTTGTAAGAGAGTGGCAAGGAGTGTATTAATATTGTAGTGAAAATGGTTTAGATGATAGTAGTAAACTAGTTTACAAGGTAATTGACCAAATGATTTGTAGAGAGGTGACAAAAAGTAAATTTTGAACTAGTTAGAGCAGTTTATAAAATAGTAGTGAATAAGGTTATTAGTTTATAAGGTAATAACGGGGTAATTCTTTGGGGAATAGTAAATCCATTTGTAATATAATGAAAGATAGTTTACATGACAATAAAGGAGTTGTTTGTAACATGGTAGTGAAATTTCCAAGGTAAATAAATAGAATGAGACGGGTTTCAGATAAAGTACCGTTGTGTAAGGTCATGAAAAGATTTTAAAGCTCATAGCATTACTCATGATTTTTGGGAAAATAAATGAGACCACTATGTCACCCACAACGTACAAGAAAGTTTTTAGAGGATCATCAAAATGAATAAACATGTATTTAATAGTTTAGTAATCTTGATGAAATATGTATATAATTGAGAGAAATAAAGTTTGACATGATGTTTTGTAGGTGGAGTATAAAGGGGGTAAGAATTGGTAAAGCATTTAGAAAAGTAACCTTTATACAAATAAGAAATAGTGCTATGGTAAATAGATATAAGTAGTCGAGAGAAAATCAGGTATATATAAATAGTCTTTAGATAAATAGTATCAATAGCGGTGCTTAAGAAAATAAGATAGAAATGCTCAGAAAATATGAGTTCACGGGGAGTAAGACAACCAATAGAAATTGATAAACTGTAACATGTTTTGCTATCATATGAAATGATATAACATACGGTTATGAAAGAGTTTTGAAACCATTGAAATCACATATAATGTTTGATAAATAAGAGAGACCATTGTAATCGCATACAATGTCTAAGAGAGACCATCGTGTAACTCACAATGGTTAGAAGAGTTTAGTATTCATGTGAGAACTTTATATAGAAATATATCGATGTTTCAGGATCAAGCAAGATAGTCGAGAGAGAAAAGAAAAAAAATTATCTTAAGTACATGTAGTAATATTCACTATATGTATATGTATAGTAACGGTGCACTCGAAGATGTGTATAAATTTCAGGATGGAAATTCACAATGCACATGAATAGCATAAAATACAACAAGGAAGTTTAGTGCACAAAAGGTTATATATATAAGAGTGATACTTTCGCGGATTATCAAACGAGTTAAGAAACAATTATAGTGCTCCTATAATTATCCTTAATATAGTATAATTAAGATATATATACGAGGGAGAAATAGGAAGCTCAGGAGTAGGCGCACATGGATATCGGACAAGATGATGGAAGCTCATGATTTTGAAACAAATAAATGATTATAGTCTAGGTTTTTAAAAATAAAAAGACCTAGTTCACTATAATTTGTGCTCTGGTACCATTCTAAAACACCCCCATTTTAGGAACGCAGCGGAAAACAACATGGGGTGCTATTTGGTCACATTGTACAAATATAGTAAACAACTTTAAAACAAAGTTGTTTTTAAAACTTCACATTCGATAATTTATCAGAGTTAACAAGGTCCCAAAAGTTTTTAACATAGATAAAAGATACATAAGTTTTGAAAGTTTAGAACATTATCGAATGAAAAATTTTATTTAAACATGAGCCATCATGTAGATATCCATTTCTTGCGCCGCCCATCCAAGCCGAAAGTCACTTACGGACCTGAGATAAAACATGCTAAAAGTCAACATAAAGGTTGAGTGAATTCATAGAGTTTAATACCACTTTCTTGGAGCCTGATGTAAGCCATAAAGAGCCTTAACCACTTTGTAAACTTTATTTGGGTGTTGAGGATCTTCAAAGCCTGGAGGTTGAGAGACATATACCTCCTCATCAATAGTTCCATACAGAAAGGCACTCTTAACATCCATTTGATAGACTGTAAAGCCCATAAATGATGCATAGGCTAAGAACAATCTAATAGCCTCAATCCTTGCAACAGGAGCAAACACTTCTTCATAATCAATACCCTCCTCTTGAGTGTATCCTTGAGCAACCAATCTAGCTTTGTTCCTGATTACAATGCCTCTTTCATCTTTCTTGTTTCTGAAAACCCATTTAGTACCAATGACCTTCATACCATCAGGCAAGTCACAAAGAACCCAAACCTTTTGAAGTTTAAAATGCAGCAACTCTTCTTGCATAGCTTCAACCCAGCTAGATTCTCCTAGAGCCATATACACATTCTTAGGCTCCACCTGTGAGAGAAAACAGAAAAACAGACACTCATTCTTCTTGCTATGTTTCTTGGACTCATACACTTCACTTATGAACCCATGAATATCATCTTTCTTTGTCTGTCTTCTAGTCTTCACACCTGATTGAAGTTCACCAATAACATTATCAAGTAGATGCACTTTGTGAATGGTATACTGTGATGTGCTAGGAATATCATATGTTGTAGGCATGTTTGAGATCTCTACATCATCACTTGGTGATTCCTGAGAAGTATGGTCCACATTTGGGCTTACAGTGGACACTTCTGGTGTAGCAGTGGGAATTGAGTTTCCACTGCTAGTAGGAATTTCTTTATACACACCATCTGCATCACTTGGTTTTTCAGAATTATCACCAAAGTCCCAAAGTGGCATAACAATTTGATCTTCATCATCTTTGCAAGCTTCATCTTCATCAATGAATTCTTCTGAATCTTCAAGATCTTTGTCTCCAGTACTTGAAGTGAGAGGAACATAATTCATTGTCTTTGATAATGTTTCAAGATCAAATAGCCAATCTGGTCCTGAACCTGCCATGTTTGCTTTATTTTCAAGAAACTGAACATGCAAGTTCTCTTCAATCTTCTTTGTTCTTAAGTTATAGACTCTAAAAGCCTTGCTAACCATAGAGTATCCAACAAAGAAGCCTTCATCTGACTTTTCTTCAAATTTGCCCAGATGATCAATGGTATTGAGAATAGTAACATGACACCCAAATGGCCTCATAAACTCCAAAGTAGGAGGTCTTCCTCTGAACAACTCATAAGGTGTCTTGTTCTTTGTTTTGACCACTAAAACCCTATTCTGAATGTGACAAGCAGTGTTAACTGCTTCAGCCCAAAAAGTCACTGGAAGCTTGGAATCAGCTAACATGGTTCTAGCAGCCTCAATTAGTGTTCTATTTCTTCTTTCTGCAACTCCATTTGTTGAGGAGTTCTTGCAACACTAAATTCTCTTTTAATACCTTTGTCTCTGCAGAAATCATCCATAACTTTATTCTTGAACTATGTCCCATTGTCACACCTGATGATCTTGATTTTCTTTTCAAATTGATTTTCAACCTGAGTGATGAATGTCTTAAGGATGCCTGTGGTTTCATCCTTGGTACTCAAAAAGAAAACCCATGTGAATCTACTGAAGTCGTCAGTCACAACAAGACAATACTTCTTCAAATTGATGCTGCTCATAGAGGTAGGACCAAACAAGTCCATATGCAGCATAAAGAGTGGATGATTTATTGAATTGAATGCCTTGGTCTTGCATGAAGCTCTGTGCTGCTTTCCTTTGAGACAGGCAACACAAGTTTGGTCATTTTCAAATCTTTTCTCTGGAAGTCCTCTGACAAGTCCATCTTTCACAATCTTGTTGATGGTCTTGAAGTTAACATGACCAAGTCTTCTATGCCAAAGCATTGATTCATCCAGAGTGGCTTTAGCAAGCAAGCAAGTAACATCATTATTAGCCACTATATTCTGCATGTCAATGCTATACAAGTTTCCTTTTATAGGGATTTTAAGCAAAATGTCACATTCATCTGGAAGCTTATAATCCTTAGATAAGATATAGCATTCATCTTCTGTGAATAGAACTATATGCTTTTTGTAACACATCTGTGACACACTAAAGAGGTTGTACTTGAGTTCTTTCACATACTGCACATCTTCAAAATCAATGTTTCCAGCCTTGATTGTTCCTTTGCCAGAAACTTTGCCACCAATTCCTCCTCCAAAGCTGACAAATTGTCCATCATAGGGTTGAAAGTCTGAAAGATAGGACTTATTGCCAGTCATGTGCCTGGAACATCCACTGTCTGAGTATCCTTGATCATTATTAGTTTTTGAATGTCCCTGCACATAAAATAAAGAATTAGTTCCTTTTGGGGACCCAAGCCACAAATGACTTGGATCTGCCTCGTGTATCAATATAATTATATCTTTCAAAGGTCATTGATACACCATTGGGATTTTTTGAGGTGATGGTTCCTTTTGGTTTCCATTCCCAACGTGTTGAGGCCTTAACAGCATTTCCCACATTTACCCTTTTCTTGTTAACAGACCTACCAGTGGTAACCTTTGGCCTTGCAGTGGTAACTGCTGCCTTAGCAGTGGAAACTGCTGGCTTAGAAATTTTAGGTACCCACTTCTGAGTATTGTTAACTTTCTTTTCAAAATTGTTCTTTTTCCCTGTTTGAGTAGATTTAACAAAAGTAGTAACAGGGGGCTTAGGGCAAACTCTGTTTTTATTTCTGGCAGTGGCAACTGCTGGTCTAGCAGTGGAAACTGCTGGTCTAGCAGTGGAAATAGGTTTAATGCCAGAATGAAGCAAAACAGACCTGGGAATCATCTTGCTAAGTGGATTTGGGTGAGTTAAGTTATTAACATTTTGTCCATTCACCCTAGTATTCCCAAACACTTCCCTTCTTCCCAAGTGGTAGGTACAACTATAAGACAAATGGTCAAAGCTACCACATATATGACAGGATTTGTTATTGAACACAAAGTCACTACCAAATTGCCTGGATTTAACATGATTCCAACTCCTCATATTACCCCTAGGAGTTGGTGACCTACTTCTGTACATCTCTGCATATCTAGTAGTGGGCCTAGTGAAATTAGGTTGTGACCTAGGCTTTTCTTTGACTACATTAGGAATACTTTTCTTAACCTCCACTTTAACATTCTCAGGAACACTAGGTTTAGACTCAACATTTAAATTTTCATCTTTAAGAGATGAGTCACTAGCACTATCAAATACATCAACCTCAACCTGAACCTTTTCAATTTCAACTGGTTTAACAAATTTTGGTCCATATGTCATAGGTGGTTCCTGGAATTCTTCTAAACCTGTGTGAGCTAAGTCAATGCCAGGAGGTGATGGAACACCTCTTAGAGGTGGTGGAACAGTTTTGTATCCAAGACCTGATTTAGCTTTGCTCACAATTTGGGCTTCCCAAATTTTATCAATACACTTGGATTGATGATCCAGTGTTTGCTTAGTTATCATTATATTCTCACTAGCCACTTTAACCTTTTCTAGTTCTTCTCTAAGAACCTTATTAACAGCAACTTGATAATCTAAGTCTCTTCTTAATACTGCAATATCATCATTGAACTTAGATTCATTTGCCCTATAATGCTCTAATTGAGTTTCTAAAACTCCTAGGCCTCTTTTATGATTTGCTAAGTTATAATTAGTATGAGTTAACTCTATGTGTTGCTCATTAAATTGTGCTTTAAGTTTCTCATACTCTTTTAAGGCCTTACAAGATTTAGAACAAGCATTATCAATTTGTACCTCAGAGTCAGAAAAAGCCATTAGTGCAAGCTCTGTAGCAACCATTGCAGACTCTGAATCATCATCCTCTTCCTTAGTCATAAAGCTCCAATCAAAGCTCACTCCATCAATGGCCAATAGCCCCTTTGGCTCATCAGTAGTAGGTTCCTTCTTCTTGTACCAAGTTGACCTGTTTTCAGACTTCCTTGGCTTCCTACATTCTCTAGCAAAGTGCCCCTTCTTATGAAAATTGTAGCACTCCACCTTCTTTTTGTCAAAACCTACTGTTTCATTGCCACTGATGTTGATCTTTCTTCCAGTCTTCTTCCAAAACTTCTTTGTCCTCAAGCTTAGTAATGCCACTTGCCATTTAATGTCCATCTCCTCCATATCATCTTCATGAATTTGATCCAGATCCTCATGATTGAGGATTGAACCACCCACTTGACTTGATATAAAGGCATTAAAGGTAGTATCACTAAGCCCTGCAATCTGTTTCTTTGAGCTACCAGTGGAAACACTTCCACTACCAGTGGAAACAACAATGTTAGCACAGTCATCATCACTATCACTTTCTTCATCTGAACTATCATCAAGAGATGATGATATGAGTGCTACACTTCCTGAACTTGAACTTATCTTGCCAGCTTTCTTCAATCTTTGTTCAATAACCTTGAAGTTATTGTACAAGTCATTAAGTTTCATGGTCTCCAACTCTGACTTATCTTCCCATACTGCTACATTGGTTCCAAACTCAGAGGGTAAGCTTCTTAAGAACTTTAGATTGAGGTCTTCTCTTTCCACCTCAATTCCAAAAACAGTGAGTTGAGAAACAATCTTTTGTAGCCTTGTGAAGATGCTATCAAGAGATTCATTACTTGTTGAACCAAAGTTTTCATAAGTTTGCTTCAGCAGGGTCTTTTGAGTCTTCTTGGTGGAATCATTACCACTAAAAACTTCACAGATCTCATCAAAGAGAGTCTTTGCAGTCTTGAACTTACTGAATGCTACAACTTGGTCTCTTGGAAGTGTCATCAGCAACAGACCTCTGGCCTTCAAATCATTCTTCAGTTGAAGTCTTTCATCATTAGTAACAGGTCCAGTGTTGACCTTAATTACTTCCTTGCCACCAACCATCTCTGAAGTAGAACTTGGTTTGAAAGAATTTCCAACCATAATGATCTCCCAAAGTGTGTAGTCTTGAACCATAAAGAATTGTTAGATCATTAGCCTCCACATCTCAAAGTCATTCAACTTAAGCTTTGGAAGCTTAGCAGCAATGTTTGGGTTACTGGTTTCTGTCTCCATTGATTCTTCTGAGTGAACTTGAGTCTTCTAAATCAAAGTATCAAAGCCTGGCTCTGATACCACTTGATGGATCTAAACACCTTGAACTTGTGTTAGATTGATACTTTGAATTATATCACTAAGTATGCGGAATCTACTTAGTAACACTTAGAAGGTTGATTGTGAGTAAGACAGTTGTATATGAATAAGAACAATGTATGTAAACAAACTATTAGCTCCAATATTATTAATGATAATAATACGAGTGATCTTGATATCACTAGGGTTACACCTTGAAGCTCTAGAAACGTATATCAAACCTTTAACCTAGGATCTCCTTTTATAGCACAAGGAATCCTCTTCTACAAGATAAGTATAAAGCTAATAGAATAAGATATACACAAGATCTATTCTATATTTATCTATAACACGTTTCCTAACAGTTATCTAATAAGCAGTGGTAATATATGTTCTTGTAGTGGTAATGAGTTTCCACTGCAAGTACAATCTTCTGCAGTTGTAACTTCTTCTCTTAGCCATGGTAACTGTTAGTATAATTCCCAACAGTTTTGATCTCGGTAATTGAAAACGTAAAGTTTTTAAAACACGAAATGTTAAATCGGGTAACGTAAAAATACAAAACATGTAAAAATGTTAAAACTTGTTATTATAACTTATTTGAGTAGTTTAGATAAGTGTTGAGGTTAACGGAGGGTTTAAACGTTGTTAAAACTTTAAAACGTAGATTTAAATCGCGTAAAACGTAAAAAGTGTAAAGTTGACGTAAAAATGGAAAAAGTGAATTGTGACTTTAAAAATAGGATTGTAAGGAAACAATGGTGCATAGAAAGTGTAGAGTAGACATAGTATAGTTGTGTTTGAATGAGTTGAACGCGTTATGATGTACGTGGATAACTTCTGACAAAGTTAATTAGTTAAAAATAGAATATTTGAATAATAAACTATTAAAATAAATGACATGAAATTTTAGAAATGTCACAGCATGTACCCCTTAAGAGAGCGCCGTCCCGGAGCTCAACTCGCTTTATCTCTAGACGGTTCACTTGCGAAATAAAAAGAAAAGAAAAAAAATGAGGATACTCATAAGGAATGAATTCTAGAATAACTAACGATGCAGTTCGATTCTCGTCGTCTAGAAATACGGTGCAGAGTAAGGTTGACTATACGCGATAAATATAGAATGAAGATTTGTTTAGTTGTTTTGCTCGATTGTATGAATACCGCTGAATTGTTATACTCACATAAAAATTTTGTGATTCTCGGAAATCAAGTAGAAGATCAATTAGACATAACCCATGTATAACTACTCCTAGTATTTGAAAAATCTAAGTCAAACATAGGTAGTCAGACTATGTTCCACTGTCCCAAGGTTAAATATAGGTGACTAGACTATATTTAATCGAGGTTCGATAAAAATTTCAAATACTTAACTTAGTTATACTCGTGATATGTCCATTGTTGGACAAGTATGGTGTTTGAGTAAGTAACTTATATACAAAGAGTGATATAAGTTTGTACATACGTAAGAATCAATCATAAGTAAGTAGTATGAGTATGTAACACAAGCGAATAAGGAAAATGCACACAGAAAAGGAAATTTTAAGCAGTTCTAAATCAGTCCATATCGGGCCAGAATCATGGACCTTTAACAATGAAGGTTTCAAAAGAGAACGTGATGAATGTAGAGAAAGTTACTAAACTTTAGCTTTTGTATGATGAATCCGTTTATAAGAATTATTGAAGAATGACGAACAATAAAATAATAACAAAATAGTTCATGAGGTAATAATAAATCAATGGTTTTAGTTAATAAAGCAAGATCGAGAAATTCATAAGATAATAAAAAAATCGTTTATAAGGTGGTGAAAAGTTTGGTAAAAGGTAAATGACAGAACAATTTCTAAAATAACAAAATAGTTTATTCAAAACTAGTCCAAACAGTTTATTTAATAGTAGTACATCAGTGGATAAGTTTATAAGATGGTGGTAAAGTAGTTTGTAAGAGAGTGGCAAGGAGTGTATTAATATTGTAGTGAAAATGGTTTAGATGATAGTAGTAAACTAGTTTACAAGGTAATTGACCAAATGATTTGTAGAGAGGTGACAAAAAGTAAATTTTGAACTAGTTAGAGCAGTTTATAAAATAGTAGTGAATAAGGTTATTAGTTTATAAGGTAATAACGGGGTAATTCTTTGGGGAATAGTAAATCCATTTGTAATATAATGAAAGATAGTTTACATGACAATAAAGGAGTTGTTTGTAACATGGTAGTGAAATTTCCAAGGTAAATAAATAGAATGAGACGGGTTTCAGATAAAGTACCGTTGTGTAAGGTCATGAAAAGATTTTAAAGCTCATAGCATTACTCATGATTTTTGGGAAAATAAATGAGACCACTATGTCACCCACAACGTACAAGAAAGTTTTTAGAGGATCATCAAAATGAATAAACATGTATTTAATAGTTTAGTAATCTTGATGAAATATGTATATAATTGAGAGAAATAAAGTTTGACATGATGTTTTGTAGGTGGAGTATAAAGGGGGTAAGAATTGGTAAAGCATTTAGAAAAGTAACCTTTATACAAATAAGAAATAGTGCTATGGTAAATAGATATAAGTAGTCGAGAGAAAATCAGGTATATATAAATAGTCTTTAGATAAATAGTATCAATAGCGGTGCTTAAGAAAATAAGATAGAAATGCTCAGAAAATATGAGTTCACGGGGAGTAAGACAACCAATAGAAATTGATAAACTGTAACATGTTTTGCTATCATATGAAATGATATAACATACGGTTATGAAAGAGTTTTGAAACCATTGAAATCACATATAATGTTTGATAAATAAGAGAGACCATTGTAATCGCATACAATGTCTAAGAGAGACCATCGTGTAACTCACAATGGTTAGAAGAGTTTAGTATTCATGTGAGAACTTTATATAGAAATATATCGATGTTTCAGGATCAAGCAAGATAGTCGAGAGAGAAAAGAAAAAAAATTATCTTAAGTACATGTAGTAATATTCACTATATGTATATGTATAGTAACGGTGCACTCGAAGATGTGTATAAATTTCAGGATGGAAATTCACAATGCACATGAATAGCATAAAATACAACAAGGAAGTTTAGTGCACAAAAGGTTATATATATAAGAGTGATACTTTCGCGGATTATCAGACGAGTTAAGAAACAATTATAGTGCTCCTATAATTATCCTTAATATAGTATAATTAAGATATATATACGAGGGAGAAATAGGAAGCTCAGGAGTAGGCGCACATGGATATCGGACAAGATGATGGAAGCTCATGATTTTGAAACAAATAAATGATTATAGTCTAGGTTTTTAAAAATAAAAAGACCTAGTTCACTATAATTTGTGCTCTGGTACCATTCTAAAACACCCCCATTTTAGGAACGCAGCGGAAAACAACATGGGGTGCTATTTGGTCACATTGTACAAATATAGTAAACAACTTTAAAACAAAGTTGTTTTTAAAACTTCACATTCGATAATTTATCAGAGTTAACAAGGTCCCAAAAGTTTTTAACATAGATAAAAGATACATAAGTTTTGAAAGTTTAGAACATTATCGAATGAAAAATTTTATTTAAACATGAGCCATCATGTAGATATCCATTTCTTGCGCCGCCCATCCAAGCCGAAAGTCACTTACGGACCTGAGATAAAACATGCTAAAAGTCAACATAAAGGTTGAGTGAATTCATAGAGTTTAATAAGTAAGTAGTTGAATACAAGTATTATTTATCAATAGACATATAACAAATACATGTCGGGTAATCAGATTTTAGTATAGAGCTTATGAAACCGAACCTTAACCTAGTTTTAACAGTTACCCCGGCAGGGTAATATTTGCCATTTACCTCAACCTCTCAATATTATGTGACCGTTGAAAAGTGAGCGCTACTCACTCGGCCAGGCTGGTCAATGCCCAATATGCATATTCATAATACTAGCGTTTATACAAAAATAATTAACAGTTCATGATGGGGACTTATTTGGCAAGAATTACTCAAGTGACTATAATCATGTAATCGGGTCCAGCATACCAAAAACTACTTGTATTCAGTTTATAAAACTAGCATGTATCCCCCTCGCGAGGTTTATAAAACGTTTAAATAAGTAAAGGCGAGGCTATAAACTCACCGTGAACAAAGAAGAATAATCACAATCAAGCAAGCGAAGAAAGATAGCCGCGAAGCTCTACGAAGAACCTAAACATATAAAGGCTTGTCTTAGGTTTTTGAAAATAAACATTGATGCAACTTAGCTATATATATACGTTATTATCTTATTTACTCTTGGTACATAATTCCTAAATATATCTCAAGTTTTAGTTTACCACTTAAAAGTTATAAAATTTCAAGTAATAATCCTATATTTGATCCTAAGTCCAAATATATGTTGTGAAAGTCCAATATAATCATAAGGTTCAAATTTGGTGCATGGGTCAAGTGTTAGCCAAAAAGTTCACATTAAACTTGAGGTTTCAAAAATATATTAGGTGGTTCAAAAATGTATTAAAGGTCCAATTTTTATAAAGTGTATAACATTTTTATACTTTTTAATAAAAAGCTGATGGAATTTTTATAACATGTCCATCTTTGAAAATTCATTACTCTTAAACCGTAAGTCGAAAATTGAAGTTCTTTATATACCCGGAAATGTATTTATCTGTACTAACAAGTTTTGTGGGTCCCACTAAGTCAAAAATTATCTAACAGTAGGAAACTTATTAGTTTACCATTACTACTCAGTTCAGAAAATATTAACATCACAACAGTCACACGAAAAATGCGATAGCTAGAGTTCTACAAGCCCAAATAATTCCCCGTTTGCGGCCACGTTTAAGTTAAGATGTTATCTACAACTTTTATATTTTGAGTAACAGTGCATTATTCACAAAAAAAAATGACTAATATACGTTTCAAATCTGTTACTCAGAATGTGACATATTTCACGAAAATAATTCTAGTTTAATCATAGTAATGAGTTATTCAACGAAATACCCGTCAAAATTTCCGTAAGACATAGGCCTACAACCCCATATTTTTAGTTTAGGTCCAATGTCTACTGATTAGTGCAGTTTATTCCGTTTTTACCCCTAAGTCAGATTCACAGTTTGCATGTTTAGTCCTTTAGTGATTTTCTAGTGTTCTAGCTTATGTACCAAGCCTAACCAAGCCAAATAACTTATATAATATAAAAATACATCAAGAAATAATATATATACATGAATGAAAATAAAAATAAAGTGAAAAGGGAGTGATTGGTTTCCTTACAATCTTTGAAGAACAAGAAAATCAAGAACAATGGACTACAAAACCTATGATTCTACCAATAACCCTTGCACCCTTTTTTTCCAATCTTTTACCCAACTTTTTCACCTTTATTTACCCTTGAAAATATCTTAAAATCACATCCCCTAGACCATCTTGATCAAAACTTGAAACAACTTCCCAAAGAAAACAAGAAATGATGATGTGATGATGTTTTGAGTGTAATAAACCAAGAACAAGACTAAGCCTTTAAGATCTTTAATTTATGATCAATAATTTAGTAAAAGGAAGGAACTTTTGATCTAGATTGCATGTGTAGATGTGTTGTAGTTTAGTTTAAGTGGTAACATGCAATGTAGTGTATTACATATGTTCAAGTGTTGTGATAGTTTAGTTATTCATGAGACAAGTGTCTCATAGGTGGCTAAATGTAAAAAAAAAAAAAAATAGTGATAGTTTAGTATAAGTTGGGTATAATGTGTAGTTTGAGGTTATAGTGTGTAGTTTTGATCTCGGTAATTGAAAACTTAAAGTTTTTAAAACACGAAATGTTAAATCGGGTAACGTAAAAATACAAAACATGTAAAAATGTTAAAACTTGTTATTATAACTTATTTGAGTAGTTTAGATAAGTGTTGAGGTTGACGGAAGGTTTAAACGTTGTTAAAACTTTAAAACGTAGATTTAAATCGCGTAAAACGTAAAAAGTGTAAGGTTGACGTAAAAATGGAAAAAGTGAATTGTGACTTTAAAAATAGGATTGTAAGGAAATAATAGTGCATAGAAAGTGTAGAGTAGACATAGTATAGTTGTGTTTGAATGAGTTGAACGCGTTATGATGTACGTGGATAACTTCCGACAAAGTTAATTAGTTAAAAATAGAATATTTGAATAATAAACTATTAAAATAAATGACATGAAATTTTAGAAATGTCACAAACACACACACAAGAGTCCGTCAAAAAACCCTCGCAACTCTCTTGTGATTCTTTTAAAAAACCCCAACATCCCTTAATCGTTTTTTCATTCAGCAATCTTGAATCTTTGTTTCTTGCAACGATTGCTGCTTTAATCAATTCGATTCTTGATCTTTGTGTGATTGTTCTTTTAGGGTTTCTTTGAATCGGGGTTCTGTCGCTTATTCAGGTTAAAACGACCTAATTCTGATGTCCTTTAATCGGTTTAGCCTCTTTATTACTAATCGACTGTCATTATTCAATCATTGCTTGATTCATCATGGTTGGCGGTTAGTTCTTTGGTGCGATTCGTTTAAACCCTAACTTTTTAGTTAGGGTTTCTTGTTTACCTGGTCGTTTTTATTTGTTGTGGTGTTAGTGGGTTTGAGAGATGATTAATAGAGGGTTTCTGAATCACACGAACATGAACACATCTGATGTTACTAGTAAGTATAAGGAGGATGTGTCTGGTGGGGATGGAGAGAGTACGGATCTGAATAAGGGTGCTGCTGTTATGTTGAAGTCAGGTTTCTTGGATTCTGGTGGAGGGGGTGATAAAGAGAAGATGAAAAAGGGTAGTGGTTCATGTGATGTTGTAGATCGTTCGACCATGGAAACGGAATTCCCTTCGGCTGCATCCAGTTTGAGCAACATGTTTAACTCTATTGGTGGTAATGGTGGTGATGAACTAACAGCCCCTTTACCATGTGATGTACATGAACATGTTCCTGAACAAGTGAAGCCGGTTTCACTTGATGCGTATGCTAATGTTACCATGGATGCCTTTGAGGGTGTATCTCTAAAAGAGGGTGGAATAGAGCCTGCCCAATATCAATCTTTCCAAGATTTCCTTGATGCTAAGGAAAATCATGCTAAGGCTCTTTAAAAAACACTCCAAGTACTCTAAAACGGCCTACTACTACGAGTACTACCAATGGGAAGACGGTTTCTTTTGTGGGTGCTATAGTTACTTCTGATGAACCTAAGAAACACACGTCAAACTTTCGTACGTTGGAGTGTAGTAAGAAAGCTATTGGTGTGGATCTTTTCTGTCCCGATGAAAGTGGTTGAAGAGGTGAACACTAGGTTTGAGAATACTTTGTATGGGTATTTCCTTGGTCAACGCCTTGCGTTCCCTGTTGTTGATTATTTTGTACGTAATGCGTGGGCTAAGTATGGTATCCAAAAGGTAATGATGAATGCAAAGGGTTTCTTTTTCTTTAAGTTTAATTCAAAGAAAGGTGTTGATGATGTTCTTGAAAACGGTCCTTGGTTAATTAAAAATGTACCTATTATTCTTAAACCATGGACATTGAACACCAATTTACTTAAAGAGGATTTGACTAACATTCCAGTGTGGGTTAAATTCCATGATGTTCCTCTTGCTATGTTTTCTAATGATGGTCTTAGTCTTCTTGCCACATTGACTGGTACACCCAAACGGTTAGATGCTTATACCAACCAAATGTGCAAGGAATCATGGGGCCGTAGTAGTTTTGCTAGATGTTTGATTGAAGTGAAGTCGGATGAGGTGCTTAGGGATAGCCTCATTATTGAGATACCTTTACTTGATGGGTCGGGTGTGACTATTGAGAAGATACGGGTTGAATATGAGTGGAAACCACCTCGTTGTGATAAGTGTAAGATATTTTGTCATACTCTGACTGAATGTCCTAAAGTTGTTATACCTCCTGTTCAGCCTACTAAGCCTGTTAATGATGGTTTCAAGACTGTCAATAACAAGAAGAAAGGAAAGCAAGGTGGTCCTACAATTCCAGGCCAAGGGTTTACTAAACCTGTTGTGGGTAAGCACTTTCAGTATCAACCCAAAAAGACTCCTCCTGAACCTAAGAAAGTGGATGGCACTAAGAAGAAGAATTCTGATGTGGCTAGTTCTAGTGGAACGAAGATTTCTACATCTAACCAATTTGATGCTCTTAATATGGATGATACGGATGCTTTTGGTATTTCTACTATTGACACCAACAAGGATGTGGATTCTGGTCATACAATGGAAGTTAATAAGGATGAGTCGTTAAATGGTAATGGATCACAAGAACCGCTTGTGAGTGATTTAATGGGAACAATGGAAGTTGGTTCTACTCCTATAGTTGAGAAATTTTGGAAGCTTGAAAAGCTACTTATTGATGGGAAAGCTACGCCTGTGGATGATGATGGCCATCCTATTCCATCTACCTCTTCCACTAAGAGGGCTAACCCATTTTCAAAGGTGGGTGAGGTTGTGGTTTCTGATAGTGATGATGATGAGGTTCTTAATACGTTCGACGAATCACCAAATCTTTTTGGTGGTGGTCATGAGCGTGAAAATGAGTTTGACGACTATGATGATTATTTGAAGCAAATTTATAATCTTCTAGGGAATTTGGATGCTCTTAATGCCATTTATGGCTTTAATCTTTAAGGTTGTAGGAAGTAGTCTATATTTTTGTCATAGTCTTTTGTTATCATGTGGTTAGTGGTTTGTTTTCTTGTTTAGAAAATAGGAAGTATCTTGTTATATAAGCTTTTCGCCTATGTAACGGGCTGAGATATGAGATTCACCCATATCCGTTGTACTTAAATGCTTTTTGGAGTAATATATTTACCGGGTCGTTGACCTTTTACCCAAAAAAAAGATAAGTGGGATAATATATCTGCCAATAATGGTATATCAAATGGGAGAGTTCCCCTTTTAGGTAGGGGTGTTCATCGGTTCGGTTCTCGGTTAATCGGTTTATTCAGTTCGGGTTGTTCGGTTAAATTTCTTTTTTTGGTCATAACCGAAACCCGAACCGAACCGCGAACCGAACCGAAGTTCGGTTTGGTTATGGGTCAAAACCGAAAACCGAATTTTGTATTTGAATTACACTATTTATATTTTTTTAAATTTAATTATATATATTTTTGGCAAAAAAAAAATATTTCAAGCATAAAAAGTGTTTTTTATATTAGTATAGAATTTTAATAGACATTTTTTATATATAAAATAATATATATATATATATATATATATATATATATATATATATATATATATATATATATATATATATATATATATATATATATATATATATATATATATATATTCTATTTTCGGTTCGGATAGCCAAACACATATCCAAACCGAAAACCGAATTTTTAATTCGGTTCGGTTTGGTTTGATTTTCGGTTTATTACCCGAACCATGAACACCTTTACTTTTAGGTTGTGTCAAAAATATATCCCATAGTAACTTAATAGGTGTAGGGATGGCAAAACAATTTGAACCCAAAAGGGAAACTTGGACATTTTGGAGCCGACAGAGCATGCTTATTAGGTTACATGGCATAGTTCGAGGCATGACAGGGGTTTTTGTTGGGATCATAGTTAAGTCTCGGTCATTTGTAATAATAGGTTGCTTAAGTTACTACTTACTTTCATTTATGTAATGTTATAAGTTTACTAGGCTTAAGATATTAGGTCCATGGGCCTTAAGCCCACACGTTTTACTTGAAGGGAAGGACTAGGAGTGTTGCCCTAGCTCCTCACCTATATATACTAGTCTTAGGCCATTGTAAAACTTGGTTGCTTATTTGAAATCATAAGGAAACTCTTGCAATTACATTTCTCTCATTCAAATATTCATCCCATCCTTATATCTATCTCATTCTTGTTTGTGTGAAATCAATATGGTGACCTAACAAGTGGTATCATTCGCCATATGAAGGTGTTGTTTTGCTTCTCTTTGAAATTCGATCCATAAAAGTTTTTTAAGTCGTTATTTTTTGTTCAAATTTGTACTTTCTTGTTTGTTCTTTTGGTTTCTATCACATATTTGCTTACAAATTTGTGCTACAAATCATTTCAAACACAAAAGTATCAATCTTTTCATCAACTTAACGATTTGGATTTTTTTGTACTATTTTTCGAAATTTGTTAATTTTTCGAAAATTATTGTCAAGTTTATAACTTTCTTCAATATTTCATCATTTTACAACTTGAAGTACAAAAATCTTGCACTAAAAACTCGTTTTTGGATTGCTTTCATTGAAATACAACGTTTTGCAAATTTTCGAAATCACCTTATTGACCAAGTTTCGAGATCGTGTTCTTGTGCCTCTAATCGCCTTACGAATTGCGGACTCAGTCTTTTCTCTCTTGTATAAGGAAGAAAAGTACTTCAACTTTTGGTTAACTTTCGAAATTGTATAATTTCGAAAGTGTTTTTTTGTGTATTCGAAAATTTCACTTATTTTCGAAATCACAAAGTTTTCGAAAACTTCTCTGGTTTTTCGAAATCTCTAAGTTTTTTTGAAAAATTACTAAGTTTCGAGAAACTCTCTTTCGAAATCTCAAATTTTTGAAATCCTTGAGTAACAATTTTTCGCAATCCCTAAAAGTCTAGTTTTCGCAATCTCCAGTTTTGTGACAAAGTTTCGAAAAACATCTACTTGGGCAAACTTTTCGAGATTTGGCAAACCTATACCTTCTACAAGATCCATCTTTTCACACAAAGTGTTTCATAATGTCTCAACCACCATATTACAACTTTAACAATCCTCAGCAACATCAGTATCAACAGTATCATCAGCAACAGCAACAGTATCAACAATCACCACAATATTATCATCAACCAGTTTACTCAAAACAACATAACTTCATGCAACAAATGGTTCCGATACAACAATCTTATCCGATGTCTCAAAAACAAAGCCAACTTCCACTAAAACCTACTCACTGGTTTGACAGGATGTGTGAAGTCATTTCAACTCAACAATCCAGACACGAAACAGGCTCTCCTGACACCCCACCAATGCTAACACCGGGTAACTATGTTCAATGGGCAAGTCGATTCTTAAGGTTTATTGAACTCAAAAAACCCAATGGTAAGTACATGAAACAAGTTATCCTTGAAGGACCATTTCCTTGGCCTGTTAACTACGTTGGTGGTGACCCACAGGCTGATCCTCCAGTAGCTCCAACTGCTGTACGTGTTCCTGAGACTCAACTTACTACTGAACAAAATCACCATCGTGAAGCAGATGAGTATGCTATGTCTTACATACTTCAAGGGATACCAAATATCATATTCAGAAGTGTTGATGCTCAAACAACTGCAAAAGCTATGTGGGAACACATCCATCTACTGATGCAAGGCACACAACTGAACAAGGAAGACATGGAATCTAAACTTTATTTGGAATACACTAATATCATGATCGAACCAGGGGAATCTCTTGAGTCTTACTTTCATCATATCGTTTCACTAATGTCGTCAATGATCTAGAGAGACATGATATAACTCTTCCAAGAATCGCTGTCAATACAAAGTTTGCTAGTAGTCTGGGTCCTGAGTGGCAAAAGTATGTGACATTTGTGAGACAAGCTAAGAATCTTCACAGGGATCCATATGGTTTGTTGTACGACTATCTCAAGCATTATGAGTCTGAAGTTGAAAAAGACAAACTCGCCCGAGGAGGATATACATCACCACCTACTTCTAATCCCCTTGCACTCGTTGCTCAAACTCCTGCTTCACATCCTCCGATGTCTAATCGTGCTTATGATCAGGAACCGAATTATTTCAGTCACCAGCAACCTCCTACTTCTCAACACGCTTCTACTCAACTTGCTCCATATGACAACAATGATAGCATGTATTACTCTAATCAGATTGAAGATGATGATGATGACGTCAATACGTTGAATCAAGGACTTGCTCTTGTTGCTCGTGCTTTTAGCAAATTCTCTAACAAAACCAACAACCATCTTCGTTCTTCATCAAATACAAGAAACCAAGCTGTCATTCAAGATGGTCGAGTTGAGATTCAGAATCGTAATTCAGGACGTTCAGGTGGGTATACTGGAAATTCTGGATATGGACAAAGAGTCAACAACAATGGGGGATTCAGAAACAATCCAGGTGCTTCTCAGCGAAGTAATGTCAATTCTGCTAGTAACAACACAGTCTCTGGGAATGCGATATGGTGCTACAACTGCAACGAAAAAGGTCATATTGCAACTGCATGCCCTCACCCAAGAAAAGGTAGTCAATTTCACAAGCAGATATTACTTATGGCTCTCAAAGATGAAAAGGAAGGAACTTTCAATGCTCATGAGAACAGTTTCTTTGCTAATGCTTACAACGATGATGAAATGGAAGATCTTGAAGCCAATGCAGCTGTGATGCTTATGGCCAACATGCAGGAACATCAGTTGAATGATTCAGGCCCAGTGTTCTCCACTGATGGCTTGTCTCAGGTAAATGACCTAACCACAAGATCCATACAATTTAATGCATCACCCTCTGTTTCTGAATAAGATCAGGCGCAAGTTGTTCCTTCTGAAACATTTTTCTCTTCTCAAGAGGATGAACAATTAGACACAGTCGTTATATTTGATGATGAAACTGTCGTCTCATTTGATGATCCTATTGCGCAAGACGAAAATGAATTTAGTGAACAACATGAACCTCCTTCTGATCCAGCTCCTGACTGTACAGTTACGGCCAAACAACTTAATAATCAACTTCTTTCTAATCACATAACAGACGAGCAAACTGAAGTTTTGAAAGAAAATGCCAATTTGAAAAAGGACATTGAATGTTATAAAAAGCAACTTTCAAACTTTCAATACGTCGTTCATCGTGAACAAAGCTTTGAAAAGTCATTTCAAGAATCATATGTCAAAGAACAAAATCTTCAAAAGCAAATTTATGACATTGTTGAGTCAAACGGTAAAGTGGTTTCCAAACTAGAAAATGAAAAACATGAGCTTCAAAAACAAGTTGTTCAACTCCAACAGGAACTTTCAAAAACACAAAAAGAGGTGATAACTTGCAAACAGGAATTTTATGAACATAAAGTGCAAAAACGAGAAAAAGAAAATTCTTTACTTGATGATAATATCACTCTCGAAAGTCAAATTAAAGCTTTTCAAAACATCGTTTATAAACATGGGGAATCTGTAACGACAATTCAAAAGTTTTCTTTAAAACCAAGACCAGGTAAAGGCTTTGGCCTCGGCGATTACAGATCCTCTTTTCTTCGCACTGTTTTCAAAACAAATCCTAAGTTATGGACCAATTGATGGATAATAATGTTGTGCGTGTTATTGTACATAATACTGAGGAAGAATACGAACTTGAAGAGAAGAGTCGATCAAAAATGAGTCAAGTTGAATATTGCAAACCATATGATTACTCAAAAGCTCCTCACATTTCAAAATCTTTTGTTCCATCAAGAGAAATACGTGAGAAATCATGGTATGTTACTGAGTCTTATGTTTCATCTTCCGATGGAGCTCCTGTCAAACCCGTGGCACAAGTAAATGGTCCATTACCGTCTTCTGGTCATGTGACACCATTACATACACGCTGTAAAGTTTTAGACTATTTTCAAACATTCATGAAAGGCATCGATACTTTGGAAAACGTCATTGAACAACATTCGGAAATTAAAATTCATACTTTTCAATCAGCTTACGAGCGGGAAAAGCGAGACATTTTTCAAAAACAAATTCTGCCTTTAGTTCATAATTTGCGTTATTGTGCTACTCGTTGGGAACAGGAACTCCAAAAAGAAGTTAAAGATATGAAAGAAATTTTCGCTCTTAATGAAAATGCAATTTTGGTTCAACAAAGCAAAAACCGATTTTTGAAAGCAGATTCTGATCGACTCTTGGAACAACTTCTTCAGGCTGATTTTCATAGTTCTCTCATGAATGAACTCCATTTTTCCAGCAATGCTGAATTATTTGCTGAGTACTGTGCTGAACTTGTTTCGTTGAGGTCACAAAATGAATCATTGAAACATCAAAATGAAACATTGCGTCAAAACAGTGATGATGTGATAAACAAACTTTCAAACGAAATTTGTCAACTTAAACAAAAGATTGATTGGTGTCAAGCTCAAAGTATTGAAACTGAATTGCAACTATGTACCAATATTGAGTCTCGTAAAAACAAATGTCGTCTACGTAAAAATGAAATTGCGGAGTTAAAAAATGAAATTGCGGAGTTAAAAATTGAAAACACCGAATGACAACAAAACCGCGATGACATTCGTTATTGCAATGGTTTACTTGGGTCTGATATTCAGGACAAAAAACACATCATCATTGATTTGAAAGAGAAAATTAAGCTACTTCAAAAAGGAAAGTTCATTGACACCACTGTGATTGCACCAAGAATGTTTCAAATAGACATAACAGATAAGGGTAAGCATGCTAAGAGTTCTAATGTTAGCTCTTCCACTTCCACAGGTCTAGTTTCCCCTAAGAGCGTTAGAAGCCCAAAGCCAAAAAGCGTTAAGAAGACTAAAAAGACTAGGCTTTCGCAACGTAAGAATGGAACACTAGAAGTGCAAGAAGTAGAAGCTCACCTTAGGAACTCGAATAAAACTCATGTTGCACCTGATTTAGATTTTAATGTGGCAGATTGTAATCCAAATCTTAATGTAACAAATGCTGAACCTTCTAATGTTTTGAATATTAATGCATCTTGTGTGTTTTGTCGTAAAAGTGTGTTATCTGGTGATCATACCAAATGTGTAGCTAATCATCTCTTACACCGTAAAAAGAAACGTAGATCCGGCTCTTCTTCTAGGTCCACTAATGCCTCTAAGTCTACCTTAAGAAAAACGCCTACTACAGTTTCAACTAATGTTGTAGTCAACCCAAAAGCAGCAATCAACAATTCTAGGAACACACCAAAAGCTAGTACATTCACTAAGAACAAAGCAAAAACTAGTTGGAACTGGCAACGTTGGTTACAATACAAACCAATTTTTAAATGGATTCCTAAGATGTTAAATATTTGTGTTTCTAACCAACAGGAACCCACAATTTCCTCGGGTTCCACCCTTACTTCTGTTCCATCTCTGTCGTCTTCTTTTGATGCAGGTGCTTCAGATCGTTCTCTGGATTGTTGATAGCGGTTGCACCCGACACATGACAGGCAATCTCAAACTGTTAAAGAACTTTGTCTCAAAGTTTATTGGAACTGTCAGATTCGGGAATGATCAATACGCTTTAATCATGGGTTACGGAGACTACATGCATGGGAACATTGAAATTAGCAGAGTTTATTATGTTGAAGGCTTGGGTCACAACCTCTTCTCAGTCGGTCAATTTTGTGATGGAGATTTAGAAGTAGCATTTCGCGAGAAAACCTGTTTTGTTCGTGATCTACAAGGAAATGATTTGATGTCTGGCAAACGTGGCACTAACCTTTATACTATTTCAATGTCAGACATGATCGCTTCATCTCCAATTTGTCTTCTATCCAAAGCTGAATCGACTAAATCTTGGTTATGGCACAAACGCCTTTCTCATTTGAATTTTAAAACGATGACTGATGTAAAACCCAAAATTTCATAACATGTAAAAATTATCAAAATACCCCTACAGTTTAAAATTTTAATAAAACACTTATACAAACACCACATAAATCACAAACAACTAAGAAATTGCAACATATGACACATGATAATTTTTATATGTATAATATAATGTCCTAAATGCTATAAAAGATAATTATCCTTTTTAATTATTTATTTTTGGGCCGATTGGAATTAATATGTACACTTTTAAATAGTTTAAATTGTACAAATAATTGGAGATAAGCTCAAGATAATTTTGGAAATGATTGGGACAGTAAATGGGCCGAGTAAATCACTCCCAAATCATCTATAACTCAGCCAAGATTTGTAACATCATTTTATAATTCCAAAACTTAACAATTTCTCTCCTAAAAACTCTCTATAAGGCATACGAATTTCTTGAGGCTCTTGGACAATTTTCATGGGTTCTAGCATATACAAGGAAGGTTAGAAAAATAGTGGGTGTGGCTGGGATAGCTGGGTTCGAAGGTTGGAGTTTTAGTTGTTCAATTATTCCAAACCGAGAAGAAAGAATTGTTCTGCTCCTTTTCACTCGTTAATTCTTCAACAAGGTAATTTTTATATGTTCTAAGATTAATATGAGACGTGGGAAAAATATCCATGCACTCCAGATAAATCGTTTAAATTAAAACACAATCAAAAACACTAAAAACAAGGAAAATTAATAATCGGCTACATATATTTTTCTGGGCCTTGTTCATATTTTTTCGATGCTTATACATGTTTATATTACTCATATAAAATGGATTTATAATTATTTGAAGCTTGGAAATCATTGTGTAAATTGTTACATTTTAACCGATTGTAAATAAAATAAAAAGGGGGTCAAATTGCATGAAATATTAGGGTTCCTTATTTTTGCTGGTTCATTTATGAGATAATTGATTTAAAATAAATGTTATGAGGTTTTGGAAAAATTAGGGTTAATGATTTGTAATTAAAAATGGTACCGATTGTATTTTATTAAATATAAGGGTGTGTTTTGTAATTATTGAAACTTGTGGGATATTTTTGAAACTTATTTTGGAACAGTAGCAAATCGTAAAAATTGATACTTGAGGGGTGTATGTGTAATTTTGGATAATTAAGGGTTTATTTGGTATATTATTAATTAAAAGGGTTAAATTGTAAATATTATAACTAGAGGGACTAAAATTGTAAATATGGTTAAATCATAAATATTTCGACCTATAAATGGTTTAAGGGCTGTTTATGTCATTTTTATATAGTTGTGGCGCTTATTTGATAATTATATTAATTAATGGTTTAATTATGGAAAATGGATAAGTTAAAGGGTTGATTTGTAACTTTTGAAACTAGAACGGTATAAAGTGTAAATCTGGAATTCTGGACATATGTGGGTCATGTATATGTGTGCTTATGTGTATGGTTTCATTTGTGACCCTTGACTTGTTTAATTGACGGAATTAACCCTTGATCTTTATATTAAAATCCGGGAAACCCTAATCTCACAAATACCCTATAAAATGAAAACCGTGATATATGAAGCTATGAAATTTGAGATGGTATTAAAACTAACCTATGAGAATATGCTAACATTGGAAAACTTGCAAATCGGGAAATTTATTATTTATGAAAACTTGCTAATTATGGAAAGTACTAATTATGGAAACCTTCTAAATAAGGAAACTTACTAAGAATAGAAAGTCTTCTAAAATACTTAAACTACTTAAAGTGGGAACTTACTAAATATAGAAAGTTACCTAAAATAGAAAGTTGCTAAATATGGAAAGTTAACTAAAAAGAGGTAACTTGGGTAATTTGAACTCGTCGTAATTCGTATCCACTTCTCTTCTAGGTTCAGTGAAGCGGGAGTGATCCGTCTCTCTCTTTGTGATTTGTGACCTTGCTATTGCTTTGGATTGAGGTACAGATATTCCGTACTCTTTCAGTAGGAGTGCACATTTCTCTCTCTTGACCTTGTCTTTGACTTGATTATCGTGTTATGACCTCCGTTTGGCTTTGGTTTTGACCCTTCGTACTTGAACCTATGAATGATGTGTTTCACCGGAAATTGTGATCCTATCGTTATTCGTTTGAACCCTTGTGACCCGTTCGATAACCTTTGTGACCTAAATCTTTGAAACTTTGTAAGACCTTGGGTATTCATTGGGATATTGTAAAGGGAGATAAAACCCTTGTGAGACTTGAATGTTCTTTTGGGGTAATACAACGGAAGGTGAAATTCTTTTCTTAATTATGATATGGAAATAATTAAAGGAGAACTATTTTATAACGACACTTTTAATATGATTTAAGACTACTTACTTATGGGACCTTATAAATTCATACAGACCACTTTTGAAGGATATTGGATGAAAACCTTTAATAAATATCACTTTTATAAATGTCATCTTTTGGAAGACCTCTTCTAAATGAATCTTGTTATAAACCTTTTTAAATGGGATTGTACTACGAACCTTTAAAACTAGTGATGGAAACCCGCTAAATTGAACTTTGTTTTAAACTCTCATTATGACCCTTTGATTTATGAACTATGGGATTTTGGGACTTGGAATAGTGAACCTTGTGGATTGGGAACTTTGGCTTTGACCTCTCCATTTTGACCCATTGATACTACATCCTTGATCGACCCTTTGACATTGATCCTTTGATATTGACCTATGATACCAAACCTTGATACTGAATCTATGACATTAATCCTTTGACCTACCTCTTGATATTGACCTATGATCTATTGATAATGACCTTTGGGTATTTGAACCTTTGGGTATTGGACCTTTGATATTAAACTTTTGATATTGAACCATTGATATTGAACCTTGACCATTTGACCCTTCAGTATTTACCCAGGGTATTACTTGTTGTGGAGTAGCCACAACCATAGCATTGATGCACCAATGTTATGTACTCTAGCGTAGTTGGAGAGATGTACTACGCCGTCCCCGATCTACTATTGACTACTGCTTTGATTGTGATTGTTATTGGCCTACGGGGGCGTATGGATGCATCCTAGATTTGTATTGTATTGATTGATTGATTGATTATTGGAGCTACTACATTGTCTACATTGCTACGTATTGTATTGGTGACCGGGTGCGTGCATTGCAACCTCTCACATATTGGGAGTTGATCACTCCATATTGGGATACTATTGTATTGTATTGTATTGATTGACCTTGGGTAAAATACTGAAAACTTACATACACTATACCTTACACTTAACCATGTCATCTGTTGATTACCCTTTTGGATACCACATATTCCTAATTCTTTGTTTATTCCCTACTCTATTGTATTTCTTTGCTATTTGTTCATATCTGTTCACTGAGCTTTTTATGCTCAGCCGCTTTCTTTTCCATGCGGCAGGTTTAGTAGGAAGTTGGGTTGTGGATGAGAGATCTTATTTTGGGCTTAGAAGACTTCACCCTGATTAGCTACTGGCTGGACTTAGAGTGGTTTAGAAGTGCTTGATGTTGGGCTTAGTTTAGTTTGTTGCCCTTTTGTAGTTTGTATTTTGTTTAGTTTTCTATTGTAACCCTTGTAAACTTTGTTGGTAATGTATCTCCGTTTCACTTGTGTTCTGATTTGACTCCATAATGTCACACATTAGCCCTTTTTGGGTTGAGGTGTTACAACTGATCTCGCTCGTCACAAATTAGTTGAAGGCTTTCCAAGATTCCGTTACGCCAAAGATCATCTATGTCCAGCCTGTGAACAAGGAAAAAGTACTCGTGCTCATTTTCCCTCAAAACCTGAACACAGTACTAATCATGTTTTACAATTGCTTCATATGGATTTGTGTGGTCCGATGCGTGTTCAAACAATCAACGGTAAACGCTACATTTTAGTAATTGTTGATGATTACTCTCGCTGGACTTGGGTTTATTTTCTTCGAAGTAAAGATCAAGCTCCTCAAATGATCATCACCTTTCTCACCAAAATACAAGTTCAGCTTCGCAACACAGTCATAATTGTTCGAACTGACAATTGCATAGAATTTAAGAATCAGACTCTAAGATCGTATTTTGAGAAAGTGGGAATTGAACATCAAACATCTATTCCACGCACACCCGAACAGAATGGAGTAGTCGAAAGACGCAACAGAACGTTAGTGGAAGCTGCTCGAACAATGTTAATCAATGCTCAATTACCAGATTACTTATGGGCAGAAGCTGTTTCAACTGCCTGTTACACTCAAAACCGTTGCATGATCACAAAACGCCACAACAAAACTCCATATCAGATTGTTCACAAAAGGAAACCAAACATCAGTCACTTTCATGTATTCGGTGCTTTATGCTACCCAGTCAATGATCGTGATGATCTAGGTAAAATTAAAGCAAAGGCTGACATTGGAATATTCATAGGATACTGTGAAAATTCAAAAGGCTATCGGATATGGAATCGTCGTACTCGGGAAATTCAAGAAACTATTCATGCTAATTTCGATGAACTCACTCAAATGGCTTCTGAGCAACACGGCTTAGGACCCGCAACCAACCGTCTTAACTTTCCGGTCTCTTCGGCTGAACCATTGTCACTTTCTCGTAAAAAAGTGGAAACCTTGTTTGCTCCATTGTTTGATGATACGCCTGTTAACCGTCCACCTAAGGCCACACCAAATTCCGCTGCAAATCTTGATCAACATCAAGTACCTGATACACCTCAACAAACAACAACTACTGTTGGAAGAGACGGTCCTCCAGTCATATCACCTACAACAACAGAACAAAACGGGTCCAACTCATGACAATCAGCTGGAGATTCCATACCTTTATCAGTTCCACAACCCGCAGAGCATGACCCAGAACCATTCATTAACCCATTTGCAAATGCTCAACCTGTCCCCGACATTGCTGAGTCATCTACACGCAATTTGGGTCCTGCTCACTTGCGAGATACTTATCAACTTCATCCTTCGACACACAAATGGACTAGAGATCACCCCTTAGTTCAAATTATTGGCCATCCAGATGCACCTATCATGACAAGACAACGCCTTCACACAGACGGTGAAACTTGCATTTATGCACTCACAGTTTGTGAAACCGTACCCAAAAATGTCAAAGAAGCAATGACTTATGAAAACTGGATTGAGTCTATGCAAGAAGAATTCGAAACCTTTCAAAGATTAGAAGTATGGGAATTGGTTGAAAAACCTGAAGGCATCATCGTCATTGGTTTAAAATGGATCTGGAAAAACAAACTGGATGCAGAAGGCACAGTCATACGCAACAAATCACGCTTGGTAGCAAAAGGTTATTCTCAAGAAGAAGGTATCGATTTTGAAGAATCTTTTGCTCCTGTGGCTAGACTTGAAGCTGTACGGATATTCTTAGCATTTGCTGCTCATCGGAATATGATTGTTTACCAAATGGACGTGAAAACGGCTTTTCTGAACGGTCAACTCCGAGAAGTGGTTTATGTCAGTCAACCTGAAGGATTCGTTGATCCAGAACGTCCCAATCATGTCTACAAGCTTAAGAAGTCTCTCTACGGTCTTAAGCAATCCCCCAGGGCGTGGTATGACAAGCTTTCTAAATTCCTGTTGGCTAATGATTTTACTCTAGGCTTGGTGGATCCAACACTGTTTACAAAAACCTACGGGATGGACTTATTAATTGTTCAAGTTTATGTCGATGACATTATTTTTGCTTCAACCAACACAAATTACTCAATGGATTTTGCAAAATTTATGACAGGTAATTTTGAAATGTCCATGATGGGTGAACTTACGTTCTTTCTAGGACTACAAGTTCATCAATCACCCCGTGGAATTTTTCTAAATCAGTCCAAATATGCTCTTGAGATTTTAAAGAAACATGGAATGCAAAGTAGTGATACTATGAATACATCGATGGCCAATTCTACTAAACTAGATGCTGATATACATGGGACTCCAGTTGACCCTACCAAATACCGAAGTATTATTTGGGTCTCTCATGTATCTCACATCCAGTAGACCAGATATTGTATTTGCTGTCTTTATGTGTTCTCGCTATCAGGCTAATCCTACTGAAAAACACCTCAATGAGGCAAAAAGAATCCTTCGATACATAAAGGGAACCATCCACTTGGGGATCTAGTATCCGAAGGATTCTGGTTTTGAACTAATAGCTTTTTCAGACGCTGACCATGCAGGATGCTTAGACTCGCGAAAAAGTACATCAGGTGGCTTACAGTTTCTTGGAGATAAACTTGTGTCTTGGCAATCAAAGAAGCAGGATTGCACATCACTGTCATCTACAGAATCTGAATATGTAGCTATGTCTGCTTGTTGCGCTCAAGTCATTTGGATGAGATCACAACTTAAAGACTATGGCTACTTATTCAACAAGATTCCGATTTACTGCGATTCTAAAAGTGCCATTGCAATCTCTTGCAACACAGTTCATCATTGCAAATCCAAACACATTGATCTCCGATACCATTTCATCAAAGAGCATGTCGAGAAGGGTACAGTTCAATTATATTTTGTGGGCACTGAGTACCAATTGGCGGACTTACTTACAAAACCCTTAGCCCCATCAAGGTTTGCAAGTTTAGTTCACCAAATTGGTATGCGATGTTTGACACCATTTGATCTACAAAAGTGTTTAAAACAAAAGTAAAGTGTCAAACATCAACAATTTTACTATCTTTGTAAAATAACTTTTATTTTATTTCTAATAAACCTCAAAAACACAAAAATATTTTCTCTACTTTACTTAAAAAAAAATGCAAGTATATCACTCTCTTTCAACACCTTGTTATTTTACAAGTGTTGAGGGGGAGACTCGTCTAAAATTTTATAAATGTTTCAAAAACGATATACTTGCATATTTTCTTTGATGCGTTGTTTCGGGATTTCATAAGATATCTCATATCTCGTTTCCTTTTCTTAATATGGTGACGTAAGTTAGTATTTCTAAGTTTAGGACTTATCTTGTTAATATTGTAGTTAGGGGACCATATGTGACTAATTTCAAAAGTTCCAAAATAACAAAAACAAACACCCCCCGTTTTTGTTCCATTAACCTCAATAAAATCTTTTCTAAAACCCTTAAACCCTTTCTTTCTAATCCACGGCCCTTATTCATTTGACAAATCCGTGCTTTTGATCTTCGAAACGTAAGTTTTTAAATGATCTTTAGATGATTTCTAACCTAGGTTTTCGTTTAATTGCTTAAATAATGGTTAGATTTCACGAATTTTCGATTTGAAATATTAGGGTTTATGTAATTTCGGGATTATGCAATACGTGCTTGGGAGGTTAATTATTGATAGGGGTTTTATGCATATACTTGTTTCTATCCTTCCTATAACGATTAATCTCATTCAAACACATGTTTGTGTGATTTTCGAAACCTAGGGTTTGGTACGATTTGGGTTTATTGACTTGGTGATGTTTCTGTTATTTTTTCTTGGTGGGATATAATCTTATGTGTATGAGTATCATGTTTGTGCTTATTATTTTGTACAATATACAAGTATGCATGTTTCTCGAGTCTTAAGGGTTTCGTTCAAAGTGGGTTTCTCGTGTTTTTGTGTTTATATGAGCTGAATTATTGTACAAATATGCTTCTTATGTACGTATGTGATATGCAAGAACCTAACTTCCTCAATAGTTTCATGATTTTGCATTTTATCGAAAACTTGTTCTTGGATCTTTTTCGAAATCACTGTATTTGATTGAGTAGTTTGTTTCTAATCATTGATACTCATCATTTGCAACAGGTTATATCACATGGAATTCATATTTTCACAAAGAAACAATAACATGGCTGAACACAACGAGAATGTCCCCGAACAAGCTCTTCCATTACTCACCATGGATGATATCACTCCCGCTAACTACAACGTTATGATTGGCAACAACAATCCACGGGTTGATTTCGACAAATTGAGAATTACTGAGAACTCGTGCAAGATTGTTAAAGATATTCTTCTTGCACATCCATGCAAACATCTGCTCATCTGTTCTACTTCAGTTCCTCTGTTTTACCTTCATCAGTTCTGGCTTACGGCTAAGGCAAATTTGGATGATGAGTCTTTTACTGTTACGCTGGATCGCCAAGTCTACACTGTAGATCACGACGTTCTTCGTACAGTCCTTCTCCTGCCCCAAACAGACAACGAATTTGCTCCAATACTACCTGAACTGGACCTTCTTGACTTCTTTGTTGAGTTAGGATATGATGTTGATGATGACGTACCTCTTGTCAAACATTCCAGATTCAATGCCAAGAATATACCTCAGCCCTGGAGAACATTCTGTTTGTTGGTTGTAAGATCTATATCAGGAAGAAAAAGTGGTCACGAACATCCTAGGCTTCAGCATTTACAAACATTCTGGGGAATGGTGACTTTGACACCTATTGACTTTGAAGTTCCAATCATGAATGATATAGTCTACAGCATCCAAACCGAACGTGTTAAGACTATGATCCCGTTCACAAGATTCACCAAGCTTTTCATTGAACATTTCTGCAAAGACACTCCAGAATTTATCAAGAGGATGGGAGACCCTAATGAGCCGAAGCACCTCTTCGAGGACGACTTCACCACCTCCTTCATCAAGACCACCACTTCCTCTACCAAAATCAAAGGAATGAGGCTTCCCGAATATCTTCTTGATGACAAAATCAAGAAAAGTCTGAACTACAAATACTATGATAATGCTTACAATGGGGTACAGGAAGAAGCTACTATTCAGACTCGTAGCAAAGGAAGTGTGAAGTCTGGGAGTACTACAAGCACCACTGACTCACCTCAAACTAAGTCTAAGGCTGCTCCCAAGTCAAAACCATCAACTAAACCCAAGACTTCCGCCAAACCTAAACCAACATCCAAACCTAAACCTGCAACCAAGCCAAAGAAGAAGGTAATTCCTGAATACATTCTTCAAGATGAACCTACACCTCCACCTTCTGAAAGCGAATCTGAGTTCGACACGGAATCTGAAGAAGAAGAACAAGACTTTGAAAGAAGAGTTAGAGTACCTGAAGAAACATTTCCTGCAACAGAGATAGCTATACAACAAAGTCTTGAAACTTTTGAAGCAGAGTCTAGAAAAAGGAAAGGGATCACGATTAATGAGCCTAATGATGATGTTGAAGACGAACCAATCGTTGAACAATTGGTCGATAAACGCAAACTGAAAAGTATAGTTGTCGACACACGAGCTGAAGAAAAGCAACTTCGCAAAGAACAAAGGAAAGCAGCACTCGAAAGCCGACTTATGTCTCAACCTTCACCACCACCACCACCTGTCGATCAGTCAGAACATGAAGGAGCTACAAGCAGCATGATTCCTCCCGTTGTGTCCACTACTTTAGAATCAGCTCCACAGCCTGATGACATTGTTAAAGATACAGATGATACGGAAGATGTCAATATGACTGAGACTGCTAATGTAGAGGAGAATGTTGGCGGACAAGAGAATATTGCTACGGATCAGGAACATGAATACCTCATTACTCCAGAGTTTCTTGCACGAGAAGCAGAGGAAGCAGAGGAACGTCATAGAAAAGAAAATGCAGAGAAGAACGCGTTCGACACCAACATATTTCTTAAGTCATCTTCTCAGCAGACTTCCTCAGCGCAACCTCCACCTCCCCAAGACTCTCCACCAAAGGATCCGACTCCTCCTGCTTCTTCTTCAAGCTCTCACAACGAGTTGTCATCCGAATCATCACCTGAGCATTCATCTCCCACACCTTCTGAAACCGCATCAAAGCAACATTCAATCAATGAACCGAAACAACCAGTTGATCTTCAGGAGCAAGTCAACAAACTTACCACCATGGTTACCGGTCTTGCTAAACAAGTTGAAGATTTCCAGGAATCAAAGCAGCTGATCGATAAGTTCTTGAACTCTGACTACACAGGATTTATTAAGACTGTCACACAAGATTATCTTACTGAAAATCTAGTTGAGATTGTCACTCCTGAAGTAGCAAACCTTCTTGAACCAATCAAGGACAATTTGGATCACAGAATCAGAAGTGTCGTTAAAAAAATGCTGTCAACAACACCATTCACGCTTCACACTACAAAAACTTCTACTGCAGCTCCAACCGTCCCTGAATTATCCATCGATGACCTGCTTGCTAAACTCTTCGACAAAGTTGCCTACAAAACCACACAGACTCCTGAAGAAAAAGCACTTATTGATGCTATGTCGGCTTACATGTCCAAAGAGTCATGCAAAGATGCAGCTGGAACCCTGAAAAGTTCAAGGAAAGATGACGACCCTGACCCGAACTCAAAAGGCAAGAAACCTAAGTCTGGAACCGGTCCCTCATCTTCTCTACAACCACGAAAGGACTCCACTCCTCCAGGAAATCAACAACACACCTCAGCTACTGGTCAAGGTCAAACAGAAGAGGAAGAAACTTTCATGGAACCAACTGATGACTACCAAGGTCAACCTGACACCGATTACCGTGCCTCCCCTATTCCCGATTCTCACGCTAGACCATCGTCACCATCCAAGGCTAAAGACAAGGATGCTACATCTAAGTCTAAGAAATCAAAGAAGAGAAGACGTCATTCATGGCTCGACAATGATGATACACCTTAGAATGATTGGTTGACAGAAATGGTTCAAGCTCAACCTCCTCTCGAAGATGAAGAACCCCTTCCTGGTGATACTCTACAATTCACTCAAGTCATAATGAAGGATCTTCAGATTAATAAACTCATGAAGACGGAGCTCAGAAGAATCAATAGGGATGCACAGGAATTCCTCAAGTCCAAATCTGGAAACAAAGTGGAATACGATTATCATATGCAGAATATAGCTAGTGCAATGTCTACAGAGTTTGACTGGCTAAATCCTGAAGTGAATATCGACCTCAGTTCCAAAAACCATGAAAAGCCTTACTTCACTGACTGGACTAAACCATTACCTTTGAAAGGATTTCCAGATAAACCCAAGATACCTTACAGCTTCTTCTTCAACAAAGATCTTCGTAACATCCAACTCACCCAAGAGACATCCAAGAAGAAATATGCTTCCTCACTCATAATCTCAGTACCAGCCGCAATATACGAAATTCCTGCAATTGAAGAGACTACTCGAGTTTTCAGTAACTCCATCGTAGCTTACGACAAAGATGCTCTACACGGGATTCAACACTGGCCAGAACGTCGTCGTCTCGGTTATACCAGCAGATTAGGAGAAAAATCATTGGAAAACGTGAAGCATAAATCTAAGATCATTGCTATCTTGGAGATTCAAGAGTCATAACGGTTTAACTACACATTCATGGGTGAGATTGTGGTTAAACGACAAGATGAAAAGAAGTACAAATTCTCCAAAGCAGACTTTCTAGACCTTAATCTTAATGACATCGAAGATATGTATCTCGAAAAGGTTCAAGGAAGAATGCGTGGATTCGATAGAGATATTCAGTACAACTTCATAGCATCACTACTTCTATTTATCCGACGATTGATAGTTCAAGAAAGAGTGGAAGATCTTCAGCTTGGAGTGGAAAGTTACCAACAGAAGATCAATTTGACAAAGCCGCAATTCAGATTTGATGGAATCTATCAAACATCACAGTTTACTCTCATCCAAGAACCTGCATTTGGTTTCACTTACATCAACAGCAAAAAGCTACAAAGCTTCATGAGGTTCGATGAGATACACAAATTCTGTGATGTTACACTTAAATCCATTCGTGATGGGCTTGTCAAAAGGTTGAATGATGATCGCCGAAAGATAGCAAAAGGGGAACAACCTAGATGGAAATCCAGCTCAAGAAGACAAGTTCGTAACTTTGTCTTGAAGATTGAAGAAAGGTTATTTCGACGAGAACAGATCAGACGACTGGAAAGCTATATCGGTGTCAGACCATCATTTCCTATCAGACTCTTCGAAAGACCCAAACCAAAGTTCACTGACTTTGATGCTCCACTTCCTGACGAAGATTAAATTGGTACATCTGGTTATTAACTTTTCAATATCAATTGTTTCATTTGATTGAATTATTTTCATTATGGCTTGTGCACACATAACAGTGTACAACCCGCACTTGTAATGAAAGGACCCTGAGGTACGCATCAGTACCTCAATCCTTATATAAGGAGCGAAGGCTTCTTACTTTTGAGTAGAATTTATCAAACATTTCCTAATTTTTCATAATTCTGCTCAAAAGGCAAGTATTTCACCTCAATGAGTATTCACTTGTTGAGGGGGAGCACTTGAAAAATTCATCGTTTGAAAAACCAAAAGTTCTTGTTGATATCTCCCCATAAGACTCAAAAAGCATATTTTAATCAAAAGTTTATCAAAAACAACATCTCATATGCTATTTTTGAGGGGGAGAAAAACTGAAAGTGATTAAAATATGAAAGTTCAAGGTTGCTTTAAAGTCAAATCTCATACGAGCTAGACTCAGAATTGACCCAGGAATTGACGAAACATAAAAGTTAGTAATCTCGAAAAGACTTATCCTCGACGGGTAATAACATCAAGTTAGTTACTATAGCTAGTTGTCACCTAAAAGCTGACAATGGAACTCTCTAACTAGCCACGTAAGCGTGTCTCGAAAAGGATTTGTCTTAGTAGAAATGTACCGTTTCGAGAAACTTTCTGTGAATTTGACCAGGCCGGGTAATAACTTCAAGCTAGTCTAACTAGTGATGTAAGCGTGTCTCGAATCGGTCAGGTTCACTGAAAGTGGATCAATTCAAAAGGTGCTTGTTCCTCCCGCATGTGCAAATTTATTAATTACTTATGAGCACATGTGAAGGGGGAGCCTTTCATATATAAACACAAAACTCTCAAAGTGTTTAAACAAAATATTTTATATTCACAAACACTTTGAGAGATTTTCAAAGGTTTCTTGGCTATTGTCGGATAATCATGGAGTTATAAGGAGATTAAGATAGGAAATACAGTCCTATGATCCGCTAGAGCCGGAGGGATCTACCCAAGGACATCACCAATAGTTAGAATTAGAAGTCCTTAGGTATGATACGATAAAAGGAGAAAAGAATGAATGGGAAAGAAGGAGTTGAAGAATTAAAAAGAAAAGTAAAGAAAAGGGTGAAAAGAAATAGCCCTCCATATGTTCAACCTTAGGGCAGACACCGGGTTCAACTCATATGCTACTGGTTGTTACTAAGGTGACACCGGTATTGAAGATAAAGTCGTCATGGACCCAGTGACGCAATGCACTAAACCTTCTTAACCACTCAAGTTCTCTTAAAAGAGCTTGTTTCATTCTCACGGGGAACCGACGTAATCTATCGACTAATCTCTTAGAGATGGTTGATATTGAAGAAGGAGACCCCTCCCTAGTCTCCGCATAGGAAACCTAAGTGTGCACTTTTCTAGTCTAGAGCCATGAGATACATCAAAGATCTCTTAGGAACACTTAGTATTTCTACAACTGGTGTTCTACATCAATGAACACTAGCTGTAAATTATCGAGTCCTTCGCAGATCTTAGCAATCTGCCGAGAACGTTTATGAGAGAATTTACATAAGTATTTCTCAATGATTGAACGGAAATCCTGCCAGGGTCAACATCAAACAGCCCTGACAGCAGGTCACTTCGGTAACTCCTTGCGGGTTACGCTTAGTGTTTGCGGTGGTTTCTTAGCGGTCTACAGTCGTGGAGTGATCCCCAGCGACTCACCCAGTCATTGAGCTACTTAGTAGGTCTCGTAAGCTCCTTCGGGAGTATCTGATATGGGAATGGCCTTGATAAGGGTTAGAAGGAGTCTTCACACTATGCTGTTGACGATCTCTAATTCCTTATCTGTAAGTACCGGATGTTTTATTGCTAACTGTTTACATGCAGGGTTACATCATCTCCATGGCGACGGATTCCACATGCTCATACATGCATCTTAAAGTTATCAAAAGCTCCCTCAAAGATCAAAGCAACACAAAGTTCAAAGAAAGATTCTACGCCAAAAAGAAGAAACAAAGTATAAAGACTAAAGATCGTAAGTGTAAGAAAGGGACTGCGTGCATGTATAAGTCAGAATTCAAAGATGTATGAGCATGTTGGAATGGCAGACTACCACCACAGACGCGGAAGTGACAAAAGGCAGACAACTTCATAACATGATCACTATCACAACAACAAAGAACAAAGTACAAAGAACGATGAATGATTCTTATCTTATTATTATTGAAAGACGTCTAAAGCTATGAAAGTCAAAGATGAAGAAATGACAAAGACGTCAAGCAACCGTGATGACCGACCCTTAGGGGGAGATTGTTGGGATCATAGTTTTTACTATTTTATCAAGTCTCGGTCATTTGTAATAATAGGTTGCTTAAGTTACTACTTACTTTCATTTATGTAATGTTATAAGTTTACTAGGCTTAAGATATTAGGTCCATGGGCCTTAAGCCCACACGTTTTACTTGAAGGTAAGGACTAGGAGTGTTGCCCTAGCTCCTCACCTATATATACTAGTCTTAGGCCATTGTAAAACTTGGTTGTTTATTTGAAATCATAAGGAAACTCTTGCAATTACATTTCTCTCATTCAAATATTCATCCCATCCTTATATCTATCTCATTCTTGTTTGTGTGAAATCAATATGGTGACCTAACAGTTTTTATCGGGTTCTGGACAGTGGGGCAAGGCATCCTCGCCTCGCCCCGAAACATATATATACATATACATATATTGTATTATGTTAATATAACATAATGAAAACATGATTTTCTAATTTTTATTAGTCTTTTATCTTCGCAAGATCTCAAAGATCTCAAATTGTGATTAAAGTAGGTTGTTTAGTGTCATAAATTTAGAAGAAATTGTGATTGCTTAATTAGCTAACTTATCATAACTTATGTTTAATAATTTTTGAAGGATTATATAGGCTAGTACGTAACCGATTATTAAGTAGTTCTTGGTTCTTCGAATTAATATACAAAATCATATTGCTAATAGTATAATAATAAACGGGTACATAATGCATGTTTAGTGGAGCATCATAGAAGAAGATTGGGGTCGCGATTAGATCTCCGATAGAGATTGGGGCGAGTTTGGGGATAGGGATAGCCGCCCCATTGCCATTCCGAGATAGGTGACATGTTTCAAGTCGGCTAGCTAGGAAGGTTGTTTTAAGCCCATTTTAACCCGAGGCTAAAGGCTTAAAGGTGAGGTTGGGCAGTAGTGAGTAGAAATGATTGGCCCAGTGCATGGGGAGTCCAAACGCAGGAATTGAAGTAGCAAGAACTCCCAAGGTACCATATGGTTTGAACCTCACAGAACACAAAACACAAATTATGTGCCATAAAGCGTTTACATCTACCATGATCAAAAAAAGTGTCACTAAAACCAAAATGTTTGTAGCGGCAAAATTGAAATAGCGGCACCAGTTATATAGTTACACTCTTTTAGTCTTTTGTGTACCAACGATTGTGTGATACTATAAATGGCATTTCTATGTATTGTTTCACTCAGCAAATTTTCTTTTCACGTGTATCTTATGAAAAAATAATGTCATGAAACTGAATGTCACAAAAATATTAATTGTGAACTGTGAGTATCGACAACCAATGGACCAAATATTAGTATCTAATCTAAAATGGTTGATTTCAAGACTCTATCGCAGTGTAGTGTAATTTTAAGCAATATTTCTACAATTATACACCATTCAGAACATACCCATCACACCAACATCAACAGCATCCCAAGATTGTCCTAGTTAGGTCAACATCGATCTCTAAGTGAGTTCTTTTTATTTTTTTAGAAAGGCAACAATATATTAAGAAAACCAAACAAGGGCAAATACAAAAAAAAATGGCATCCCTTCTCCTCAACAAGCTAATTAAAGAGAAAGGAGTTCTTTTTATTTTGTTTCAACCAATTTTCATTCCATTAAAACCCGTAAACTATTGAAAGGTGCAAGTACCTGTAAATGTTTTTTTAAAGGCTTTTTCTTTTTTTTTGAAAGGCGCAAGTACCTGTAAATGTAGGAGCTCTTCTCTTAAAGAATTCGGATCGATCCAAATTTAGCTAAAACATTGCCACGTGACCCGACGAACCAAAATATAGAAACAAAGTAGCATCAAAATCAAAATCAGGGCTAGACATAAAGTACCACACCTGCATGATGCAATGCAAATTAAAAGCCACATGAGATTTTTCGTCACAACATCCGGCCAAGATACAAAAAATGCCAGTTCACAGTACCCTTATTATAAGGTGGCGATGTGGTTTAAAACTTCTAATTATCACCTGATTAACAATAAACTATACGACAAGTCTACAACAACAACGACGACAAAAGTATTTGTTAACAACAATACATAATCCCGCCCGAGAATAGTATAATTAATAAACTATATCTATTAGAATATAATATTCCGTATCTCTTTGTATATTAATGAAATACAGTTGTGTTGTCTATAAATGTTTATCTATAATTAACACACGCCATTAGACCTAATATGCACATGATGATCACAGAGAGGTATCCAAATGATGCGAGTGATCTGGTAACAAACTCCATGTGATTTATATGAAAGTTTTGTGGTTTGAATCAAAGCTTGTTACATGCCAGCAATTTACTCACTGCACAGTTCTTTTCTCTTAGGAAACGATTACTCATATCTTAGACGTGTGGAGTTCTCTAAGATGGTATATGTATTTACTATAACTAAAAATAATAATAATAATAAAATTTAAAAAAAATGTAAGTGATCAAAGGATGCAAATCTAGTACTTTGCACATTAACATTTGTGATACATAGTTCTATTGATGGTTTAACAATTACTGTCTTTTTTAAAAATATTCAGAATTGGATTAAAAATTCTATATATGAATACTTTTAATAACCTGGTTATTTGAGGTGGTAGAAGGACTTCCAAAACAACCAATCTAACTTGCCAATGTTAAAATTACTTAAGAGTTTATAATCTTTGTCAAACCAAAAGAAAAATTAAAGAAAAACCCATATAGGATATAGAGGTAAATACTAATTTGCATGTGTTTAATTAGGGTCGAACGAATTGCCTATATAACGAGGGAAGATGCATGCATGAAAATATAAGTCATAAACATGGGATCTACAATGGTTTCTCTGATTGTGTATCTTGTTGTGCTCATGATTTCCTTAAGCTTCCCATTATCTACCACTGCGAACCACCTTAACAATCATATCACTCATAGTAAGACTGATGAACCACATCTCGATATCATACCATTACCTCCATTCGGACCATTACCTCCATTCAGACCACTACTCCCTCCACTCCCTCCACTCCCTCGACTCCCTCCATTACCACTAATACCACCACCACCATTCATGCATGCTAAGCCTCCACCACCAAAACCATCCATGCATGCCAACTCCCCACCACCAAAACCATCCCTTCATGCTCCTAAAAAACCTAAATCACCATCGCCATCCCCATCACCTTCGTCTTCACCAAAATCTATCCATGCTAAGCCTCCTAAAAAACCTAAATCACCATCATCATCGCCATCACCATCACCTTCATCTTTGCCAAAATCTATCCATGCTATGTCCCCACCACCAAAACCATCCCTTCATGCTCCTAAAAAACCTAAATCACCATCGCCATCCCCATCACCTTCGTCTTCACCAAAATCTATCCATGCTAAGCCTCCTAAAAAACCTAAATCACCATCATCATCACCATCACCATCACCTTCATCTTTGCCAAAATCTATCCATGCTATGTCTCCACCACCAAAACCATCCCTTCATGCTCCTAAAAAACCTAAATCACCATCGCCATCGCCATCACCTTCGTCTTCACCAAAATCTATCCATGCTAAGCCTCCTAAAAAACCTAAATCATCATCATCATCGCCATCGCCATCACCATCACCTTCATCTTTGCCAAAATCTATCCATGCTATGTCTCCACCACCAAAACCATCCCTTCATGCTCCTAAAAAACCTAAATCGCCATCGCCATCACCTTCGTCTTCACCAAAATCTATCCATGCTAAGCCTCCTAAAAAACCTAAATCACCATCATCATCGCCATCACCATCACCTTCATCTTTGCCAAAATCTATCCATGCTATGTCTCCACCACCAAAACCATCCCTTCATGCTCCTAAAAAACCTAAATCACCATCGCCATCGCCATCACCTTCGTCTTCACCAAAATCTAACCATGCTAAGCCTCCTAAAAAACCTAAATCACCATCATCATCGCCATCACCATCACCTTCATCTTTGCCAAAATCTATCCATGCTATGTCTCCACCACCAAAACCATCCCTTCATGCTCCTAAAAAACCTAAATCACCATCGCCATCGCCATCACCTTCGTCTTCACCAAAATCTATCCATGCTAAGCCTCCTAAAAAACCTAAATCACCATCATCATCGCCATCACCATCACCTTCACCTTTGCCAAAATCTATCCATGCTATGTCTCCACCACCAAAACCATCCCTTCATGCTCCTAAAAAACCTAAATCACCATCGCCATCACCATCACCTTCGTCTTCACCAAAATCTAACCATGCTAAGCCTCCTAAAAAACCTAAATCACCATCATCATCGCCATCACCATCACCTTCATCTTTGCCAAAATCTATCCATGCTATGTCTCCACCACCAAAACCATCCCTTCATGCTCCTAAAAAACCTAAATCACCATCGCCATCGCCATCGCCATCGCCATCACCTTCGTCTTCACCAAAATCTATCCATGCTAAGCCTCCTAAAAAACCTAAATCACCATCATCATCACCATCACCATCACCTTCATCTTTGCCAAAATCTATCCATGCTATGTCTCCACCACCAAAACCATCCCTTCATGCTCCTAAAAAACCTAAATCACCATCGCCATCACCTTCGTCTTCACCAAAATCTATCCATGCTAAGCCTCCTAAGAAACGTAAATCACCATCACCATCACCATCGCCATCACCATCACCTTCATCTTAGACATAATCTATCCATTCTAAGTCTCCACCACTAAAACCATCCACGCATGCTAAGTCTTCACCACCAAAACCATCCGTGTAATAGTGTCCACTTCCTCCTCACTAAACTAAGTAGTGAACTTGTTTAATATTTAGTTAGCAATGTGATAATAAATATCGAGATAAGTTTAATTTCGATAATAATGAAGGGTTGGTGTTACCAAAATGTGTGAGAAGAATAAGCAAGAATTACGCTATGTTGTGTATTGCATTGTTTATCTTCTAGTTGTTGTATGCCTATTTTTTTTTTAATATAATAAAATTTGGTTGTTATATGTACTAGTTATAATACCCGTGCACGCACGGGGTTTTAACATAAATTCTTAGTTTATGTATTAACACTGAATATTGTGAGTTCAAAAGTAATTAGCTTTTGATTATATTACCTATTAATATATTTGATTTTTTTTTTTTAACTATTTAGAGCAAATGTTTAAATAGCTAAATCAACTAATATTAGTCGCTGAGTGACTACCCTAATTCACAAAATAAAGCTGTCATTTTGCATCAAACAAAACTTAATATTAGGGGGGAATTGCAAATATATTGTGAACTAATTTACTAAAACAGACAGACACAAATCATTGTAGAAAAGATAAAGAGTAATAATGTAAATTATACATAATCACTAAATTAAAAACAAATGGTATATACATTTACTTCTATTTCTCTTTATCTCGAGTACTTCAGATTCATGGTATGATATTATCAGTGCACATGCTCTTCATTTTTCCATTAGCAAAGTGCTTCTAGCTCCATGTTTTTTCGTGTTACTAAAAGAATATCGTAATTTCCAAATGAAAACATAAATCAATAACCATCAGTAAGTCTTGTTCACTACACTTTCATCATCCTCTCGTGTCTGGTTTGAAGATGACAATATTGCTTCAACGTTGACTTTAATTCGCAATAATTCTCAGCTGAGAGCCCATAGCCTCATCAAGTTACCCACACTAAAAAGTTACTCATGTTGGTGTGATCACCAGAGTGTCTACCACAAACCCTAGCAAACCAGCAAAAATGACTATAGGATCATAAACCATCCTGCACAACCACATAAGAATAAGCTTTACAACATGGAATTGAGCCTAAATGACCCGTGTTTTCAACTTTTAAGAAGGAAATGTATCTAACATTATCTCAATTCTACCCCATGGAAAGTCTTGTTTCCGGAGATCATCGAGCATTGAGAAGTATGAACACAAACATACATCCGTTAAGTATTTAAGTCCCTAACGAAAGTTAAACTCTACTTGATGGTATCCCATGTTCCGTCCTGATAACCACATTTCATAACATTTTAAACTAAACCGGAAAAAAAAAAAAAAAAAAAAAAAAAAAAGCAAAAGCTTAAAATATTTTTTAGTGGTGGCAATTTCAATCTGCTAAAGGGTCGATGTGGGATCTGTACTGTCTTTAACGGGTCAAATGAGTTAAAAGTTACCCAAAGTATATTCAAAGAAGTACAGTCGCGCAAGTCTACTATCAAATGGCCACATTGTTGCGATGAGATCAAGTAGTGTGAAGTCTGATTCGGTCAATTCATTGAACCTAGAGATAGTTAAGCAAATTTACATTTATCTCAACAATCGATTAAATTAACCCAACTTTTTTTTTTTTTTTTTTTTTGATATTCCCAATTTGACTATTCTGAATTTATATGAAAAACATATTAAAGACCATACTATTATGAAACTCTCAAAAAATAACTATTGCAACTTTAAATAACAACAATCCAATTTAACGCAAATATAAAGGACACTGTTTACAACTACCGTCACCTTCCCACATATAGAACCAAGCTTTCTATCCATTATGTGGATACCAATATGATACTACAATACTACATTAATTTTATCCATAAAACAATCAAATGTTGTTAAGTGAAATAAATATTGGATGATATTTTGGAGCAACAACATATCATTCAAAAACAGCAAAATAGCTTAAGAAGCATTGAATGAGTAACAAACCTCTTCTCATAGCAGTTTCGTGCGACGTGCGAGGCTTTTGCATAATAAATTTCATTTAAATCTTGTTCACTTCTAGCTTTGTGACCTAAAGTCGATGTTACCATTTTCTTTTAAGAAAAGGAACCCTTAATACTTTAACCACAATATTTACACTCTAAAGATTCTGCATTAAGATATTTGATCAAGAAAACAAACTCATTTTCCTTTTCATTTTACCATGACTACCAATTGAAATGATCAAATTTACACAGGTAGTGCACCTGATCTTTCTGTGACCTCTTTATTACGAGTAAATTATATTGACCATGTTTATCCTACTTTTCCACCAGTCTCGCATATAAGCTCCACTTACAATCCAATATTTTTATAATATAGGTTATAAAAGAACTGATCTCAAGAATCAAGACATGATGCCATTGTTTTCTCCATCTATGTTCACTTATTTTAATATTCTCTTGACTGTTATGAAATGATATCGTATGGCAATGGTTGAGTCAATTATTCAAATGTAAATGCATTTTCTTACCCTCTCAGTGAGAATCCTAATTTTGTATACAACATACAATGCTTCTAATGCCAACGCTGGTTTCCAGTTCCGAAACTCCTAAATGAAGGCACTGCATATTTTAATAAGAAAAAATCAAACTGATATTCCAAAAGAAGTAAAAAAAAAAAGTAAATCAAGCAAATGAGGAGCTCAAATTAAGCATGAAATGTACGTTGCACACTTCTCGAGTGCTTGGTATGATTCTGCAAAGTGCCCGGCTATATAACTCTGTATAGACCGAAATAAAGGAACATCAATTTCTACATACTAAGAATACTTGTATGCTTGTCTGATCAACCTGTTAGGATCTTGCAAACATTAAATATTAACATACATGAGACAGCCTTGGCCATGACTGCCTCAACTAAATTCTTCAGGTACACACCTATTTCATATACATATAGGCAGGGTAGTATGAGAATATATATATATATATATATATATATATATATATATATATATATATATATATATATATATATATATATATAATGAGCTTAAATATATACATTACTTTTATATTTATAAGCATAGTCAAATTGCATCAGCTATCCTTTGTGTTCAGATAAAACCATGAGGTGATTCATCGTTTATTTTATGCCTGTATCTTCCTTTGTTTTTTTGTTAAAGCACTTAATAACGTTCTTAGCATTAGCACATGAATACTGAAACTGAACCAGGCTATAACTTATTGAAAACTTCACCCATAAAATCACGCATTGGATAGTCCATTTAATATTTGCAGGAAAGGGTTGTGTTTAGGGTACTTAAAAATATCTGATTCTTCTTGTTTCAGTTTAATCTTTGCAGGAAGAAATTGAATGTCATGTTTTGGCTAACTTTTTATACAAAACATTGATCTTTTAAATAAATTAAGCAGAAGATTTGTTCAAATGAAAATCAATAATGATATTTGTCCAATGTCACATTTATACTTTACTCTTCTTAATATTGTCTAAACCCGAGCCAATGTTAGAAGTATAGTTGAATGCTTATCAAATCCCATAAACTTCTACCTACAAAGATATCCTAAACTATCACTATACCAATCGTTTTGCAAAGAAAGAACATGGCTAGATTAATAAAATACATTTAAGCTTCTATGAACATGGCTAAATCTACTTACTAAATTCGGTTGCTTATGAATATGTGCAAGTCAGCAATGAACACCTGAATTTATTTGACATTAAAGTTAATAATCTCCACAAACTCTAGAACTTATTTAAAATCAAAGAAAGATAAATTGTTATCCTAGCAAGAGACTGCAATCTGAGTGCCTGTATATCCTAGCAACATGAGGAAGCTGAGCACCCCATAATCTAAATTCAATACAAATTATCCCATGTCTCTAAAGTAATGGGCACAAATTATGAGGTAAAACTATTAAATAAGGTCATAGGAGTTTCATCAGAATGTGAAAAAAGTGTAAAAATAATGATTTCATTAAATGTACAGTCTAATTAATGAGGAATATATAAAATTTATAACACCTTAAAAATGATACCTGGTGGACATTAGTTCAGTATTTGGTTTAACTATGTTCGTTGCCCAAGGTTTCATGTATTAGACTTTCAATTAGTTGGTTGTGTGCATAAGGCAGGTAACAGGTACCATCCTTGATGTACTCGGTGTCTTTTAACTTTAACTTTCTTGCAGCTAAAACACTTTTACTATCAAGCATCTCTATAGGCATGAAAAAATGCATATCATCAAAATGGTTTTATGAAATCTTTAAAAAAAAAAAAAAAAAAAAAAAAAAAAAAAAAAAAAAAAAAACATTATAATGTTTAGTGAAATGTATAAAAAAGTGACAGCCTCATAATTAGTGGAGAATGAAATAACTGCAAGTGAGCCACTTAATTTGTGACAAGGCAGGTTCAACTAAATAGTGAGCCTTTTTTTTATCAATAGCCAAGCTCTTTATAGTTGGTCAACTCAATTTAATCAACATGTTTTGACATAAAACAATTTTGACCCGTTACCCAACATAAATGGCCTCTTGCCACCTTCATTTAAAAAAAACATATATGATTGTAAAGATACAGACCTTTTCTGAGGTAACTTTGACAAAATACCCTATTTTTTAGAGGTGAAAAAAATGGAGCTAACCCTTAATAATAGCAATTTAAAAGTGCAGGAATGCATTCATCATACTTCAGCCATGCATAAGGATATACCTCTCTAAGTTCATTCTCTTCCCGGAGTTGCATCTTTTTAATTCTTCACGATGATTAGAGTTAAGATTTGCTTCATTCTTATCATAGTAAGTTAGCCTCGCCATAAGACAAAATATTTTATTCACAGATATACATGACAATGACGTTACCTAATTATTCATCTGAGATATTCCTTCAAGTGTCTTAAAAGTTCAAGATATTTACTTCTCACAATAACTTTTCGTAGATTGTGAGTACCTCATCTGCAATTAACTTGATTATTAAATATAGAATTATTTTGCCAAATATAGAATTATTTAGGCTTTTTAAGAAAACATATTTAAAATAAATAAATAATAATTAAAAAAATATTACCAAATATGGTATGATTTGATTTTTTTGAAATGAAAAAGTCCCTACTAAGGGTTTTATTTTATTAGGTAAAAGATGTATAACAAGCCCACCCCTATGTTTTTCTATCTTGAACCGGAAGTTCTCTATCAATTATCACAAAAAAAAAGTCAATATTGTTCTTTTAGAGGTAATTGTGGTTTTCTTCACAAAATACGTGCTTCATAATTTTGATGGATCATAAATGGTGATGAAAGTTAAGACGAATTTAGATAAGAAGTTGCATATTAGTTCTCTTGATTCTTTGTGACAAAAAATTTCGAGTTATATGAGATACAGGTTAAATATGATTTCAAAAAAGACAAGTTTTTCAAATAGGTAACGCAGTTATGTCATACTATACGTGACTATAGTTGTTGATCGAACACCTTTGTGACATCATGCTTCTATATGTGATGACATTAGCTAGGTCGAAGACCTTACAAGAATTTTTCTTTAGATAAGTTTTGTTGAACGTAAAACATTTACGTACCTTTGATCGGCCGGTAAAATTGTATAAATGCTAATAACTTATACACTTGTTAACCAAGTGAGAGCGAAATACATACAAATCAAGCATCATAAATTGTTTACTGCCCTCATAAACACACATGATCCAAATAAATATCAGAATTGCGTGATTGAGGATTGATTGATTGATAGCATCAGAGGCGGTACCACTATGGGGGCAGTGTGAGCAGCTGCCTCCACAAAGTTCACTCGAGTAATGTCATGAGACATTTTCATTTTACCCCCATAAAGGGATAAATAGCATAACTGTGAAAATTTATCCAATAATTGGATCATACTCAAGTGGTTAAGGAAATTTGCACTTTCATGGAAATATAATGTTTGATTCTTATGCTACTCTATAGTTTTGTGAAATTTTTGTTATCCAACTTTTTATTTTTGCTTCAACTACTTTGTTAATATCGATAAAAAAAAGCAAGTGTGTGTTAAATATTGTGCATATCATCATCAATTCTTAGTTTTGGTTCTCGCATGCAAACAAATAACCAAAAAAATCACTTTCATTATAGCAACAAATGTCGAGTTACTGATATTGCCCAACTGGCACACACTTTTAACTTTTGCCCCCTTTTGAAAGTTTTTCTGATACCGCCCCTGGATAGCATGCTGACCAAAGAGAAGGATCGAGCATCGTCATAAAGTGAATATGTTGGTTCTGAGGATGCGCAAAACGCAAGGGGTGACAATGAACTCAAATTGGAATTGAAGAAACAGAAACTGTGGCGACCAATTGTTTGCTCCACTTTTATACTCCGTAGTAAACACCAGAAAACCACATATAGTCCCTTTGCACTAATTTAATTTAGTTTCGTTTTTAAATTTTACCTACCAATTTTTCGTCAGAAAAGGTTAATTACAAATGCTGCGATCCTGACTACGACAAACCGTCAGCTCTCCTGTAGTGGTATACCTATACCACCTCTTGATTATTTGAATTTAGATAGCAAGTATCTATGACTTTATTAATGGAATTCAAAGCTCGTCTTCTCAGTACTGTACATTATACGTATAAAAGGATAAGAAAGAACCAACGGGTTTATATACATACCCCAGTGGCCCCTCTAACCCAATGTTTAAATATGGATCATATATAGGTGGATTTAACATACGTATATATTTCTCGTATGTTTTTTATTAGATTGTGTGTGTACGTAGTACGGGCTTTTTCATTTAAAAAAAGTGTTTAAAAGGAGAAGAACCATGAATGAATGAAGGTAATGCTACAAATGATTAAAATCCGTTAAGGGGTGCCTAAGCTTGCTTCAAATTTAAACACTTTCAACCAATGACATGTTAACAACACATTTTATACCACAACATACCCAACATACTTTTTTAGTGGCAACCTTGGTACCAAAAATACTAATTATTATTTGTTTATTTTATTTGTTTATAATTATATTAAACAATTTAATAAAAACAATACATTTTATTAATAATTCAAAGCAAACTTACAAACACTTAGGAAAAAAAAAACAAAAACAATTTCAACAAAATAGGAAATCACTAGTCATCGAGGTATGATAAGTCTTGAGCCGCTACTTGCTCCATAAGATCATACCGAAGACGGTTATGGATATCTTCGTCGAGTAACTCATGTAACAAACTATCATCATAAACTGGCGTGACCGGCGGATCCATTATATGAACCGGTGATATTGCCATCTCATCGTCTTTTAAAATCATTGATGAGGCGAAAAATGAACCACTTTTAGGGGGTCATTTAAGCCCGGAATTGAATTTATTTGATCAAATATTGCCCTAAATCATTTCTTTTGTGATTTTAGGTACTTTGGGAGTGAATTCTGGAAAAGGAAGCAATTCGGACGTTTTTGGAGCATAAAAGTGAAGAAAACGGCAAAGACTTAATTTTCCATGCTGAGAACAGTACCTGACGGCGTCAAGAGTAAAATCCATGACGACCCAGTGCAAACCTGACGGCGTCACAACAAGGGCATCAAAACTAATTTTGGTGACGGCCTGCATAAGGTGAATACATGACGGCGTCAGACCCAGATCTAGGCAGTCCGAGAAACTATTTGGCGGCGAGATGACGGCGTCAGACATTTGTTCTTGACACCGTCACCTATCAAACTCTATATATAGTTTTCTATTTTTCATTCATTAGAGAGGAACTAGTGTGGAGAAAACTATGGCCGAACTTTGTAAACCCTAGGTCATATTTTATAGTGTTTTCAAGGGTTTTCATCCCTTGAATCCTTTCATGTTCAATTGAGATAAGTGTTCTCTTAATTCATTCAATATGTCTATGTGTTGTTTGAATATATCTTATGCTTGTCTTGATTCTAACATGCTAGGCTAGATCTATCTTGTGTTTGCTTAGATCTAATGAAACTTAGATGTTAATTATATGTTGATTACTTGTTTATGGTTGTATTGGATGAATGATTTCAATGTTAGGCTTAAGAAATCTGGCAGATCTCCATTGTGCAACATACTTGAACGTCTTAGGAAACATAAACCGATGTGTACTAGGTTTTATTGGTTGTATTTAATGCATGAGCAAATTCTAGTGATCCCATGTTAGGAGCTTCTTAGCCGGCTCGACATAGGAGTGAAGTAGGCGCTCATAGGATTGGGGAAGTAAATACGCGACCCCATGAATGGTATTAAGGAATACAATATGTCATCCATGCAACTATAACAAGTAATTAACGTGTAAAAGATATCTAGGGAGCAGTGAAATCTAAGTAAACACAATTCTCCCACATATTGCTCACAACTTTAGTTTAATATTGTTTATTTTCATTTCTAGTATTTTATTTTGATTGCATCTTAGTATTGGGTTAATTGACTAGCAACTAATTCCGCCCAACTCCTTCAAACCCGAGATTTTTATTTGCTTTCCATAAAATATAAAAATACAAAAAGAATCATCCCTCATCTCTAGACCTAGTCTTTAGGTTTTCTAATCCTAGCGACACTATTCCTGGCTGAACGATCAATCCCCCGGTACTTGTCATTATACTATACTACATCGATCAGGTACACTGCCTGGTGGGGGTTGTAAGCCTCTCGAGATCCCTCAAGAGGTAAAGCCTGGTGCAATCCCTACGCATCAAGTTTTTGGCGCCGCTGCCGGGGAATAGTTATTGTCTAGGTTAAAATCTCTTTTTATTAGGTCTACTTGCTAGATTCCTTTCTAGTAAAATTTTATTTTTATTTTTAGGTTCTCTTTAGTCTATCTTATTTCTTCGTGTTTTTGTTCGTAACTCTTCACCATCCGACATCATGGACGATGGTAACATCTTTGAACCCGTCATCCCACCACAACAAAACCCACCACTAGAACCTCTTGGGCCCCGAACCTTAGGAGAGTATTCCCGACCTAGCCACCAATGCTACCGAAACACTATTGAGCTCACCGGAGCCAATGTGACCCCTTTGCGACCGACACCATCCGGTTGGTGCAAAGTGGATGTGCATTCCATGGACTTCGTTCCGAAGATCCAAACCAACATCTCAAGGACTTCCTTAAAATCATAGATTCTATAGACCTTGATGTTACAACTAGAGAGTCAACCCGATTACGCCTATTCCAATTCTCTCTACGTGATCAAGCTAGCCAATGGCTTGAGCGATTACCCGCGGGATCCATCACCTTATGGGATGATCTCACCACTCGTTTCCTTGCTCAATTTTTCCCACCGGGGAGAACTACCAAGCTTAGAAATGACATCTTGATGTTCCAACAACGTCAAAATGAAACTCTTTATGAAGCATGGACTCGTTTCAAAGACTTACTCCAAAAAGTCCCTCATCATGGCATAGATCTTTGGCTCCAAGTCCAAATCTTCTATGACCATATCGATCTCTCCACAAGGCGAGCCATTGACCAATCGGCCGGTGGTAAGCTACGTGATCTAAGTGCGGAACAATCATGGGAACTCATAGAAGATCTTGCTCTCTATGACAACGAAAGTTGGAATGATCCCCGTGACTTGAACAAAACGGTCAAGGCAATATCTTTGCCTTCGAACAACTCTAGCACTCCCGACCGTAGGATCATGGAACTTGAGGACCAAGTCAAGTTTCTCATGAAATCTTACGAAGCTCCTAAGCCTTCAAGCTAAGTAAACAAAATCACTTCTTCATGCGAATTATGTAGTGGTCCCCATGACACTCGTGATTGTGTGGAACTCCCCGGAACAGCTTTTGAGGACTACACATCCTCGCATACCGACGAAGCGGGAGATAAGTGGTACACTTTCAAACCTGAGCCAAACCCTTACGGTGATTCCTACAACCCCTCTTGGAAAAATCACCCAAACCTTAGGTGGAAACAAAATCAAGCCAATTCTTCCAATCCGCCTAATCGTTACCAAAACGGTCCACCCTCCAACCGTACTTTCAACAACAATCCTTCTAACAACTATGGTAGTACCAACAATCTTGAAGGATTGATGTCTAAGTTTATGGCATCTCAAGAAGCTCGCATAGCTAGGTTTGAAACCGAATTCAACTAACAACAAACGGAGATGACCAACAAGATAGACAACTTGTTGAAAGCCCTCAACAGCCAAGCGTTAACTACGCCTAGGAAGGACACTAGGGACACCAATAACGGAATCCAAATTAAGGACCCCTCGTCATCCAAACATGTCCACTTTGTCAATGTTGTCACCATTAAGCCAAAAGATAAGGATATAGAAGAAAGTGACAAAGATGAAGTTGAAGTAGAAACCGAAACTAGGAATGAAATTAAGGAAGTTGAGGTTAATAAGGGAAGGAGTTAGAGGAAGTAGAGACTATAGAAAAGCACTTTGATAAGTTGCCCACCAAGGAAGAACGGGAATACCAAAAGGATTTATTCGATGGCCCCGAGACACCATATATCCTTGGCATACCCCTTATCAAAATGGGAGACCACTCTAACATCAACATACCATGCAACATCGGGCATATGCATATATGGAAAGCTTACATCGATCCTAGATCTCCTATAAACATCATGACTAGGACTTATTATAATTGGGTGATGAAGAAACAACTTGGTTATAGGATGATGCCCAATAAGAATTTGATAAGTAATTCTGTAGGAAGAGTGAAGGGATTGCATGTGATTATAGGTAATTTCACCTATGAGATCGATTTTATGATAGTAGAAGATACTCGTCCGGTGATAGATGATTGCCTAAGCCAAGTAGTATTCGAAAAACCATTTGTTGAGGCCACTAAGATGAGTTATGATCCGACTTTAGGGATAGTTAGGTTCAAGGAAGAGAATGATGAGATTGCCTACCAAATGCCCTATAAGATTGAGCAGTACCGCCTCCTTTCTAATATAGAAAAAGAACACAAACAAGCAGCTTACTATAGGAATGATGAGGATAGACGTAGAGGAGTAGAGTATGTGATGAATAGGATGCTTGGTTTCTACAAAGAATGCTTGCAACTAGGTCCGGAATACAAAACTGGCTTAGAAGAATACCTAGAGAGTGAAACCAACGATGAGGTCACGTAGTAGCCCATGACCTTGAATCTAGCTATAAGACTCGTAAATAAAGAAAAGCGCTTCTTGGGAGGCAACCCATGTTTTGTGTGATTTTTATTTGTTTGTTTGTTATTTGCTTCCGTATGCATGCTTTATTTTATTGTTGGTAGATCATGTTTCAAAACTAAAATAGTGGAAATACTTTACTTTGTTGTTTGGCCTAATCTTAACTTCACCCAAAGGTATTTTTGCAAAAGATAAGTGTAAGGGGAAACCCCAAATATGTTTTTAAGAAACAAAACCGATCATGATTCTCCACAATATTAAGTGAACATGTATATTCGTATTTGTTAGAGTCAAATGCTTGTATCGAGTCATAATGATGTTTTGCAGGATTTTCCAGGAAGTAGGACCAAGTTTTTCCAAAAATTTTCCGGAAACATAACATAAGAATTTCTGCAGGTCACTTCTGACGGCGTCACGAGTTTAGTCTTGACGGCGTCACGTGTAAAAATCTGGAAATTTTACCAGTTTTGTTTTTCTAACGGAGTCTTAAAGTTTTTGTTGAATTATTAGTTTTATAATCTCCAGGAAATCTGCAAACATCATTCCCCAAGCATTATATCTTATTTTGTCTTCTAGGATTTATTAGCATATGTAGATTACCGCCGATTTTATGCGAGGTTGTCTTGTCTGTTTTCTCAGGTTTTACAGGTTGTGTATGACAAGAAGATGATTTATATTCTGGAAGGGAAGCTTTGATTGTTCATTTTCTTGGAGGAAGATCTAACCTGGCCACCTTATTATCCATACCGAGCGAATCAGGGGAGTATTTGATTTCATTCATTTTACTTATTTCACTTTTACATTCTTTACTTGAACATTGGGGACAATGTTCATCCTAAGTGTAAGGGGAGGGTAAAATGATGATACCTTACAGATACACTTTCGCATGAGTTTGTTTGTTTGATAGTAGATGTGTAATAAAACTATGAGAAATACTTGTTAGTGCAATTTTAGCGCCAAATTTAAAATTTTTTACAACATTTAGGAGTGAAACTTTAGCCATAGAAAGCGTCTCATGGATAGGAGATTGTATGACTAGCACATAACCGTACCATTCAGAAAAATTTTCCACCCAAATATGTGAGGTTCGCCTTTAGATTTGATAGGAAAAGCATTTACTATTAGTGCTTATGAGTGTACCGGTAGCATTTAGATTCTAGAACTTGCGTTAGTGATGCATCCTGAGACCGCTAGTGAGACTACATTATTGTAGTAGGATTTACTACATGATAAGAGGCATTAGGATCACCCTTGTGTTAAACCCGTATCATAATTACTTGACCATTTAAGTCATATTACTTGGCTAGTTAAGTCAATTAATTTTTCCCACACCCTTAGCGTTGTACTCATTTTTAGTACACGAAACCCCTAGTACACCCCTCCGAGCCTATCTTTTCGTTTCTAACTTTAAGCATTTTACTTAAAGGAAGAATTTGTTACACCCCACTTAAATGTACAACCAAATCGCCTTAGTCTTCCGTGTATGCACTCATCTTTAGTGCATTATTGTTATATGTTAAACCCTAAGTTAATTATCTAATTGATTACATGGTTGGTAAGTCGAGTCATATCCTTGTACATATTGATTTGGGATGATTGAGACTCATGGGTAAAGTACTTATTTTATGGAGTAATGGGGAAGAACATCATATATTACCCCCGTATGTGCGTTAATCTTAAAAGTACTTCAAGTGTTTTGATTTTCTTAATTCGAGTTATTAGATTAGTTTATTGTAAAGTATGTAAAAACTCAAGTGTAAGGGAAATGTTCATCCCCTATGATGTATTATTTTGGATGGTAGGGTAAGAGTGTATGCACAAAAAAAAAAAAAAAAAAAAAAAAAAAAAAAAAAAAAAAAAAAAAATCGAGAAAAAACAAGAAAAAGAAAAAAATAGAAAAAAAGAAAAGAAAAAACATACGTACTACCATCCCTTTTCATTCAATGTTCATTTTATGTTTTTGTTATTTTTCATTTATTAGCTTAAGTCGAGTCGAGTCTTGGCTTAGCAACGCCACATTGTACATGTAATTAACCAAGATTGTTAACTCGCCACCAGTAAAGACTGCCTATATCCAACAAAACCGTGTATTTCATATCCCTACACCTAACATTACAACCCTTTTAAAAGACCTCTTTGATAGTTTATCCTAGGTGCTTACGCCATGTGGTGGAGGTTTGATCCTTTCCCAAGCCTATGGTAATCTATTTTACTATGACAGGTAGTGAGAGATATTTTCCATTTTCATATTGTGATATTACTTTATTACACCCGAGAGATGTGAGTATCTAAACACTATTTGTGAGGTGCTAGTGTATGACCTTCGTGCTTGTCTTTGGTCTTTAGTGGAACGATTATTTGATGTAATTACTTTTATATTAGTGTTAAATGACACCTAACTTGTATTTTGACTAGAATAAAAGCGCATTTACTTGAGGACAAGCAAATCTCAAGTGTAAGGGTATATGATGAGGCGAAAAATGAACCACTTTTAGGGGGTCATTTAAGCCCGGAATTGAATTTATTTGATCAAATATTGCCCTAAATCGTTCCTTTTGTGATTTTAGGTACTTTAGGAGTGAATTCTGGAAAAGGAAGCAATTCGGACGTTTTTGGAGCATAAAAGTGAAGAAAACGGCAAAGACTTAATTTTCCGTCAAGAGTAAAATCCATGATGACCCAGTGCAAACCTGACGGCGTCAACAAGGGCGTCAAGACTAATTTTGGTGACGGCCTGCATAAGGTGAATACGTGACAGCGTCAGACCCAGATCTAGACAGTTCGAGAAACTATTTGACGGTAAGATGATGGCGTCAGACATTTGTTCTTGACGCCGTCACCTATCAAACTCTATATATAGTTTTCTATTTTTCATTCATTAGAGAGGAACTTGTGTGGAGAAAACTAGGGCCGAACTTTGTAAACCCTAGGTCATATTTTACAGTGTTTTCAAGGGTTTTCATCCCTTGAATCCTTTCATGTTCAATTGAGATAAGTGTTCTCTTAATTCATTCAATATGTCTATGTGTTGTTTGAATATATCTTATGCTTGTCTTGATTCTAACATGCTAGGCTAGATCTATCTTGTGTTTGCTTAGATCTAATGAAACCTAGATGTTAATTATATGTTGATTACTTGTTTATGGTTGTATTGGATGAATGATTTCAATGTTAGGCTTAAGAAAACTGGCAGATCTCCATTGTGTAACATGCTTGAACGTCTTAGGAAACATGAACCGATGTGTACTAGGTTTTATTGGTTGTATTTAATGCATGAGCAAATTCTAGTGATCCCATATTAGGAGCTTCTTAGCCGGCTCGACATAGGATTGAAGTAGGCGCTCATAGGATTGGGGAAATAAGTACGCCACCCCATGAATGCTATTAAGGAATACAATCCATCATCCACGCAACTATAACAAGTAATTAACGTGTAAAAGATATCTAAGGAGCAGTGAAATCTTAGTAAACACAATTCTCCCACATATTGCTCACAACTTTAGTTTAATATTGTTTATTTTCATTTCTAGTATTTTATTTTGATTGCATCTTAGTATTGGGTTAGTTGACTAGCAACTAATTCCGCCCAACTCCTTCAAACCCGAGATTTTTACTTGCTTTTCATAAAATATAAAAATACAAAAAGAATCATCCCTCATCTCTAGACCTAGTCTTTAGGTTTTCTAATCCTAGCGACACTATTCCTAGCTGAACGATCAATCCCCCGGTACTTGTCATTATACTATACTACATCGATCAGGTACACTGCCTGGTGGGGGTTTTAAGCCTCTCGAGATCCCTCGAGAGGTAAAGCCTGGTGCAATCCCTACGCATCAATCATATTGCACAATATAATGCACGTATAAACCAGTTGTCGAATCTTTTCAACCGACATAGCTCGGAGAGGACGACTGAGAATCATCAATTTTCCTTTAAGACGACCAAAAGCTTGTTCGACATCCTTTCTTGCAGACTCTTGTAGCTTCTTTAATCTCTTTTCCTTTGGGTCAGTGGGATACGGATATGCTTTAACAAATGTTGAATACTTTTTGCTCTTTTTTTTATCAATTGGTCGATCGGTGGTTATATTATCGTGGGTCGGTGATCTTTGCATGCACTTAATTTATTAACGTGTGAATTATTTATACTACGATCGATTCACTCAGTCTCACTATTCTGTCCTTATCGATTTTGGTCGATTAAGGTTTGTTTAGTTTAGGATTTTTTAGTCGATTTATTTTATTGCACACGACAATCATGACTGGTGGTTAGGGCCTACTCTTCATGCGTTTTCAACCCTAACTTTAAGTTAGGGTTTACTTTTGCTCGTTACTGTTTGATCGCTTATGCTGGTTCTTGGTTTTTCCGTGTTATTCGTTTGGTGTTGGGTGAAGGTCGTGGGTATTAAGAGAGATGGATAAAGGTTTTTTAAACAACAGTGCTTCCAAAACTGCCAAAACTTCGAGTGATGGCAAGGTTGGTCCTAGTACCAGTGATACGAATGTGCTAAAAACGGGGACTCAATCAGGTTCTACTCCTGCTTCTTTTGCGGATGTACTTAAGGATAAAACACCTAAGATGACCGTGAAGATTTCAGAGATGCGAAACGAAAATTGTGTGGCCGGAGCTAATGTCAACATCCCTTTGGAAGCTGTCAATGAGGTACGCTCTGGATTCGCTAATACGTTGTATGGTTATTTCATTGGTAAGAGACTCGCTTTCCCGGTAGTTGAAAATTATGTAAGAAATACTTGGGCAAAGTTTGGTTTACAAAGGGTTATGCTTAATAATGATTTTTTCCTTTTCCAATTTGAAACCAAAAAGGGTATGGAAAGGGTTTTGGAAGAAGGTCCATGGTTGATACGATTGGTTCCTATCTTTTTGAATATTTGGACTCCGAACACTAAACTTACAAAAGATGATATAACTTTAGCTCCGGTTTGGGTTAAACTTCATAATATTCCAGTTGTTGCGTATTCTGAGGTTGGTCTTAGTTTGATTACAACGCAAATTGGTCGTCCTATCATGCTTGATTCCTATACGAGTACAATGTGCCTTAAGTCGTGGGGTCGTAATTCCTATGCTAGGGCCCTTATGGAAGTGTCGTCTAAGGAAACTTTACTTGACTCTCTTGTGGTTGCTATCCCCTACCCTAACGGGTCCGGTCATTCATTTGAAAAAATTGATATTGAATATGAGTGGAAGCCGCCAAGATGTGAGAATTGTAAACTTTTTGATCACAATGATGATAGATGTCCTAAGAGAGTGAAACACATTGTGAAAGATAAACGTTGGGGTTGATGAAGAGGGTTTTGTTGAAGCTTATAAGAAGAAAGGTAAAGGTAAGCTTTAGGATACTAATCGTCAGGTTGATGGGATTCGTTTTTAAAAGCCTAAAGTTTCGTATTATTATAGGCCGGTTACAAAGCCAAAGAATGGAGGAGCATCGACGTCTCAGCCTTCTGTCCAATCGAATACAAGCTCTCCAATGGTTAATGTAGGTTCTTCCTGTAATGAACCTACTACTAATCCAACTAGTAGTAAGGCTCCTCCCTGTGATGACCTAGGTAAGAATAATAATTGGGTGGAGGATATCAACTTTGTTGATTTGAAGAACAGTTTTGATGCTCTTAAGGAAAAAGATTCTGTGTTAGAACCTGTTAATGGCACTACGTCGCCTGAAGTTATTTCCAGTTCTTCCAAAACTTCTTCTGCATCTCCTATGAAGAACACTCCTATTGTTGAGAAAATTGGGAAGCTTGAAAAGCTTATTATTGATGGAAAAGCCACACTTATGGATGATAATGGTAAACCTATTCCGGAGGCTGATGGTAAAAGGAAGGGCAACCCTTTCTCTAAGGTGGGTGAAGTGGTTGATTCAGATAGTGATGATGAGGTGTTTGAGCCTAATGATCCTATGGACAGTTACTTTTCATCAGCTGGAGGACATAACGAGCTTGAAGGCTATCTTTCTGATGATTATGCAGCCCAGGTCTTTGACTTACCTGGGCTATTTGTGGAATTTAACAAGCAGTTTGATTTCAAGCTTCAAGGCCGTTCGAGGAAGTAATCTTTTATTTGGATTTGTTTAATTCTGTTGCATGTTTTTTTATGTTTTTAGTGGTTGTTCTAGTTGTTGGTAGCTAGTTGTTCATTTATGGCATGTCATAAATGATCTAGTGGGTGTTCAAGCGGTTGCTTGAGGTTAATGTGGCGTTTCAGTTACATTCCATTGTACTTTAAACGGTTTCTTTGGTTAATATATTTTACTAGGGTGGAAGTTCCCTTTTACCCAAAATGTTGAATACTTAGGATAGATTCCATCGGTAAGATAGTATCCACGTTTGTAAAGCCTTCCACCCAATAAAAATGAACTGTTTGGTGTCGTTCCATTTCGTTCAATAACATACAATGGAGACTGATTCAAAACATTGATATCGTTGTTTGAACCGGGAGGACCAAAAAACAAATGCCAATTATCCACAAATCATATGAAGCAGTCGCTTCAAGCATAATAGTCGGGTATTGGTGATCACCTCTCTTATATTGGCCTCTCAATTGTCTTGGACGATTTCGCCAAACAAAATGTGTACAATCAATGGTACCAAGCAGGAATATGATGTTTTTCTTCATGTACCTGGAATAAGCGTGCTACGTCATGGGTTGTAGGCCTACGTAAGAACTATCGACCATATAACTTTATTATCGCATCGCAAAATTTATCAAGGCATTCACCTAAAATAAAAAGACAAGTTTTAATAAAAATAAATAAATAACGAAATATTCAAAAACTAAATAACAAAAACAATTTCAACAAAATTAAAAACTAAAACATTTTAGTTAAAATAAATAACGAAAACAATTAAACAAATTTAATAACAAAAACAATTTAAAAAAAATAATATCGAATAAATTAAATTAAAATAATAACCTGACGTTATTCGTGCCATGTTTAAATAGTCATCAAATCTATCCGGAGGTTCAACCGTTGCGAGTTGCCGAATGGCGGATGTGCATTTCTGTAATGGCGTGAAACTATTTCGCGTCTTGACCCGTTTGAAACCATTCGAATTGGGCTTCAATATCATCAACAATTTTTAAAAACAATGTTTTACTCATACAAAAACGGTCACGAAAAACGCTTTCGTTAAACTTTAGTTGTTCAACAAAATAGTCATTTAATAGAGTTTCTAAAGCTCTTTCACGAAAACGTTGGACATACCCACGGGTCTCGGTAGAGCTTGCCTTGTCTTCAAGGGCTTCGTACGCGGCTAAAAAGGTTTCGAATGTACTACCGGATAACCATTCTTCAGAGGAATCCGGGGGAATAATTATCTAATCCGACGACAAAGAAGATAGTGACATGGTTAAATAAATTGTTAATTGTTTGTGTGATTTGATGTGTGAATTGTGTTTGAATGTATAAAGAGGTGTTAGTGAATATTTAACGGGTAATTTTTTTTTTCATTTTTTTTTTTTGAATTAAAGCCAACAACGGCTATAAACTTTAAATGCCAACGTCCATTTTTTCCTAGTTTTCCTCCCTGCCGATTCGGTGTATTCTACCGCAGATCATGCCGAATTCTTCTTGCCGTGCAACTGGCAGCCGAGCTTGCCGCTCGGTAGACCTTGCCGATTGGGTTTTGCCGAGAGATTGCCACCCCCTAATCTAAAAGATATATGCAATATTTCGCTGCTGCGTGGTTTTCAAATTCATAGCTCTATTTTATTTTATTTTATTTTGTCTATCTTTGGAAAATATTGTTTAAATCGTCTGAATTAAAATAAAACAATGTTTAAATTTAAATTGACCAACCAAAAAAATAACAAAATATGTAATTCTTTATTTGGATTTCTTAACAACCTTATTAAAAGTCACTTAACTTAATTATATGTGCTAAATTTATGTATTTATATATAAAAATTGTTAATTAAAGGATGGTTAAACAAAACTCATAGGGTTGTTGTTAGTTTCTTATTTGTTTACCTAATGATAATTATCATATGATTTTTAGAGTTATGGTTGTTTTTGCTAATAGTTACGAGGCTCACTAACAATTACTAAGGCTCGGGTGAGAAGTATATATATTCAAGTTTAAAAAAATGAAAAATCACTAGAATTTAATTCAAATTAACCTAATTTAAATATAAAAAAATTAATAATTTCACAATAGTTATACAGTAGTTCCTTAAAATCCAACAAGATATTAAACTTTCAACAAATTGCCGATAATTCATAGAGTTATGGACCGAAAATAATATATTCAATATAGTGTAAGGACAATATCTTTTATGAAGGTAACGTTTTAAGTGTTAGGGGTAAACAATTTTGCTATATAAAGAGGGAAGAGCCATGCATGAAAGCATAACACTTGACGTCCTTTTGAGCAAAGATATGATGGGGTCGAGAAGCAAGGGGCCAACACTTTTGTCTCTCATTGTGTTTCTTCTTGTGGTCTTAACATCTTTAAACTTTCCACAATCAACCACCGCTACCCATCCTTACGAATCACCACCACCAGCTCATAATCATCCCCTATATGACAAGTCTTCACCACCACCAGCTAAAATACCCTTCGTTTATAGGTCCCCTCCTCCACCACATCAACATAAACATAAACACAGACACAAATCTCCACCATCACCTTCGCCGCCTAAGAAACCAATCCATGAAAAGTGTCCGACACCACCTGATCATAAATGTATAGACAAGTCTCCTCCACCACCTCCTAAGGATCGTTATGAGTACGTGCCTCCACCATCTCCACATAAGGATCACTATAATTACAAATCTCCACCACCACCTAAGGATCACTATGAGTACATGCACCCATCACCTTCACCTAAGGATCACTACAAGTACAAATCTCCACCACCGCCTAAGGATCACTATGAGTACATTCCTCCACCACCATCACCTAAGGAACACTACACGTACAAATCTCCACCACCACCACCACCTAAGGATCACTATAAGTACAAGTTTCCACCCCTGCCTAAGGATCACTATAAATACAAGTCTCCACCACCACCACCACCTAAGGATCACTATATATACAAGTCTCCGCCCTCCCCTAAGGATCACTATAAGTACAAGTCTCCACCACCACCACCTAAGGATCACTATAAATACAAGTCTCCACATCCACCACCTAAGGATCACTATAAGTATAAGTCTCCACCCTCACCTAAGGATCACTATAAGTACAAGTCTCCACCGCCACCTAAGGATCACTATAAGTACAAGTCTCCACCACCATCACCCAAGGATCACTATAAATACAAGTCTCCACCTCCACCATCTAAGGATCACTATAAGTACAAGTCTCCACCCTCGCCTAAGGATCACTATAAGTATAAGTCTCCACCACCACCTAAGGATCACTATAAATATAAGTCTCCACCCCCACTACCTAAGGATCACTATATATACAAGTCTCCACCCTCTCCTAAGGATCATTATAACTATAAGTCTCCACCACCACCACCCAAGGATCACTATAAATACAAGTCTCCACCTCCACCACCTAAGGATCACTATAAGTACATGTCTCCACCCTCGCCTAAGGATCACTATAAGTACAAGTCTCCACCACCACCGCCTAAGGATCACTATAAATACAAGGATCCACCCCCACCACCTAAGGATCACTATATATACAAGTCTCCACCACCACCTAAGGATAACTATATATACAAGTCTCCACCTCCTCCTCACTACAACTAAGAACTCAACTCATTTCCATTTTTAGTTAAATGTCTCTTTTTATACGTAAAATAAGTTCGTTTTCAGGACAAGTTCACCTTCAATATCGACAGATGCAGCACAACGTTGGATGGTAAAATGAAGCCTTGAAGATTTATAAAGAATCAGATTGTTGGTGTGTATTTTTGTCATGACTGTTGTAAATTTCTTCAGTAGTTCAAACTTCAATGTGACGGTTCTTTTCAGATTTTAACTGTCAAATTTGGAAGGCACTGATTGGCATTAAAAATAAATTTCTAATGATTAATTGATATAGCTACTTTACTAGCGCACGCTTTCTTTCATTACTTCTTTTTTGCACTACGTGCATACCACATTTGACAAATTATTTACTAGTCATAAAGTTTAGAGTAATAAATTTCTAAATAGATAAAAACTCTCTACAATTGAAGTACCAACATGAATAGAGAAATAAAATAAAAAATGAAACCTCTAATGTCATCCAAGCAAAGTGTACGTTTTATAGTATTTGTTTTTGAATAGCTAACCAGTGGCGAAGCTAGAAAATTTTGAGTGGGGATCGGGATCTAAATTTTTTTTTTCCTAACGCTATTTTTCGGGTAATATGTTCGGGTCGATGATTCGATTCGGGTCAGGTCAAAAATTAAATACTATTATTATATAAAAAAAGTTTCAATCACTAAAAAACTAAACATTTGTCCAAGACAACTAAACATTAAAAAGGAGACAAACGGTTGGTACCTGATTTGATTCATTGAAGAAATTATAGTTCAGTCTTTCGACCTTTAAGATCCTTGAATTCTTCAATTATGGATTCCGCATCAAATTTGTTAGCAATTTCTTTTTCTATGTAAATCACCATACTGTTTGTTAGATTATGATCTGACATCTTATTACGTAGGCGATTCTTGAATATCTTCATTGCCGAAAATCCCCTCTCTGTTGTCGCAGTCGAAACCGAAAGTGTCAAGAGTAGCTGACACACTCTTTCAACCAAATTGTACATGCTATTTTTCCCAGTTTCCACAAGAGTTTGACAGAGATCAGAAAGAGTTGCTACCTCACTTAGCTTGGCATTATTCCCATCAATAACTTTTTTCCAATTGTCAAATCCTTCACAATGCACTATGACCACTTTGCTCATTTGGTTTATCCTTATACAAATAACATTGAAAACAATAAGCCTTGTGTGTTGTTGGAGAATACTCTAACCAATTAGGGAACATACCAAACCAAGCAAATTTAAATCGACGAAGATTATTCTTTGGACCTCTAGGCTTATACTCTTCAAGCTTAGGTTGATACACTCCTAATGATATATATGCTAGCCTTACTTGCTCACGTACCGCAACCGGATATTTCCACATTTCAAGTCGTTTAGCAGGATCTCTTTCTAGGCTACTAACATCCACTTCATTGATGTTAGCTTGTGGAATTTCAGAAGGTTGTTCATTGCAAGTATCCGGACCAATAACCGGTTCGCTTGTTGAACCTTTTTGCCGTTTACTCTCTTGAATTTCATCATCAATTCCTTCCACTTGTTGTTCTTGATTCTTTCTTTTAAAAAATGAAGTTATGGTATTATTCTTCACCATAGTCACAATCCATAAATCTGTCCTACACCTACATAAATTGCAAAGAACTTATATTAGTGGTACACGATTGACGATTCTTGCCAGGCTGCCATATTGAACTTTCAACCCCAATTTCTAATTTCTACTTAAATCCCTAATTTCTACTAAATCCCTAAATAAAAGACAAGTAGATTTAAAGACAACAAACCAGAAGGGCCGCTGCAGGCGGCGGCAGGCGTGGCGGAGGCTGGTTGGCCGTCGGCGGTAGTCGGCGGTGGCTGGCGGGACTGCAGGAGCCAGGAAGGTGGGAGGAGATGAGGGTCGAAGGGGGAGGGTTTGGGATTTGGTTAATTTGTTTGTTAATTGTTATTGTTCCGGTTTTTTTTTTTTTTTTTTTTTAAATGGGCTAAGTAATGGATTTTAGTTTGCGATTTGGTTTGTTAATGGATTTTAGTTTGGGTAGATGGGCTTATGTAAAATGTAATGGATCAATTTCATTGCTTAATGTATAAAAAAAATTCACAATTAAAATGGGGGGTCGAAACCAAATATACCGAAATTTTTCTACACGAAAACTATATACCCCCTACATCGTAAAAATAAAATTGGGGGGTCGGGCGCCCCCCCCCCCCCCCCCCCCCGCCCCTATATAGTTGCGCCGTTGAATAGCTAACACATGCCGCCACACACAGCTATTTCAACCACAACTTGGGTGAGGCATTTAGAATACATACTTGCTATGCTAAATGCCCGTTAATTGGGTAAATTTTGTATAATCAGAATTCGATCTAGCATGGGATTATCTCTTTTTTCAAGTAACGGCACACAAATATATATGCCCGTAAATCACTTTTATCTGTATTGTACGTTCACGTAGATTAGTAATTGTTATTTTTCGTCACTCGTAATCAAAATAATGTACTTTTTTTGAGATAATAGTATGGGGAAACCTAGTAGAATAATAAGTAATTCTATAAGGGGAAATGATCCCTACTGTAAACAGTAGAGAACATCGCTGCAGTAGGGGTCATTTTTTTGCTCATCAGGGACCATTTATGCACATGTAGCTTGTTTTCAGGAACCATTTGTGTTTGATCATGGACCATTTTTTGCCCTTACAGCAGCTATACTCCCTACTGTTTACAGTAGGGATCATTTCCCCATTCTATAATCAACATATATGTTATCAGGTATGCGTATAACATAACATTCGATTAAAAGAAAAAGTTATAGCACTATATTACGATTAAAATATAGATAAGATGCAATTAACAATAGGATTAAAATTTTAAAATAATTATCTTTTTTTTAACAGAAAATAATTATTTTTAATAATAAAAAACTATAATTAAAAATCATAAATCAAACAAAACAAAAATTAAATTATTTGTTTTGTAATAAATAAAAATATATGATTTAAAAAATTTTAAAAAGCGCGGGTATTATAACTAGTGTACCTATACATCCCTTTTTACCCGACTTAAAAGCTTTTTTACTTAACATTTGCTAGGCTCATTTCCAAACCAATGTCTAAATTGGTCATTTACGATTTAGATATAAGGTATGTTTGGCAAAACTCGCTCTAAATATATGATGTAAGCTGTAAACTGTAATATTAGCTACAAGCTGTATCTTTTTTCAATAAAAGTGTTTGGTAAGTTAGTTGTTAAAATGTAATTATAAGATGTAAAATGACATAAAATGACATATCTTTAATTGTAAACAAATGTTTGGAAGTTATATCAGTAATTTAAAGTTTTAACAGCTATAAGATGTTTAAAAAAACTTCATGAATCAGATTTTCATTTAGGATCTTTTTGTTTGAAATAAAAGCTTAAAGTTAATATATTCAAACGGAGCTACTTATTTTAGACGAAATTATTTTTGTAATAAAAAGCAAACAGCTCCTATCAAACAGACCCATGGATCTTGAAAGTATTCTCTAAAGATCTAAACCAATCTTAGTTATCCATATTTTTATCAAAGCAAAAAAATAAATAAACTCACTTTTTTTAAAAACAAATAAATATCCTGCGGACTATTAATCGTTACGCGAAATGAATCATACTATCACTACGAGAATAAAATCATTTATCTATAAAGAGACACTTATATATACTTTCGAGGAACTTTTTTGACATTTCTTTTTAAGTGTTGAAATTTAAGTCTGGAGAAATCACATGTGATTTGTGAAATCACACATGATTTCTAACAAACAAATTACATGTGATTTTTCAAGATGCAAATTTTAACACCAAAACAAAACTCGAAAAAATAATGTTCGTCTAAAGTATATCGAAATGCCCGTCTACTGAAAGAAAAAAAATCATGTCGCGATGGTGTATTTTTTGTCGCTTAACGATTTACCATTTGCAAGATATGTTATTTTTTTCTAAATGCTTAAAATAGTTTTTTTATTAATGATAAAAAAAAAAAAAAAAATAGATGATTATGATTGTTTCATTAGATTTATAAAGAATATGGAGTATACATTCATCTTAACTCTATTGACCTTATTATAATTTATCATAGAAAAATCAAGAATAATAGTGACGAGTGAAAATACTCAAACCTATGTATATCGCACGATTATTGGGACAATGATATGTTGATTACATGATTCACAAAAAAATAAAACTAAGATATATAAACTAGTGTGCCTAGTGACGTAAGTAGTCACCAATTATAAGTCTTTATTTCCACCTTGCCACAATGGCAAGATGGAAGGAGGATGTTATGATATTGGTTATTGCACTCGAGGGTCATTGTACTTATGAAAAATGTTCTATTAAGTCATTGTACTTATGAAAAATGTTCTATTAAGTCATTGTACAACTTTTTTGTTTATTAAAGTCATTATATTAAATTTATTATACTTTTGTGTTACTACCTCCGTCCCATTTAAAGTGTCCACTTTCATAATGCACAAAGTTTTAGGAGATTCCACTAACTAAACTCTCCACCAATCAAATATTACTTTTACCCACTAAACTCTCATCTTATTGGTTGGAAGATACAAGTGGACACTTTAAATGGGACATGCAAAGATTCCATTGTGGACATTTTAAATGGGACGGAGGGAGTACTACTTTATTAAAAAAATATTGATTTAAGTCATTGTAATATGTTTGCTTATTTATGTCAATAAACATTTCAAAATAAGTTATTCAAGTCATTAAAATTGTTAAAATGTACTGTAGTATTCAAAAGTATTTTGCATACTTTTTGAATTTACTAGGTGAGTATCCGTGCGTCGCAACGAAAATTCCTAACGGCAGATAACTAACGATGTGTGATATTGTGGTAAGTGTTTCGTGTCACATTCAAAATAGAACGTGAAAATATCAAAATGTAATATCAAACGGTTGTAACATACGATAATTCAACTCGATCAAGCAAAAATTCTAAACATGTATAAAAGAACATATAAAAACATTTCGGGAAACTGAAAATAAAACATTGCATCAGTTATGATACATAATAACTAACAATGCACGTTACTCGTCACGTAAACTTCTTGGTACACGACATTTGAGGTGTAGACTCCTCCTTGATCGAACTCTTTGAATGGTTTCACTAATACCTTTCAAAATGTTCATGTCGTTCACGATTACAATAACGAAGTAAAGAATAATATAACATAAAGCAAACAGGAACAAGAACGAAACCAACATGAACAAACACGAAGCAAAGCAATTCTAACCTCAACATCATCATAAACATTTCTTTCATTTTCATTTCTTTATTTTTCATTTCCATTTCTTTCAACCGATTAGTAATTGTGGTTTGATTTTTCATTTGCATTTCTTTATATAGGCAATGAAATACACTATATCAAATCATTCATATATTTAGAGCGAATGCTAATTTGATTTGTTTTCCATATTTATATTAAGTCAACCACTGCATGGTAAAGTGAATGGCATTTTGTTGTCAAAGTTTTTAACCTCAATGGTTGACTTAATAATGTGCTATATGCTAATTAGATTTATGCTAATTTTCATTGTCATGCATAGAACGAAGGAATATGAATCAAATTATTGTATGGTAAAATGAATGCTAATTTGTTGTCAAAGTGTTTAACCTCAATGGTTGACTTAATAATAATGTGCTATATGCTAATTAGATTTATGTTAATTTCGATTGCCATGCATAGAACGAAGCAATATGAATTACATTAAATTCAATAGCTGTTAAAGTTGCCATGCACATGAAAAAGAACCAAGTTAACACAAAAAAGTTGCCATGCATAATTGTTAAAGTTGCCATACAATTTCATTCAAAATAACACAAAAAAGAAAAAGAACCAAGATTCAATAATTATGTAACCCCAACATTTTTATTTACACATGCCTAAAAGATCACGAAGCTGGTTTTGTTCCGTTTCGTCAATTGAAACACTTATGGGCGATTCCATGATGCCCGGTGATGGTGATGGTGATCTTACAAGAGGTGAACTTGCGGTTGGAGGAACCAACCAACTCTCGACTGTGTTTGTATTTGACTACTTTGTTAAGATTTGAACGACTTGATTCATGCTAGGGTGTTCCACCGCTTGTTCTTCAACACTAAACAATGCTACAATGCTATATTAAACATGGGTATCAACTCATAGGTTAGAGTTTTTGGAGGTTTATGACACTCTCTATGTAACCTGTTCCTTGTTACCACCAATCATCTTTCTTATCATTGCACAATATATTATAATAATTGATATATACGCAAGTCTTGAGATATTGAAATACCAATAACGTAACAATATGTATGGCAACATAATAAGAAAATATTAAGAAAGAATAACACTTAGAACATAAACTTTTATGGCACATACGTTCGATGGTAATTCATCAAATGCTATATCAATCTGCAAAAGAAAGGAAAAAAGAAAGAAAGAAAACAATTAGTCTTATGGAAAGAACAATATTAGTCGAGAAAAAAAACAATTACGAAACCCTAAAACACCTAACCCTCTCCGGCGAAAAAAACGAAAACACGATTCCCTACTATTCCCTAAATCGATCTTGAACCTTTAATATTTTTTAATCATCCTCTTTTGGTTGACTAATTGATTGTTTATTCATTACTGGTGATATTACTTGTTCCTATATTCGCTTTTGGCTTTAGTGTGCATGCATGATCCCATAATAACTAGTTAACAAGGGCTTCGTTCTTTTTTAATTGGTTATATATTACGTTACTGAAGCTTGACGTTATTGGTGCTTCGAGATCTGTTTGGTTGTACATGTTTCGAATATGAAGTCTGGGTTTTTGGATTCGGAAGGGAGAGGGGTTAAGAAAAAGAAAACTGAGATTGGTTCGGAATATCATGGTATGAATCGTGGAACTGGTAATTGTACTTTGAATCGCGGACAGGAAGATGGTAACTCTGGTGCTACTCATCTTCGTCAAGCTACTAGGGATTTGAGAAACCCTAGTCCTCAATCGGAAGGTAACACATATGTCCAATCCGGTAACGTATTGAATGTTTCTCAAGTGGAGCCGGTTTCACTTGGTAACATTCCATCGGTCACTACTAGTTTTGGTGAGTTGAGTAAACCCTCAACGATGAACCCTAGTAATGTTAGTTTGAAGGTAGATGATGCTCCTGATTGTGGTACTCAGGAAGTGGAGCCGATTCCACTTATGAGTGATGCATCTCATGGTGACGACTTGGAGCCGGTTACAAGTGCTGATGTGCAGCACTTGCTATCTAATGCACATAAGAATTTTGATGATGCCATGACTGATATTCAACGGGAAATTGTCGCTAATAAGGCTTCCTCTTCAAGTGGTATTGGGCATAATTCTGGTCCAAATGCTTCTAAGAAGGATACTACTAGTGGAGTGAAGTCGGTTTCTTATGTGGGTGTTGCTTCTAATGATTCTCTGAAACACGTGTCTAATTTTCGGAGATTAGAAAGCAGCAATAAGAAGGATAATGTTGACCTTTCAGTCCCAATGAAGGTAGTGGAAGAGGTGAACACGCGGTTTGAAAATACTCTCTATGGATATTTCCTTGGTCAGCGCCTTGCTTTTCCTGTCGTGGAGTATTATGTTCGCAATGCGTGGGCTAAGTATGGGTTACAAAAGGTAATGATGAACGCTAAGGGGTTCTTCTTCTTCAAGTTTACTTCGAAGAAAGGTGTTGATGATGTGCTTGATAATGGTCCATGGTTGATCCGTAATGTTCCTATTATTCTTAAACCTTGGACTTTGAATACCAATTTGTTGAAAGAGGATTTAACTCACATTCCGGTGTGGGTTAAATTTCATGATGTTCCTTTAGCGATGTTTTCTGATGATGGGCTTAGTTTGCTTGCTACTTTGATTGGGACTCCCAAGAGATTGGATGCCTTTACTAGTCAGATGTGCAAAGAATCTTGGGGTAGGAGTAGTTTTGCTAGATGTATGATTGAAGTGAAGTCGGATGAGGTACTTAGGGACAGCCTTACTGTTGAGATTCCTTTACTTGACGGTTCGGGTTCGACTATTGAGAAGATCCGTGTGGAATATGAGTGGAAACCGCCTCGCTGTGATAAATGCAAGGTGTTTGGACATGTTTTGGTGGATTGTCCTAAGGGTGTGATACCGATTGCTCAACCTTCTACGAATGTTAATGATGGTTTTCAGACTGTTAACAATAAGAAGAAGGGTAAGCAAGCTGCCTCGTTTACGGGTCGCGGAGGTTTTACTAAACCTGTTGTGGGTAAGCATTTTGAATATCAGCCAAAGAAGACTCCTACTGTACCCAAGAAAGTTAATGATAGTAAGAAGAAGACTTCTGATGTGGCTAGTACGAGTGGAACAACGATCTCTACATCTAACCAATTTGATGCACTTAATATGGATGATACGGATACGTTTGGTATTCCTACTTATGACACCAGCATGGATGTGGATACTGGAAGTACAATGGAAGTTAATGTGGATATGTCGGTTAAGACTGGTGCTACATCACAAGAACCACTTGTGAGTGATTCAATGGGAACTAAGGAAGTTGGTTCTACTCCTTTAGTTGATAAAATTAGTAAGTTTGAAAAGCTTCTTATGGATGGGAAAGGTACTCTTGTGGATGATGATGGTCATCCTGTTCCGTCTGCCTCTGTCACTAAGAGGGCTAACCCATTTTCCAAGGTGGGTGAGGTTGTGGTTTCTGATAGTGAGGAGGAGGAGGTTCTTAACACGTTCGACGAATCTGCGAATCTTTTTGGTAGAAGTCAAGAGCGTGAAGATGAGTTTGATGACTATGATGATTACTCGAAGCAAATTCATGATCTTCCAGGGGAATTGGATGCTCTTAATGCCATTTATGGCTTTAATCTCCAAGGTCGTAGGAAGTAGTTATTTTGTCCGAGTTTTTTTCTATATGATGTGGTAGTGGTTTGTTTTCTTGTCTAGAAAATAGGAAGTATCTTGTTATGTAAGCTTTTCGCCTATGTAACGGGCTGAGATATGGGATTCACTCATATCCGTTGTTCTTAAATATTTTTTGGAGTAATATATTTACCGGGTCTTTTGACCTTTTACCCCAAAAAAAATATTAGTCGAGAAAAAAATTGTAAGTGTGGTTTGATTTTTCATTTGCATTTCTTTATATAGGTAATGAAATACACTATATCAAATCATTCCAATATTTAGAATAAATGCTAATTTCATTTAGAGTATGTTAACTCGTGTGATTAGTAGAGCAATTGCCAATTGGCATTTAATTTTAATAGAGCAATTGCCATATGAAGTACTAATTTAAAGTTGCCACCTTTGAACGTATGCTAATTCAAAGTTAATTTTGCAAAAAGTCACCAAAGTTATTATCACATTAATTTGCCAGGAAGGTTGCTAGTTATAGTGAATTTCATTTTGCCAGGAAGGTTAAAGTCAACAAAGATTAATTTCGTTTTGCCAGGAAGGTTAAAGTTGCTATAAATATTCATTTTCAACATTCAACTTTCAACAAAGTCAATATTCAATTGTTGATAATTTTTCCATTATAAGTAATTAAGATGTATTCATTTTTATGCTTTTTTTTTATGTTTAATGTATTTCGTTTTAAATTATGTATTTTTATTAATTACAATGGGCACATATTTCAGCATAATGTGAGCACATATCATATCGAGATAGTTTCTAAGCTAAATAGGTCATCTATTTTAATATTTATAAATTTACACCTTTGATGTCGTCCAGATGCAACTGGTCGCCTTTTACGTCCCCTGGTATCAAATGTAATTTAGCAAACTTAAACATGTCACTCATCATTCAAATAACAACACACATTATGTTCAAATATTAATCCTTCATCAATAATCTTAATCAATATTCAGTAATTTAGAACATTACACTTTTAAATACAACCTGGAATAATGAACACATAAATACAAGATGTGTAAAAAAAGATTTTGATTAACAAATTTATTCATCTAAATAACATGTCTTGGCAAGTTTAATGACTTTTATGAACATAAAAGTAGTAGCCCCAAATAAACTTTTTTTTAGTAATATAGTCATCTTTCTGAATAAAATACAATGATCTTAACAAACAAAAAGTTGTATAATGACTCAAATGAACATTTTTTAAAAGTATAGTGAACATTTTCTTCGTGAGCTAAAGTGTAATTAGTCTATGTATATTGCTTTAATGTTACTTAGCTAAATAGAGTTAGGGTTAGACTTAAACTAGAATTACTTAGTGTGCAAGGCAAGCAAGGAAACTATGAAATTCTAATTCCATAGGTATTTCTAGCCCATCATCTCTATAAATAGAGGTAAGAGGTTTCTAGTTAATTCATTCTTCTTGTCTCGATGTAAGCCTATGTTAGTTATCAATAAAGAGGGTTGGAGGGTATACATTGTGTGCATGTTATTTTTTTTATTTTTTTGTCGATTAGCTTGTGCTCTTGATGTGTCGACTTTTCTTGTGAGTTCTTCGATTATTCCACTCTAAGCATGCAGGTTTGTTAGAGGTTTTATCCAAAAATTGGTATCAGAGCCTTGTTCGATAAGAAGTAATCATGCAATGAGGGGAGATCCAAAACAAGAGAAAATAATAAACCATGTTTGTTTCGTCGATTTCTGCGCAGTTGGTAGAATTGACACGGCGGGTTTGTTAATCGTTGGATTTCTACAAATTTGGACTATATGTTTAAGACACATAGATATAGGTTCTCACTGAAGCGATCTTGCATCAGAGCATCGAGTAAGATACAGCCTGTCAAAGTGGGCTGGACATATGTGGTTTTCATGTTGTTTTTCAGTTATTGTTTGGCTATCGTTGTGTTGATATACAATGTCTGAAGCTTGGGTCGATCAAAGGGAACTTGAGGTACAAGTTTTAGTTTTCTCAAGGGTATCTTGAGGTGCAAGAAAGTCACTTCCAAGGGTTTAATATGGGATCAAGATTGTGGTTACTAAGAGTTTAGACATATCGGTTTAAAGGCTTTAAAAGGTTAACGATTTAGAGTTCCTTTGTGATACTCAATCTTAAAGGTTAAGAAGCTCCAAGGGTTTGTTGGTTTTAGGGGGCTTGATAAATCATGTTTGAAGGTTCCTGTGGGTTTCTTGAAGATCAAGTCATAGTGGTAACTTAGAAGACAAGCAAGGTTTTATATGTTCTTGAGGATTCATGAAAAGTGATTGTTTGTAGTACAATTTGTGTAGATTTGAGGTGGAAAGAACGAAATTTTAAGGCTTTCTAAAGGTTAGTAGATCAAGATTTTAAGAAGTGAGGTTTATAGCACACGACTTGCGAGACTTGTTAGTAAAGTTGGTTAAGAAACAACTTGAACAAGGTTTTTAGCACGCTTGAAGAACAATTGCTAGTACGAGTATTAGGTTTAACATCGAAATAATTGATGGAAATGGTGTACAAAAGCATGGAGGTTCTAAAAAAGTTAGGTTCAAACAACTTGGTCCTGGTGCTAAAATAGGAGTCTGTGGAGTAGATGTTCAAAAGCGTGTTTGGCTTGAGGTGGAAGTGTAGGGAGCTCAAGAAATTCGTGAATACAAGGTTATTTAGGATAGTAATGATGATGTCGCTTTGGGTCAAAGATAGTTGTAGGTAAACAATTTGAAAAAAGGCAAATACGAACTGCCTAGTAAATGAGCATGTACACCTTGGTGCAAAGGTGGGGGCAGACGTTATGAAAATCGGTGTACCTGGTCAAGAGGATGCAGAGGGTAATGTTGTTGAAAGGAAGAAGATGAAGAAGGTCTAAGTAAGTTAACTTGGATATTTACTAAGGTACAATGCTTGGTTAACAAAACGATAGGGATGAGCAAAAGAACCAGAGAACCGGACCGGAACCGAAAATAACCAAACTAGATCCAGACCCGATAGTTTCGATTATGATTCTTGAGTTTGAGATTTTTGGTTCTTGGGTCGGTTCGGTTTGGGCCCACCGGCTCTCAGTTCTGAAACCGAACACCCAATAATTCTAAAAACATGTAATTTTCTTTACTTCCCATACTCAAAATATTTCATGGAGTACATGTGTTTCTAAAACCATGAGCAAGTCAGTGACACTTCTTAGTTGGATCTAACAAAATGAGTTCAGCTTCGGTCTGGTTCTCTTGTTCTTTTGCTCTTCCCTATTACAGACGATGTCATTGTGAAAGATATAGAAGAACAATTAGCAAAACCGGAAGAGATAAAGGGAAACAAACAGTTAAACCATAAACGGTTTTTGTTATTTGGTTGGACAAAGTTTGAAATTATTTTATTTTATTTTTCGAATCGTTATGTGTCATTGTTTTGTCAAACATTTGAACAATGTGAAACTATAAAATAATTTTATGTTTGACTTTATGCTTTAGTTGCTAAACGTAAATGGTTGCAACCGTTAAAAAAAAAACATCAAATATTTTTTTTTATTGGCATAATTCATTAGTTTATAAGGCTTTTTATTTTATTTTTTAGAAAATTGGTTCCTAGCCAGGTAGACCCGAAGAACCGGAATCAGAGCCAAAAACTATATTTGTTTCGTTTCTCGGTTTTTACATTTTACAAAATTCGGTTCTCGTGTCCATCAGGTCCGGTTCCGGACCCGTGCTCATCCCTACAAGGCGATCCCTGGTTCGAGGTTCCAGTATTCGATGAAGATGTTGAGTATTGGCATACACTAAGAATCACTACTAAGATGAAAAATGGTATGATATAGTAACAATTCTTAGTGAGCTAAAGTGTAATTAGTCTATATGTATAAGGATTTAAATTTACTTAGTTAAATAGAGTTAGGGTTAACCATGATTACTTGGTGTGTAAAGCAACTAAGGTTATTAATAAAGTGGGTTAATGAAGGAAGTTAGAGGGTATATATCGTGTGCATGTTGTTCTTTCTTTTTGTCGATTATCTTGTGATCTTGATGTGTCGATTTTTCTTATGAGTTCTATCAATTTCGCGCTAAGCTTTGAGGTTTGTTGGAGGTTTTATCCGATATAGGGTGTTTAAGATTGTTTATCTAGTACGATAAATGGTGTGTTGATTCGTAAATTCGAAAGTAACACATGTATCTTGGTCTAAGATAAAGAGAAACTCAATTTAGTGTAATAGACCTTGTTAGCATGGAAGAATGGGGGTTAGCCTTGATTTACTTCTACGTAGTTATGTGATAAGAAAATAACAGTTTGGCATGCCGATTGAGGATTCTGTTGTGTCAACCTTCATAAATAGAATCCTTAACAAGACAAGTTGGAGCGATGAATTTGTTGTTTCAGGGTATGATAATTACAAGTTTACAACTACAAATAATTAAAGAAATAAAATTGAAAGAAAAAAATATATAAAACAAATAGACAAAGCTATCGGCTTAATTAAGGACTAGCGAGTTACTCACGTAATGCGAAGATTTAAAAGAGCGAGGAGCAAACAGTGATGGCCAGTGGTGGTTAGCGGTAATACCTATAACGTGTTAATTGATAATTGTTGGTGATAACGAGAAGACAAAAATAACACTTTTACTGTAAAATCGTAATATTGTTTCCATAGAGTTTGAGCTTATTCATCTCGAGCCATCATTTTTTTATTTTTTTTTACATCAACAAACCTTATTTTTATACACACACATACGTGACATAATGTAAATTAAATTTGCATTAATGACTTTTTAACCGAAATATAATAATTGATATTCCTTTTATTAAATTTGACCAGTATAATTATTTTGATTGATATTAAATTTGCATTTAAGATTATTGAAAATGATTTGAGCTATACTTATGATTGGCTTCATATTATTGTACAATTAACATCAATACTTGTACCCTTTAAAACTTTGTTATATATATGCATTATATAAGACTACTAAGGGGTGGAAACGAGCCGAGCCGCTCGTGAAAAGCTCGAGATCGGATCGATAAAAATCTCGAACGAGCCGAGCCTAAACGAGTCCGAGCTCGAGCCTAAGTTTGGGCTCATTTAATAATCGAGCCTGAGCCCGAGCTTTATACCAAAAGCTCGTTTGGGCTCGTGAGCCTAAACGAGCCCTATAAATATATACGTATATATATATATATATATATATATATATATATATATATATATATATATATATATATATATATATATATATATATATATATATATATATATATATATATTTTCTTTACGTATAACCGTGTTAACGAGCTCGAGCCTTGTGTTAACGAGCCGAGCTTTGTGTTAACGAGCTGAGCTCGAGCCTTGTATTAACAAGTCGAGCTCAATTTGAACTTTACATATCATATAAATTAGTCGAGCTCTCGAGCTTGTGAAAAATTTCACGAGCTGAGCTCGAGCTCAAAATGTTAGGCTCGAAACGAGCTCGAGATCGAGCTTGAGCTTGCTTTTTATATAAACGAGCCGAGCTCGAGCTCTAGCAGGCTCGGGCTTGGCTCGGCTCGTTTTCACCTCTAATAAGAGTAAGATAAACTGATAATTTTATTGCTTCTTACTTTAGTCGCAATATATATTAAGGGTGGCAATTCTCGACACGACACGATTAATTACACGAACCAAACACGAATTTAAACATGTTTTGGTCAAAAACAGGTCAACATGTCTAACCTGTTTAATAAACGGGTCATGTTTGAGTTGAGTAAGTATTAAACAGGTTAACCCGTGAACATGTTTAAGTATATAACACTCTAAAAAATATATATATAACTTGAATTTTATGTTGGATTTAGATTAAATGTATTTTGTTATATACTTAATATGAGTGGATTATGATTATAACTCAAATATCATTGATATTTATGTATAGTTATTTGTACGTTATTTTTATCATTTTTAAATCGTTATATCATTTATGCATTCAAACTAGTTAAATCGACAAACCACCAAACTTATTCGCTGCTTGACATATTTACTTAAATATGTTAAACGGGTTACACATGTTATGTAGGTCTGAGTTAGAGTTGAGTTTCTTCACACGATTAATATATGGGTCTTGTTTGGGTAGAGGTTATACAAATCCGCCAACCCGCAAACCCGAATATGTCAACACGAACCCGACTTGATTGCCACCCCTGATATATATGAATGTGATTATTTGTGTCAAAACATCACTGGAAATTACAACACGTTAATCACCAATAAATTTAAGAATACAAATCCAAATATCAAATCAATGTATCTTCTAAGAGCACAAGGAGTAATAACACCAAATAACACCAATATCACTGCCACGTCAGTGCCACATCATTTTAACACTAAATAACATAACACCAAAAACACAAGAAATCATAACATCCAATAACACCACTTTCAGGGCCTCACCTTTTTCTAAAATAACAATTTACAAATTCTACCTTCAACTAATATTTCATTCAGTAAAAACCATTAACTATTATTTCATTCATTAAACTAAAATACAAATAACATTTTTATAAAAAAAAATAATAATAAATACAAAAAATACAAAACTATTTAAGTGTTTAACCAAACTATATGTTGTGTTTGATCCAATAGTATCCAGCCCATACCACACTACACACTAACTATTAATCAAAAAATAATAATAATAATAAATAAATAAATAAATAAATAAAAAACTCTTCTTCTTCTTCGTACCTTACCTGCATAAACACACACAAACGTAAAATCACGAACCACAAACGTAAACCCCCAAACGTAGACCCACAAACGCAAACCCACAAACGTAAAATCACAACGCAAACGGTAACTACAAATTTAATACAAGGGCTATTTTGAAAATCAAATGTATATGCCACAACGCACGTTACTATGTTAACGTAAATGGAAACGCAGGTCCAACGCAAACGAATGGGAATTGGTCTTAACGAGATAACGCCGTTGTTGAGATGCCATGTAGGCAATAACGCCACTTTTGCGTTACGACTCCCTGCCCTCTAAGAATGAAAAGCCCACATATAGTGGTACTGTTAGCTTTTGACAAAATTGTTCTTTTAACCCATTTTAACAGCAACTACAACTTTGAGCATACAACTATCTTCTTTTAGAACGGCTTGTTAGTTGTTCAAGTAGCAGTAACATCCAATTGAGCAATATGCTGACCTTGAACTCCGCTTGTACTTCCTCGTATAATTTAAATCAAATCGGAGTGAGATTCTCCGACGACTCTTGTGAGTGCCATATCATTACGAATAGATATTAACACGTTAAGCTTTGGTGAGAAAATATAGTAAAAATAGTTGCAGTCACCCCTTCCTGTGTTAACCTGTTTAACAAATCCACACTTTCCGACCTCTACTACATATAAAGGCACCCAAACAAGAAATTTAGTGAAAGGTTAGTCGATTCTCTCTATCTATCAGAAATATAAGTGGCAAAAGGTCAACTGAGGTTAAACAAAAACTGTACGGATTTAAATTGCGAATCAAAACTGGGCAAGTAACAACACACAAGAGCAGGCATCTAACAATTAGACAACAACACAGCTTTGTGCAACATAACCAGAAAAGGTTTGGAGCATTCTGTTACAAGCTAGCTATTCATTCTCTTTGATCGTCTCTCTTTTTTTTTTTTTTTGTTTCTCTTCATATTTGTCTCAACAAGACACCTCTGTACACTCGTATTCTCACTTGGATTCATGTACTATGATCATCTACTAGATTTCTAGATACTAAACTGTAGCAGAATGTTCCTATACTCGGGGTATGCCTAGCTCCCATTTGGTGCCTCTTCCGTCCCCTGCAAATTAAACACCATCCTAGTAACAATTAATCACATATAAACACAAGTTTTTTACCTGATAAATTAAATCAGAAGTTAACAGAGTTGTCAAATATGACCAGATATACTAAATGATAAACGGATCCATAAAGAGTGTAACAGGAAATAGCTTAAAACGAAAGGTGATGAACAGATCCTTAAGTTTGACCAATAAGTGTTTTTTTTTTAAAGTAAAAAAAATATCATTAATAACACTCTTGCCCAAACAAATGAACTATTATTGACATAAATTAACTCTTGAAATCATATTTGACACATAGGTTTATTTTGGTGACTTATATCACGTTCAATGTAAAAGGGGAGGCCTTTTAAAAGAAACCTGAAAAAAACTGTGGTATTTTAACGCCATATCATAGCTTCATTAATAAAGGTGAAAGATTAATCGCTTGTAGATCCATAACTTTTTCATTAGTGGAGAGACATTAAAACAGCATCATTTTTTTTACTAAGTTTCAATTAGTTTATCAAAGAATCTTGTACCTGAATTTCCTGGAGCAATCTAACGAGTTCAACTTTGATTTCAGAAAAAGAAGGGCGCTTGCCGGGATCAGTTTCCCAACATCTTTGCATCAACTCCAACAGTTTTGGGTTTGTATTTGTGGGAAGATCTGGCCGACGTCCCTGATAGAGATTAAATAGAGCAGTGTCATACACTTTGATCTTCATCTCAATAATTATAGAGGATACACATGTTTTCTATCAATTTTCTCCCTTGACTTCAAATGTCAAACTTGTATTTAGCAATATCAAAATTATCAACTATTTCTCCTACAGTGTTAACAAAACATCTTGTCTGGTTGTCTTGTGTCTGCGTTTGTATAGAGTTATTGCTATCTCCTCACAGGCTAAATATATCCAGCTCACTCAAAAATATAGATTATATCTGATCTGATATTTAATTGTCAAGTATGACAACTAATAAACAAATCAGAGGATGCAGATATTATATATGTACATATATGGGAGATTTCTAGCTTATAATCTATACTTCAAATCAACATGTTAGGGTCCACTCTTTCAGAAATAGATACATTACTCCCAACCTTATTTGCTGAACTAGCAAAGAAAATAAATGGAGGTACTAACCCTATAATGTTTTGAGTTGAAAGTGCAGACCCTAAATTCCTTGAAAAATGTTCATGTTAATAATATAAATCATAGAGCTGAAATAGGCTGAAGTATATGCCCTTTTAGTACAGTTGCTCTAAAATATGTGCTAAATTAATATCAAGTTTGAAATTAGAAAGCAGTGCATCAGACCTCCAAAGTTGAAGTATAATCTTTTCATGAGCAGTTCGTAAGTGTTTTTTCAAATCATACAAGCTGTTGCTAACTAATAAACCTTTTAAGATCAGTAAATAATTGATTCTATAGATAATTTTAAAACAGTTCAGCTTATATGAGGTTAAACCCGAAACATTTCAAGTTCAAACTTCGAAAAATTCATCAACATTAGCTTTATTGAAACCATTTTGCAATACACAAATCTAATATGTTATCACAGATTCACTTATTTGCAGACTCGGGTCATACCAATCAGCACATATAGTATTACAAACATGCAATGGTCTCTATCTCTCATTTGATTTGAACTTTGTTTGGTATTGAACATGTTTTCATCTCGACTATATTCTATTTTCAAGTCGTTACCAAATCCCCATGTTTTCTATTGTTTCTTTAACCCATATGCAGATTGTGGGGTCATCTCTTGAAAATGAAAAGTCATATTAAACCGCATCAGTAAGTTATGCAAGTCTTAGGCTTCTATAGTGAAGTAATATTCTAATAAATTATTTTTAGTGCTACAGGAAAATTAATGAAAACTAGCCTCTTCTGTAAGCTATCTTTACTAAGAGCTAGATGTAGAGAAGAACTGACCTGTCTTACTCCCAAGGCTGCTTGTAATGGTGTCATGTTATCATAAGGAATCTATAACACAAACATATTTTAGTTAACACTTGCCAATATAATACTAAAATTCAGCTCACAACAGTATCAACAAGAGAGAATTAAGTCCTTGTTCTTTATTTATTTATTTATTTTTATTTTATTTTATTTATTTATTTATTTTTATTTTTTTTTGAAAGGCATTCTATTATAACAAACCAAACAAAAAACACAACAACAAGAAGCCTTCTTTCATTTACATTAACAATTCAACCCCATATGAATTCAAATTACCTTGGCTGTTACAAGCTCCCACAGAACAATAGCAAAACTGAAAACATCAGCTTTCTGATCATACGGTTGATGATTTATAATCTGAAAAAAAGGACAATACAGAAAAGATGTCATCAAACGGATTGTGCTTAAAGGAATGACAGATAAATTATAACGCTCCATCTTTTTGTGAGAACTAATCGAGAAGATGTATAATTTCTGTTGACAAATATGTCTTCCTTGCAGATATAAATGTCTCAAATTCTCAATCTTAAAGCCCGTCCAGGGGATGTTGATGATACAATCATTTCATCCCCTACCCAACTAGAATGATTAAATTAAAAGAGCTTTAAAGAGAAACCTCAGGAGCCATCCATCTATATGTTCCTGTCTCTGCAGTCATAACTCCCTCTTGATTCAGAAAGCGAGCAACCCCAAAATCCGCCACCTTTACAACCTAAGGGAACATTAACAAACGGAAGTTAGAAAACTGTGAAGTATTTCGGAGATAATTCCTTTTTAAGCCCACAATACCGTACAAATTCCATACTCAACTTCAATAATATACAAAATTACGACCCTACTGCTACAACTCGACATGTAAGTGTTTAACTTTATGCTAGATGTGAGAAAACTTTGGGAGTAAGGTTATTAATAGTGAGGAAAACAATTTGTTTTATATAGCTCACATCTTTCTCCACTAATATCTCAACAAATCTATTACCTGCTCCTAGTACCTGTGATGGGTCACTTATCCTCTCTGGGGATAAAGGATATAATATATAACTTGAAAAAAGTCTACAAGGAATATCACTGATTTTCTTCCATAACGAGGTTCGCAGAACATAGCAAAATGACAACTACATGGTTCAATAGAGAAGGTGTACCCTCCAAACAGAGAATTTATACATTTCCAATAAAAGCGTCACTTTCTCCCAATGTATACGTGTTCAATGTATTTACACTATGTTAAATATATCATGAACTGTACCAATCAACACATATGAGACATGATGAAAACGTAAACCAGCATTTAATCTTTGATAAGTAAACTCTTTCACCCTTGATACTTGCATATGATATATAACCGGTTTTCAACCATTAAGTATTTATATGTTTAAGATAGACAAGAGACATACCTTATCACTGTCCATAAGCAAGTTTGCAGTCTTCAGGTCCCTATGGATGATATTGCTCTTATGCAAGTACTCCATTCCTCTACAAACGTCGATTGCAAACTGCACCAACTGGGGAATTGTCAAGGTGTGATGGTTCTTATGCAGATATTCATAGAGGCTGCCTCCAGGCATGTATTCTGCAAGCAAAAACAGACAACGATGTCCTTAGAATGAGAATTGTGTGGTCAACAAGAAAACCATGTACATGTTTTCTAAATACACAAGCTAAGAAAGAATCTAACGTGAATATTGAACAGTAATGGTGACATTAAAATTATACAGTATAAAGGGACAAATTATGTTTGTTAAAGAGCAAGATTATATACAACAGCTGTTTTAAAGAAATACAACCATTGGTAACTCCAACCATGTTATGTCTATTTTAAATGACCGGTCAGATAAACAAACTACTCCACAAGAAACGTTTTCCATATGGCTGTTAATTTATTTATAAGTTTCATATATATATCACATATAACTAAGTTGCTCCACCCAGTCAAACACAACTTGTATCTTACACTATCATGTTTGCAGAAATATATCAGTATATGACCGAATAACCCTTCGTATTGGATCCAAAAGGCTTTAAAAAGGTCAAAACGCACTTGTAAGGACACTAATTTAACGCCAGATAATATTAAGTAGTGTAAATCGAGATTAAAACCCTTTAAGACCAAAGTGTGTGAACACTTTTAACAAAAATACTTGATGGCAAGTATTTAACAAATGCAAAACAACAGGTTCAGTACCTGTTACTATGCACATGTAAGGTTGCTTTGTACAAGCACCAATAAAACGAACAACATTTTTATGTTGGACCTCCCTGCAATAATAAACAAACCATGAAATTGTTAGCTGTCCCCAATCATAACAATCACAGCAGAATATGGTATAATGTAGAGATGTTGCACCACATAAATATGTGAATTTAGTTCATTAAAACTCACAAAGTCCAGTACGCAGCTTCACTTATAACTCGGAAATTCCAAAAACTCAGTTAATAGTTTATGAGGAAAAAAATAGCCTGCTTAGTAAGAACTAAGAAATTGATTATATGAAACCATGTTGCAACTCAGACTCTCTAGAGTGACACCATTGTGCACCAAGCTTGCCAGCCTTGCAAGGGTTAGGAGAGAACTTCTGATATACACATATACATATATAACATATATACATCTTTGTTCTTTGATGAAAATCACTCTGGTACGCATATAAGTATACACACACACATATAAAGGGACACACAGGAAAGGGGGTTTGCTAACAGTATATGGGTAACAATAAAAAGAAATTTTAAGGAAAACTAGCAAAATAAGAACAAGGAAGTTACCTGAGAATGGCTACTTCATGGCGGAATTCATCCTCCAATGCTTCATTCAGCGTTTCAGATCTTAGAATTTTTACAGCAACATCCTGACCAAGATACACTCCTCGGTGCCTTGACAAAATTAACATGATACAGATATTAATCAAGATATTGACATGAAAACCAATGATATATAGCACAATTAAACTATAAGACACAATCGACTTACAAATCACCGCAAGATCCAGATGCAACTTTTTCCCCTACTTTAAGTAATCTTATATCTATCTCTGTATCTACAATATTGGGTGGAGCAGCTAGTGCTCTCTCTATGCCTGATTTGGAACGTGAAGAACCAGACCATGAACCCTGCAAGGTAGAAGGTAATGTAGTTTCAGGACACATGCTGATATTTACCCGTGTTATATACAGCTTGAAAGAACAACAACAGTGTTGTAAATATCGCTCGGCGGTACCTCGGCGGTCGACCACCGCCAAGCGCCAAGACTGATATGGCGGCGATATATCAGTGATATATCGGAGACCATAAATTATAAAGAAAATTATTTTTAAAAAATAAATATTAGTAATATCCTAACAAAATAAGTCAATAACCACACATTTAACTAAAACTAAATTTTTTATATATAAGTTTAAGACTTAAATGTAAACTATTAAAGATGGAGGGGGTCAAATGTTTAAATACATAAACTTATTTTAAACTTTTTGAGTAAAATTTATAAAGTTTAGAGACTAAATGTAAAATAGTAAAAGATAGAGGGGTTAAATGTTAAAAATTCTAAACTTATTTAAACCCTATACCTAAAACCAAGTTGCAGCCTCACTTTAAAACATTTATACAGCCACCTTCACCCTCACTTTAATACATCTAAACCAATTCTCCGGCGTTGACCATCAATTGACCGGCGTGAATCTGGAAAAAAACCCAGATCTGGCGTTGACCGGCGTTGACCGACCGCCGCCAAGGCCGATTTTTGACCGATTTTGACCGCCAAGCTCCGATTTTGACCGATTTTGACCAAAACGCCAAGTTAGACCGATATGGGAAATATCGTGGCGGTGGACCACCGCCAAGCGCCATGGCGCCGCCATATCGGCCGCCATGGCCGATTTTTACAACACTGAACAACAATACATATAAACATCAAACTAGATCCTTTGACAGAGAATTCCAATTTACTTGTAAGAATTGAATGGAAAGATTTAATCAGTCAAACTTTTAAAACAGCCAGTCATGCATAGCAACCTATCATTAGATATAATCATTGTTCTAAAAGGCGCGCCAAGGCGCCGCCAAGGCGTCGCCAAGGCGCGAGGCGTGGCCTCGCCGCCACGAAATAGACCATGGCGGCTGCTCTAGGCGTGGCGTGGGAAAAGGCGTGACAAGGCGTGAAAAGGCACGCCTTTTGGTAAGGCGTGGCGCGCCTTTTTGAAACAGTGTTGGTTTTTTTTGTTTTTTTTTAATTATTATTATTATTTTAATAACTATTTGAACGATCATTTGAAATTTGGGCTATTTGTTATTTGGGTATGATAATTATATAATAAGTAGTAGTTAAATGTCTAATATAGTAGTCCAAATGTATATGAAATATGATATTATAACATAAATGATAAATATATAAATATTTTTTCGCCGCCTTAGTCACGCCGCAAAAAACGCCATGGCTTCGCCATGGCGCGTAAGGCTTGAGGCGTGGCCTTGCCGCCACGCCACGCCTCACGCCATTTATAACATTGGATATAATCTTATAGCATAACATGGCAACAGCTGGTTTTAGTATAAAGCACTAGTAAATATAAGCAGGAAAAAATAAATAAAAAAATAAAAAATAAATAACACCTCCAAAAGACGCGGGCACTAATTTAAATGGGTAATAGGGTTTGCACACCACCACCTACCCTCCCACCCTTCTATTACCCGCTTTATTGACGGGACAGACAGCTTTTAATTTTTTTTTTTGTTCCGCATATTTGTCTTGGACTATTTTGACTTTATGGTTTCTGTTTTACTCATTTTTATTAACAGAACAAGGACAGTTTTTATAGTATTCTGCTCCATATTTTTTTTATTTTAATACTTTTGACTTATCAAATTTTATAATTTCTGTTCCTTGTTTTTTTTATTTCATAGTTTTATAATAAAAACAAAATTATAAAAATAAAAATAAATAAATAAATAAAATTTTGATGGTGTGTAACTCCTATTTTGGTGGTGTGTAAACCCCACCAAGCCATTTAAATTAGTAGACACTATTTAAATCATTAGACACTGGAAGTGATAGTCTGAATAAGATTTTTACTATCAAAATCATACATGTGTACTTTCTTACTATATATAGACCATAACCCAGGCATCGAATTACTCATACTATAATCAGAGACAAACACAAATTATAGAAAGCATTAATAACTGTAACAAAATTACAAGATCCAGTTACCAATAAATGGAACTACACAATCACAATGTAGCATCAGAAGTTATTAACACCAAAACGTAAACTTGGAAATGTCCAAAATCTTGAAGAAATGGTGTATCAAAAATTTACTAAAAACACACAAAATGAGTGGACACATTTAAACAAAAGTAAAGCAAAATAATGTTGAAGTTAGGTAGAAACAGAAACAGATTTCTTTTTATGGTTCTTTCAGAGATTTCTAAGTATTTGTAGTATACTATAAAAACTCTAATTTTGTTGAACAGGTATCTGATTCCCGGTCCAGTATAATCTCATTAAGGAATTTGGCATCCATTAGAGATGATATTAAGGGAAATACTCTACCACAAACTTGTGGCATACTGCTCATAAGTCTATAAAGTTAAACGACTCCATCAAGCTAGAATGCTCTTAATGTTTAAATTGGGACTCACATATCCAAGGAGAAGCCTACTAGGGCTTGGGATACTCTAAACGAGGTCTCGGGTCTAAATCCCGTAAGCTGCAACTCCTCGGGGGCAACCTGCCGCAACCTTATAATCGATAATCATGGTGAGATCTTAATATTAAGGCTTCATTCTTCTAGTGGATTCATTTGTTGAGTCCAGGATTTACCTGCCACGTCACCGAAGATGGCTCCGGTGGGGGCGGTGGGGTTTCCATATACCTAAAAGAGTAAATTGCAAAAACCGTCCCTGTGGTATGCCCAAATCTCGCAATCCCTACCTTTTCGAAAGTGCAAGCATCATCCATGTGGGAAACCTTTGGTGCGGATATCGTCCTTGCCCCAAAGTGAAATGACTAAAAGGCCCTTGCCTTCGGTGAGACTTTGACATTTCATGTTCGGGTATTTTAGTCATTTCAGTTTGGGGCAGGGACGATATCCACACCAATGGTTTCCCAGGGACAACGCCTCCACTTTCTAAAAAGGAGGGATTGCGCATGCGATTCGGACATATCATAGGGACGATTTTTGCAATTTAATATATCTAAAAAGAAACTATCCTATCATCACATTTAAGAAACCACGGCATGAGTATGTCGTATATTCCTAACTTTTCAAAATAAAAAAATCATATCGATTAATGCATGTGGTTCATATACTTATAAGATGTGGTCAATGTATACTTTATTTCATATGTTGCATTGTGATCTTATGCCTCATCCAGTTAAGTTGGTTTCTCGTTTCGAACACCTCACTCTATCCATCGATTAGTAATCTCATAATGTTTTTACATGGGTGTAAGATCAAGAAGTAAATATATCCCTATTCCCTAATTCGTATTTTTTTCTATTATTATCATTATATATTTAAGATTTTTTTATTTTTATTTTTTGGTGGAGGACGAAGGAACCTCAACCGAGTAATGAGCCACGTAAACACCGGACTCCACAGACCTCCCCGCAAGACCCATAATACTAAACCTCCACGATTCTTTAAATAAATGTTTTGGGCATGTGGCCCTAAGGAGTTGGGGCTTATGCATTGAAGCTTGGGACCTCTTAATGGGACTCTGAAACTCTTACCATTAAGCTACCAAGTGGGTTTAAATTGATTTTTATGGTAAGGTATCCAATATTCCAATAAGGTAAGACAATATAATGAAAGAAAATATTCAATTGATTCAAATAAATTAATTTCTAGAGGTAGGATGCATATGTCCTCAAGCGCCAACAAAACCTCAGCTTTTATATGGTTCAAAAGACTTCTAATGTTCCCAAATATGGATGAACTTGATACAACAACAACAAACCCAATCCCGCCGGGGCAGGGTATGGGGGAGGTATAATGTAGACAGATCCTACCCCTACCCCAGGATAAACCCGGGAGTAGAGAGACTGCTTCCAATGGATGATCTTGATAGCAATATAAATAATTTGGATGGAAGACACTTGTCGGTCATTAATTATTCACTTGTGAATAGTCGATGTCTCAACAAAATATGTGGTCGCTCATACTTTACCCATTACATTTTGGCGAGTGTGGAACAAAAAATTAACATAAATCATTGGAATGGGTAATTCTTATGTCAAAGAGCATGGTTGTTTATGTCAATCATTATGATTTAATATCATTTCTCCTATAATGTACATGTGTCTCGCTCTCACTACCTATTCACACGCTTTTATACTACTTTCTCCAAAAAGATGTCATGTTCAAGTAATTACAAACACGACTCGTAAAGATGGGATTGGGAGCCTAATTATTTAGAGGACTAAACATTATTTTGTCTCTTTAATTGAAAACCTCCGTTCTTCAAAGACTGGTGGGATCTAGCTATTATAGCAATATATTAGTATAACGTGTCAAGAAAAATCTCACATGCGAACTTACGCAGACTTGTCTTTGCGCCTTACACACGCGACTCGTTATTCATATAGTTATGTATTGCACTTTCCGTAAGAGAAACAAATAGAAGACATCGGTTCTTATCTCGCATAGAATCATGTAGTCCATCTCCATGTATAGCAAAATCAAATATGGGTGACAAATATCGTAAGAAACAAATTTATCAATTTTTTCGTACGTTGTCATCATAAAACTTCCGTTAGGGTTTTAGTACTTGTTTTCATTGCATCCCCTTTTAGGTTATATGCTAATTCCACTTACGAACGATTTAGTAGTTAGTTATTATACATTAAAGAAATCCGCTCATCATATTCCAAATTAGATATTGCATAACCAAATGACCTATATGGAATAGATGAGTCTCAAGATCGTTATTGTTGGACGTTTCATATAAGCATTCACATGTATATCCACCATCTTGTATTTGTCCGAATTATGTGGTTGTGTTGGATATGAACTCCTTATGTAGGAACAAACTAAAATTAGTCTTATTTCCCAGTAACGTTAAGAGCATCCTCAATGCAATAGCTTATTATCAGACTTTTTCCTAAAAAGCTTTTGATATAGCTTTTGACCCAATGTATAAAGTCATCAAAAAGTACAAAATCAATCAAAGGGGTTTAAAATAAAGAGGAAAGAGGTGGTGAGATCGCACCTAAAGGTTGAGGTTTATCAATCTATACCCAAAAAGCTTTTAACTCCAATAAGAAAAGGCTTTTCAAAAGCTTCTTGTAATACTATAGTCCTTGCAAAAAGCTCACATCGAAGATGCTCTTACAACCTTTTTTAATCACTTGCAAATATTTTGCTCATCTTCGCCTTGTTTTTTAACAAATATTAATCAAAACAAGGTTTTTAAGATCGGGATCCTACCTACGATCGTTTTCGTCCTTGCAAGATCGTGATCGAAGATTGGATCGGGATCTTAAGTGACCACTATAGTGTCATTTTCTTAATAGGCATTGTAAAATAATGCAAATCTACGTATTATTATATATCATATATCATGAAAAAGTAGGTCAAAATTATGATTATGAAGTGTTTAATATAATATGCCTCTTGTTTTTCATATTCTACAAAACTTACTACATAAATTTGTAGTTTTTTAGCTTGTAGTTCGAGAAAAGTAAGATCGGATCAATCCTATGGGATCCTATTAACATCCTATCTTGCAAAGATCCTACGTATGAACGGGATCGTTTTTGCCTTTTAGTATCGTAAGATCCTAGGAGCAAGATCTTAACAACCATGAGTCAAAATTTCCTCAACCTTATTTTTTTCTAGAATACACACTTGAAATAAGAACATCATAGAATTGCATTATAAAAGGCCACCAAACTCACAAACCATTTGGTGTTAATTCCACGAACCTCATGTCTTTACTAGCCACTTAGATAAGCAAATCATCCATAATTACCCTACCATATCCATAGATAGCAATTTCTTCCAAAAAATGAAACAAATGCCAAACATGACCACGGTACCATGCGACGTATGACAAATGAGTGCCCAGCGAGAAGATAACACCATGATTTGTGGAATCGCTTTCATATTAAGGAGGGCTACGTAGGATACAACTTGAGTGTCACAATGAAGTTATATCCTAATAGCTCCCTTCTTTACTTGAAGCTTTGTCACGGAGCTAAGGGTTACTCAAGGTATGGTATAGATTATAAGCAGGAACTTTATATGCCTTTTTGGCTATTAATTACCTCGTATGCCTCTCTATACGCTCGACATCAAGAATGTCTAGTCTTGAGGGTCCTATATCGAACAGAAATTAATGGGCTATAATGTTTAAAGAGTTATTGAAGTGTTTCATCGTGTAAGACGACTTCCACGTAGTTAGGCACACACGATGAAGTTTACAAGGGCTACATTTGTGGTCAACTCCATATAGTCGTAAATCATGATGATTCAAAGATTTATATATTGCGTAAGATGACTTTTACACAAGTTGGGCACACACGATGAAGTTTACAAGGGCATACTTGTGGTCTATATGGACGAGAACCATGAACCATGTGTTTTGGAAGTAGACTTTGAGGTTAATAGTCATCTAGCATGAAATCATGTTAGGATTACCATAACATAACTCCTAGCATTCGAGTCTATCTACACTCGGACACTAACAAGCAATAGTTGACGGATCAATTATGGAAACCCTTGCCAGCCACATGAAAAATTGTGTAAGATAGAAAACCACGCTCCAAATTGACCAAGTTGTCGTACTAAGCTCTAAACTTCTTTACTCATATTCTTGCACATATAGGCATCTATATCATCTATGTCCTCAAGTTTTCTTGCAACTTATGCTCATATACATTGCTATATTGGTAGTCCACATCTACGTTACATTTTCTTTCTTTAAGAAGTTCGGTAACATCAACCCCCCATCCCAATTATGCAGAATTAAATTACATAAGATAGAGTATGAGTTTACTAGAAGCCCCATTGCATTCATGTAGGTATCTTATTCCCGGAATACAATCAGTTCAAACACATACGGCATCACATTAAGACCTCCATAAAACATACTATTGTACTACTAACAAGACTTTACACGACACGGCCTATTTTTATTTTTTGCACAAACATTGTTGTCCCATATATACAGCATACACTTAAGCCTAAACAGGATACTTGTTCATGTACCGGAGAATTTAAAAACAAACCTTCACAGATATATAATAAGATCCATATGACCAGAATCATAGTGAACACTTCAAGCAGTGTTAGATATTATGTACCTCACTCCTAGCAATTGCTCTCTCCATTGCTGCCTGTAAAGCCTGTGATTCCTGACCAAAAACATAGCAATAGTCAGATCTCAGCACAGATGTTTGTCATGAAGTATATATATACAGAATGATCCTATCTAGGGCACACAGACACAACCAAATAAATAAGGTAGCACATATTATTAAACCATTATTTTTTGAGTTCAGATAAGCAAGTAGCTTCCGCATGCAAAAGCAGCATAACATGAAAAGAAATCATAAAGGGAACATGAAATTATGAATGTTATAATTTACGACACCTTAAAGAGCAAGAAGTACCTGAAGAGGCCAACCATCAACCACAAACACATCCAAAGAATAACCATCAGTTGTTGAAAACACATGTGCTTCACGTATGTTGAGTCCTATGTCAGAAAGTAACGCTGACAGCTGGTGGAGAAAGTAGACTGGTTAAACCAAACATCAAAAACAGCGAAGATAATAGACAACAGAAACATGACCAAAGAAATTGATTGATTCGAGAAAATTTAAATGCAGAAAAAAAGTGCTAGAACTAGAGCATCATCTTGTCCTTCACCCAGATACATACCTGACTGAGAAGCTTAGGCTTGTCAACAGCTGAAAATATAACTTCATGAATTGGCACATGGGAATCATCCTTCCTGTGAAATATTCACCACAGGTTAACTAATTTCACTTTGAGAATGGGCACAATATTGGTGTCCAAAATTAGAGTGGGATAGCAGTGATATATTGAATTGAAAATGCAATAGTAGATCAACTAAAATATAAGAAGATAAGATGCTTTTCATAAGCTCCAATTTAACCAGGTTATATTTGGAATTCTGTGTGATACAGTTTCATGTTATCATGTAATGCTGTACAGCCACAGATCTGGGACATAGTGGCTTGTTGCAATTAATGACACCTTAATGTCCTTTATTGCAACCTTCTATAAGAAATGCTTATTATATGGAGTCCTTAAATTGAACTTTTAAAGGTTTAATTACTGAACATAGAAGGCACTCTGAAATTTAATAGAATTAGCAAAGTAGTTCCGTTATTTACTAATGTTTGCAACGTACGTCGTCAATCTTTATATTTTCATTTTTTTTTACCAATGTCAGCGGCATACCTTTTTGGACCAATGTTAGAAACACACTTTAAGGTAAATTTGCGACCGATTGCTACAATTGTGACACGATGCAAGGATGTTATAATAATTTGCGATAAAATTAAAATATCTAGTTACTTTCACAGAGAATAAACCAATTACAAAATAGAAAATAATGAATATCAGTATTTATGGTAGAGGAACTGGATCGAAAAGCAAAACAAGAAATTCTATCAATAATAAGTTTTCATTAACCAAATCCTTGTTATGTTTTAGATTAAAGCCTGCTAAATGACAACCTATAAAGATACATGGGACTTGAGCAATATTTATTTTACTGAGGCAGCCACAGAGAACCTATAGTCATCCTTTTGGGAACTGAAAGACCTCTCATAGCTTCAGAAATAACATATTTAGCAATTATTAAGACTAAAGCCAGATCTGAAAGAGGATTATGCTGCTCATTATAGAGATACAAGCCAGCCTCCCTCAATTCTACATATCATGGCTGACAACAGATGAACATTAATAGGAACTCGAGAGAACATACAAAACATCCATAAGTAGCTTGGATTTATATTAATGATATATGGTCACAAATCACAAAGGAATATAAAGTAGAAAGCTTCGTAAGAATTACTGAAACAGAAATCTCGTTATCTAGCAAACCAGTAGTACCTTGTAAAAGTGTCTCCATCAAAATCCTCTTTATCCTTGTCAAGAGAGTTTCTTTTGACCTCCAAGTTTAGGTCCTCAAGTTTAAAGCACGGTTCAAACCCCGTCTCACAGTTTCTGTCACTTTATAAAACAATTGGAGTAAGTAGCAAATGACATAAGTGTGCCAGTATGCACCTTTAAATGGTGACAGAGGAAAGAGTAGCAGCCTAGTGATGCATTTTTCTGATATACCTGCTATCTGATACTGCAGGTCCAACAGTTAATTCTTGTAGGTCTTCATCAGTATCTGCTCGAGCCCAGAAATTCTGCAATGCTCAGTTGTAAGACCAATAAGATAAAAAAATAAAAAATAATAATAATAATAATAATAAAAAATAAAAAAATAAAAAAAGAGAGAGAGAGAGAGAGAGAGAGAGAGAGAGAAATAGTTTTTAACTTAAAATAACGAGACCAAACACAAAGGGTTAAACAATTATTATGCAGCAGATATGATCAACAAAAAGCAAGAGTCAGACTGAATATTTAATATGAACTTCTGCAAAGTTGGGCGGAAGGATACCAAAAATGAACCCTGTCTACTAGCGGAATTTGCATCTATGAACAACATGTAGGGAGAAATCTTCCCCGGTTTTATATCTAAAGCAAGTGATTCTTATAGTTTCTCATCAGGCTATGATATATGATCATGCTCAGGCTATAAAGTTATAATACCTAATATAGTAATACGCTATTGACAATAATTCATCAAGGTCAATACTACACCTCAGCACTCATAGCATGCCCATAGTTAGCAAAGGAAAAAGATTATTGCACAAGGGACGATGAAATGCCACCAACTTCTAAACAGAAAGATAGGTTAGAACCAAATCCAGATATGCATACAGCAACAGTAACTTTATCCAATAATAACTCACTAAAATTTCATCAAGAAACATAAATGCTTTGGAGCACTTATTTCCTATCACATTGTACAGAAACAAAAATTACTAGATTCAATTCCCAATCAAAAAGGTAAAAACTAGACTTCAAATTTTTCCTTGTCTAATATAACAATCCGCAAAACCCAAGTTCCTAGGTATCTACTAATCCTCAGAGGTTAGTAACACAAAATCAGTAGCCCACAGGCCACATTATTAACTTAAACCATTACCTCTAAAAGGCGGACATGAAAAACAGGTCGATTCTCAGGATCCTTGGCCAAGGCAAGGAGCTTCTGATGCAGTAATACTTCTTCGGGCCTATCCAAGTTGATATCCAGTGCATAACTGGCACACATAGATGCATCAGAAAATTGAAATAAATACTTGACCAAATTGACATTAATTTATTGAGCACGTATCACACTTTTTACTACCTAAAATACTAACTAGGAATAGACTTAAATTCAGGTTCAAAACAGGAATTACATTACAAAATATACCAAGTCAAAACACAGTTACCAAAAGGAAAGAAACGCACTCATTTAGCATTTATATACCAAATTAAGCTCCTTAAGATCAAAATAAATGTGCTAGTCCTAAATAGAAATAAACATAAATAGCAAATGAATTAATATAAGTGTGTCATGTTTACTAAAAATACACAATCTAATAACAGAATATACAGTGTCACAAGTTTACGGCACCTTCTTTTGCACAGTATAAACTAATCAACCGCTAAATATCTAAAACAGAAAGAAAAAATCCACTTTAAACAGGAATCTTCAACATAAACATAATAAGTGAAACAAAAGGATATAAAACGTACACGCAAGCACTCTTTAAAGTAATCCACATAATTAATCACCAAATTCTATTCCCTATAATCCAAAAACAACTGTTTATCAACACTTTACCCTATTTGCATTATTAAGCTACCTAAACAAAAATTCCACGCGCAATAAACTAATAAACATCAATCAAATCAGTAAATTAATGCTCAAAAAAAATATCACAAACATACATAACCTGATCACACACCAAACAGAAACGAAATTCAGCATTCACTGTAACCTCTTTGTTATCGATATCAACTAACTGATTATACATCAATCATAATCAATTAAATAACGCGCCAAAAAAATCACACACAAACACCAAAACACACACTATATAACCTAAGCATACACCTAACCAGTAATTGGATGCGCGAATTACGAATTATCGTTAACCTCTTCGTTATAAATATTAACCAACGGATCATACGCATAGCAGGTAATCGATTGAACGAAATTCAAACTCAGATTTAACCTCTTCACTATCCGTATTAACTAACTTATTTTACATTAATCATAACAAATCAAAACACACGCATATCAGGTAATCGATCTCAACTAACTAATTACACGATAATAGATATATAAATGCGCCTAAAAACACACACTAACATAACCTAATCATACGATAAGCATATAACTGATTATACATAACAATAAACACCGAAACACACACTAAGCAACTAATCGATTATGCGTTAATTATAACAAATTAAACAATGCTTAAACAAAAACACACACAAACACCAAAACACACACTAAGCAAATAACAGATTATACACTAATTATAACAAACTAAATAATGCTTGAACAAAAACACATAGTTACACCGAAACACACACTAAGCAAATAATCGATTACTATCTAATTATAACAAATTAAACAATGCTTGAACAAAAACACACACAAACACCGAAACACGCAGTAAGCAAATAATCGATTATACATTAATTATAACAAATTACGGAGTAAATAATGCTTCAACAAAAACACACAGAAACACCGAAACACACATTAACAGAACTTAATCATACACTAAGCAAATAACCGAATAATTACAACAAATTAACTAATGCTTGAAAAAAAACACACACAAACACCGAAACACACAGTAATAAATAAAATAATGCTTAAAAACACACACAGAAACACCGAAACACACACTAAGCAAATAACCGATTACACGCTAATTGTAACAAATTAAATAATGCTTGAACCAAAACACACAGTAACACCGAAACACACAGTCATAAATAAAATAACGCTTGAAAAAAAACACACAGAAACACCGAAACACACAGTAGATAAAAAATAAAAAATGATTATACCTAGAAGGTAAGCTCTTGAAATGAGCCTCTAACTGATGACGCAAATCATCAGGAGTAGTTACAGCCTGTTGATTATTCGTCTCGAGTAACCGATTAAACACATCGTTAACTATCTCCGAATACACAGAACACCGTGGCGGTGATGAACTCTCACCTACTCCTTCTATTAAATCCATCACTTCATTTCGTTTTTACTAATACTAGTGATACTAATACTGCATATTTATTAGTTTTTGTAGGGGTAGAATGGTAATAATTTGGTTTTTAGTTTTTGGGAGGAGGAACGAAGGAGGAGAAAAAGGTTTGAAATTGAAAGTGAAAGTGAGTCTGGTTTTTTTTTGAAGGGGGGGTTTTGTAGGAGTGTGTGTTTAGGTGGGAGTGTGTGTGAGAGAGAAAGGGGGAAGGTGGGGGTGGGAGTGGATAGGGTTGTGTGGGAGTTTGTTGGGGGTGTGTGAATTTACGAAAGTGGGTGTTTGACTGTCTGGTGGGTTGAGTATTGATGAGGTTGCTTATGTTCCGTACCGAGCTTTTAAGAGGGTTTGAAAATAGGTGAAAATATTCCTCCCGCCGTCTCAAATTTATTGTCATGAGTGAGAAATCACAAAGTTTAATAAAAGTGGGGGCACTTTAATTTTCAGAATATTCCTCCACTTGATTCTCTAGTTTTTACTTAATAAGGAAAGTGGACAATTATTTTGAGACATCCTAAAATGGAAATATGGACAATAAATTTGAGACGGAGGTAGTACTTTTTTCAGCTTTCAATTTATTTGATTTAGAGAGTCACATCTGTCATAGGCAGGCCTTTATCCACCACATACCCAGACTATGTTGTCTTAACTGGACTCACGCTGGCGTAGTGGGGATTCAACGACTTCCTCCCGGAAACCATTCTGCCTCCACACGAGAATACTCGCTGGAGTAACAGCCGGATGAAAACCGGGGCCGGCTCGGATTCAAGTCTCCGCAACAACGGCTCAAAGACTCTCCTCTTCATTGCCTAATATCTCCGAAGCATTATGGTCCACAAGTATTACTCTATATTATTATGTTATAAAACATTATTTGTTACTACTTCCTTTTTATATTGGTGTGTGCAAATAGAAAAACTGAGTGTGACAATCAGCACTCAGTACAGTAACTAGCGATCAACATTTTGCATAAAATGTTTGTTTGGAAATAAGTAATTAGCGTTTGTAGTTTTCTAACGCTCCAAATCAAAATGCTATTTCTAGTATCATTTAAGAGCAACTAGCGTTTTTATTTACAAATTATGACTATACAATTATGTTGTTGAACGCTTATTAATACAAACTGCTTACTGTTAATGCTTTTTGCTATCGCTATATTCGCCAAACATACCCGTGGTGTGAAGTGTGGTTTCCTATTTTTGGTTGTGTTTGACAATGATTTTTTTTTTTTAAGTCTTTTATGATAGTCATGTTTAGCAATTTTAGTTGCATTTAGACCGAGTGTTATGGTGGATGAAGGACCACCAAACCCTTCAACCTTCACGCAGGTTCTTATTACCATCACCAAGTATCACACTCATTTCCTTGATTTTTGCATTGGTTTGGTGGTCAGGACACCCGACTAATGCACCCTTTTTTTATGTTGTGTGGTATATTGTGGGGTATCTTTGTATAAAATGTGATATTTTATATGTTTTGTTTGATGATGAATATTACATTTGTTTTGTGGTGTGTTGAATGGTGATGCGACGTTGATGTGAAGGTGATAGTTTTGGTGACTATAACACTTAGCCTTATAGCTTACGATGGGTAAAGCTGCAACCGGAGCTTCTTTTATAATGAATGTTTTTCGTGAGGTTAATTGAAGTTACAACTAACAAGAGTAAAATATAAAATTACTGCTTTTGTTTTCTATTTGTTTTGTAAATTACTCGAAGCTTAAATTGTAAAATGCCATAAGAGGACAAAACAATTCAGTGGATCAATTATATCATAAGGCTATACATGTAAATGAATATCTTCAAAAGCTCAAAATTCTTTAAGAGCTACTTTTTAAAAACTTATTTTATAAATTTGGTGCGTATTTTGAGAGAGACTTACAAGGATTTACAACACATTAAGCTTTTAAAATAAGTTTCGTTTAACATGCAAGTTTTTAAAAGTTGAATTGAAACTCAATAGATGTAACATAAAGGGCTTGAGCTTATGAAAAAATAATTTCCATAAATTCCATTATAGTTTGAGTTGTATGTTAATATGTCTATGCTCTTTTGTCATTTTATAATTATAAGCTTCAACTCTAACTATTTGGTCAAACATATCTTAAGTAAAAGCTCAAGCTCTCATAAGCTTCAGCTACAACTAACTTCGCCAACCACACACCCTTAAGCTACTTTTGTAAGCTTAAGCTATATTTGGTAATTATTTGGTAACAATATTATTGTGCTAAAGCACTTTTATTTGAGACATTAATAAAAGAAACATTTTGTGTATAGATATTTTGCACTTTATAATAATATATGGCCAATGCTAATGGCTTGGTGGATTGACCCCAACCGAATAGGTAATCTAGTTCCTACCACTAGCTTAACAGAATTGGTGACCAGTCACCTCCAACCTTTTCAAAGTTATGGTTTGTCAGTCAACCTTAAGTTTAATTATTTTATGTGTGTAGTTTTTTATTTTATTTGTTTTTGTGGTGCATTTTTTTTTTTTTTTTTTTTTTTTTTTTTTTTTTTTTTTTTTTGTCGCCTAATTAGCAAATTGTGGTTGTATGTAGTTTTAGAGAGAGAAAATTGATGTGACACTCATGTGGCAGGGAGTGATCATAATACTTACGGTTACCATTAGCATCGGTCTAAACGTTGATAAACAGTTACTGGGTGCTAATATCTATTGATACTATTGCAATACATACATTTTCTCATCAAAAGTTTTTAATGTTATACGAAGAAAAAAAAGCTTGGAAATTTGTTGAGATATGTTAATGAGGAAAATAGGTATGGGGTTGGTTGGATGTTGATGAGGTGGTGTGAAGGGTAGTTTGGTACATTTGTGAAGAAAGAATTTATGGGCAATAGGAATTTAGGGGCATGCTTTATATGAAGGTATAACACCAAATGGGGTCAGTTTTATTCAAAGGAAATGATAGGGCGACAGGGTTGTTTCAAAGTGGAAGATGATTCATGTGCAATGGATAACTTGTGTTCTTGCAAGGGGTGTGTTTAAATATTAATTTTGTTTTTTGGACATGATTCTTGCTTTAACTACTTGAATTTGTTTTTGCCAATAACTTTATTTTTTTGTTTCATTTTTTATTTCTACTTGATTATAGTATGTAGTTTATGTTTGATTTGCAATAAAAGATACGAGTTTGAAGGTCGAGTAGAATAGAAATGAGAGTGGAATCCTAAACTTACGTGTAAGGCTACTTGCAGTAAGCCATTGTGATCGATTGTGATGATCGATTGCCACTCGATCCTCTTAATGTGGATGAGTCGATCGAGTGAGCTTTTGGAGGATCATGGATTCATGGTCGTGTACACGATCGAGTTACTTTACCATTTGCCTTTTTTCTTTTTCTTTTTTTCTTCTTTTTTTTTTTATTTTTTTATTATTATTATTATTATTTTTTTTTTTTTTGTATAAAAGGTATTTTTGTGCAGTATGTTTTTTGTAGTGTAGGTCGTCTTTACTGAGGCACCCAATCGCTGAAGAGAGAAAACTGACGTGCCATTGAAATTGAGGGATTATTTCTCCTTACTGCATCCAACCTAAGTGTAAGAAAACTAAAGATGTGATTTTTGAACTAAGATTATGCTCCACTAAACTTTTTAAACTATGATTATTAACATAATTTTCAACAAACTCGTAGGAAATAAACATTAAGAAAATGTTATTTAATATACAATACAAACTCGATAAACTAATTAATACTCGATTAATTAATAAATTCTCTAAAAAATGTCTTTTATAGATCTCGATTCATTAATTTATAGATAAATTCAAATTGATTAGTTAATAACTCTTCTAATTAATAAATTTAGATAGTCACATTACTATTAATTTATAGAGTTTCTACTTGTTGGATTATGGACATTATTTTAGTAGTAGTATGTTAGGATCGAACTCGAGATCACGGGATTGCACACTTTACGTATGAAAGTTAAAGATTAATAATTATATATAAATGTTATATTGGAAAGTCAAGAAAGTTCTAGAATCCCCTAGGGATCGAAATTTTTGAAGCTACAAAAGTGTTTGGTTTATTTATTACTTGCATAACTTTAACTTGTTTTAGTACGTGTGTACAAGAACGTGATTCAAACACACTATTGTTTGATTCTTGGATTGAATTACAAAAGAGGTAAGGGGTAATTCTTATAATCCACATAAACCCTAATTAGGGTTCTTGGTTCCTGAAGATTGCATTGATTCTTGTTCGGGCTAGAATCACAAAGGTATGTTTACTATTTTATATTTGATTAATTAATTACATGTTATATGTTCTTGTTATAATTGCTTCCGCTATGCTCACTTGATGTGTTTGGCTTATTTTATATGATTGTCATGATATCATAATTCCAACAGTGGCATCTAGAGCCGTTATAATGTGTAATTAATTATCGAAACGCATAAAAATTGGATCTTGATTCGTTTAGTTACATGTTTTTAGGGTTTTTTTAGATTCCTAACCCTAATTTTTTTTATGGGTCGATTTTGACCTTAAAGGGTTTTAGGGTTTTGGTTTTTGATTTTTTTTTTTAATATGATTAGAAACCCTATGATGTCATGTAATTGTTATGCGTTTTAGTAAACGATCTTGGTGCAATATGTTAATTGTTAAGCTAAATCCATGAAAAAGTGCATATTTGCATGGATTTTTATATTGTGTAATAATTTAAATGGTTTAAATTGTTTATATGAATTAATGGTTAAGTTATATCGAAACATGTAAATTTATTAATAGATGTCCAATTAGGGAAGACTCCAATATTAAGTAATCAATTATGTGCTATGTGGTATTTATTTAATTTTGGCTTACGCAATCGATTTATCGATGTATGTGGCTCTTTTTCCAAGAAGAAGAAAGCCTCAATTGAATTAATACGTTATACACCTAGATTTGATTATTAATATGACTATTGAATAAGATTTGCATGTGGCTACATGTTTTATACATATTTAATTATTATGATTATGTATATTTGTTTATTTAGTTGTTTTATTTTTTATTGTACATTACTTGTTTTTGTTTATTAATTGTGTTAGACATGTTTATAAACGAAAAGGGTAATTTTTGAATAGAAAAATAATACGGACTAAATAATGGCGAAATTGTTTTGGTTTTTAAGAGTTTAAATTTCAAAGGATTGGTTGGTTGATGTTTTTGTACGTAATGGTTAAATAGGCTCGACCGAAGTTTACACACTATAAGATGGGTATAAGGATGGCAACGCATTAAATTGTGGCCTTAGAGAGACAACATTCTGTCTTAACGCTCGTTTGTGTGTAAATTAGACTTACCGAACAACCATTACATGTACATTGTCATCTTAAGGGTGAATTAACCACAATTTCACAATGATTATCCAAAACACTAAGCTTTCGGGCTTATGCAAAAGTACGATATAGTGGACAATAATTGATGGTAATTCTTTAATTGGTGAACCCGATACCTCAATCAAAACTTTGTTATTTTACTCTTAGCAAATTGGTAATAAAAATGTTTTGTAAAACCAATGTTATGAAGTTGTATGCATGCTACTTCATACATTATTTTGATTACACGTCAAAATTTAATACCCTTATAAAATTAAGTCGAATGCCATCTAATTAAGAACACTTGAAGTTGTAATTTACGTCATGTGAGAACTTGGCGAGATTGCAATGGAGAGGTAAATTTCATAAATTCATTGCTAGCAGATCAACTGATGTGATGGATTTGTGAGTTTGCAGTTTTTAAGTTAGACGACTTAAATTGAGTAGGAAGTGAGATCTTGGACTCAAGGCATTAAGATGGGGATCAAACATGCTTACATTACAAAAGTTTTGTGATTGTAAATCCCATAAATCTAGGAATTGCAATATGATATTGGCAATTATTGTTCGACAATTACCTTGTTGAATACTACCATTACTAGCAGATCAACTGATGTAATGGTACTATGTCAATTTGGATTAGGGATGGCAATGGGCGAGAAAAAACCCACAACCCGCGGGTACCCGCCATAAATGGGTGGGTAAACGAGTAAATTTTCACCCACGGGTGGGTCGTGGGTGAAAATCTTTACCCATCGGTGGGTGGCGGGTGGGTGACGGGTGAGGCATACCCATCACGGGTAAACCCATGACACCCATTTAAAATACCCACGGGTATACCCTTCAGAATACCCATAGGTGTACCCATAAACCCATGTTAAAATTAATTATACTAATTAAAATATTTATGATGTTGCAGGTATACATTTAACAGTTACCACCAAGTCTCAAAAAACCACATTAATCTAAAAGTTTATTTGAGTTTCAAGACTAAAAAGAGAGTATAAAAGATCAAATAATCAAAGTTGTATTTGAAAAATTGATTTGTATCTTATTACGCAGTTTCATAGTTAGTTTTCATATCACCGTTTTGTAATTTTGTTTCATAACACTAACCCATGGGTTTACCCATGGGCAACAAATACCCGCGGGTAAGGGCATGGGTAGAAATTTGTACCCATTGGTGGGTGACGGGTGGGTGATGGGTGAGAAAAAAACTACGTGGGTGGGTGATGGGTTAGAGGTACCCGTGCCCATTACCCACGGGTGCCATCCCTAATTTGGATCCTAGCTTTAAGAAAATACTACGGTTTATATGAATATTTACTAATGGGTATTTTATTTTCTTAAAGATCTAATTATTGAAAATACTGAAATTGAATTTTGTAATTCGTTTTAATGTATTAATGCAACGTTCAAACCGTAAACGCACTTTGGGCTTTGGTAAATTGATCTAGTTCTGTTTTCAAACAAATGTTTGAATAAGAAATATTTACTTAAAAGACAAAAGAAGTCTCCTTTCTATTAAGGAAGGGAAGTGATTGGCACACTCCCAAAAGTTATTGGCACACTCAACTGTACAAGCTGTTAAAGCAAGATATACGTAAAGTACAACTGTTTAGTGCATTAAGTTGAGTGTGCCAATAAATTTTGGGAGTGTGCAAATCACTTCCCATTAAGGAAGAGTGAGACACAATCCTATTCCTTTTCATGAATGAGAAAGGATAATAGGAATATTAGATATGTCTAAATTCTAATATAACTCATAGCAAATTTTTTAATAGTTAAGAAAATTGCGAATATTTTTCATAGGGATTTTATCATCCTCATTCGGTGATCAAATTCTTAGTAACAAATATGATATTTGGTTAACAGAAAATTATGTATGACATTTTATGAGTTATTATAATTAGAATCTAGACTAAGAAAGAAATTGCATGCCCAATTTTTCAAGTTAACAACATTTGGTGAATAGTCCATCATTTACGTAGTAAAATACACTCTTTAGTGCATAAGTAATTGTTACGTATGGACATTTAAAGGTGTAGGAAAGTTAGAAGCACACTATTTTATTTCACTGGATATGAAACATTTACAATGTTGTCATATTCAGTGGGAGTATTGTGTACTTATTACTGAATAAGGAATTATTGTAATGATCTTTAATTCAGTGGGAGTTACAAGCTTTGACATCTTGGTAGCTAAAGATAATTAATTTCCAAGTGTAGACACTCATACTTTTAAGGATAGTCTTGTACGTTTCCTTACTAGACATTGTTGTTCTACATCTACTTGTTATGCTAAAATCTATGACACAATCATATTGATCACATAAACAAATGCATGGCGTGTTGTTTATTAAATATATGAGGTTGTTCCATGCACAAGTGGGAGAAATGTTATATTTAATATGTGCAAGAAACAACTCATAAAGATATGATTTAATGGATTCTCTTGACTACAAGGTAAGAGAATAATTGATGCGTGGGAATCGCAACAGGCTTTACCTCTCGAGGGATCTCGAGAAGCTTACAACCCCCACCAGGCAGTGTACCTGATCGTTGTAGTATAGTATAGTGACAAGTACCGGGGGATTGATCGTTCAGCTTAGGAATAGTGTCGCTAGGATTAGAAAGCCTAATTAATAGTTCTAAGGGTGAAAGATGATTATTTTTGTGTTTTTATATTTTTTAGAAAGCAATTAAAATCTCGGGTTTTGGAATAGTGGGCGGAATTAGTTGCTATTCAACTAACCCAAAACTAAGATATAATCAAAATAAAATACTGAAAATGAAATTAAACTAATTTATACTAAGGTTGTGAGCAGTAATTGGAGAAAATGTGTTTACTTAGACTTCACTACTCCCTAGATATCTTTTACACGTTAATTACTTGTTATAATTGTATGGATGACGGATTGTATTCCTTAATACCATTCATGGGGTGGCATACATAACTCCCCAATTCTATGAGCTCTTATCTCCTCCTACACCATGACCCAACACAACTATAGAGATTGTAAACAGTGGCTCATGCATTAAATACAACCAATAAAGACCTAGTACGCCTCAGTTCATGTTTCTTAAGACGTTCAAGCATGTTACCATTTGGAGATCTGCCAGTTTTCTTAAACTTAACATATAAAATCATTCATCCATGACAAGAATAAACAAGTAATCAACACATAATCAATATCTATGTTTCATTAGATCTAAGCAAACACAAAAGAGATCTAGCCAAGCATAATGGAATTGAGATAAGAACAAGATATAGACAACCAACACATAGACATATTGATTGAATTAGAAGAACACTTATCTCAATTACAATGCAAGGTCTCAAGGGTTTGGAACCCTTGAAAAACCTGTAAAAGTTGCACCAAATTTGTCTCTAGGGTTTCACCAAAACTTCTCTCCTTTTTTTGTAAAAACTAGAAAACTATATATAGGAAAACTGGGGTGACGGCGTCAAGAGCAAGGGTGTGACGCCGTCATCTCGCCGCCAAATACTTCCTCGGACGGCCTTGATCTACTTATGACGGCCTATGTGACGCCGTCATCAACCACGGTATTTTATTCTTGGGACTCTGACGCCGTCAAGAGCAAATTTTGACGCCTTCATGCACTGTTCCCAGCATAGAAATTTGAGACTTTGCCGTTTTCTTCACTTTTATGCTCCAAAAACGTCCAAAATGGCTTCTTTTCCAGAATTCACTCTCCAAGTACCTAAAATCACAAAAGGAACGATTTAGGACAATATTTGATCAAATAAAGTCGGATTCGGGATTAAATGACCCCCTAAAAATGGATCATTTTTCGCCTCATCATATACCCTTACACTTGAGATTTGCTTGTCCTCAAGCAAATGCGCTTTTATTATACTCAAAAGACAAGTTAGGGGTCATTTAACACTAATATAAAAGTAATTACAACAAATAATCGTTCCACTAAAGACCAATAGATAAGCACGGAGGTCATACACAAGCACTTCACAAATAGTGTTTAGATACTCACATCTCTCGGGTGTAATAAAGTAATATAACATTATTGAAATGGAAGATATCTCTCACTACCTGTCATAGCAAAATAGATTACCATAGGCTTGGGAAAGGATCAAACCTCCACCGCATGGCGTAAGCACCTAGGATAAACTATCAAAGAGGTCTTTTAAAAGGTTGTAACGTTAGGTATAGGGATATGAATTACACGGTTTTGTTAGATAAATGAAGTTTTACTGGTGGCGAGTTAACAATCTTGGTTAATTACATGTACAAGATGGCGTTGTTAAGCCAAGACTAGACTCAACTTAAGCTAATAAATGAAAAATAACAAAAACATAAAATGAACATAGAATGAAACGGGATGGTAGTCCGTATGTTTTTTTCTCTTTTTCTTTTCTTTTTTTTTTTTTTTTTCTTAATTTTTTTTTTTCGATTTTTTTTTTTTTTTTTTTTTTTTTTTTTGCATACAATCTTACCCTACCATCCAAAATAATACATCATAGGGGTATGAACATTCCCCTTACACTTGAATCTTTACATACTTTACATTAAACTATTCTAATGACTCGAATTAAGAAAATCAAAACACTTGGAGCACTTTTAAGATTAACGTACATATGGGGGTAATAATATTATGTTCTTCCCCATTACTCTATAAAATAAGTACTTACCCATGAGTCCCAATCGTCCCAAAACAATATGTACAAGGATATGACTCGACTTAGCAACCATGTAATCAATTAGAAAGTTAACTTAGGGTTTAACAAATAACAATAATGCACTAAAAATGAGCGCATACACGGAAGGCTAAGGCGATTTGATTGTACATTTAAGTGGGGTGTAACAAATTCTTCCTTTAAGTAAAATGCTTAAAGTTAGAAACGAAAAGATAGGCTCGGAGGGGTGTACTAGGGGTTTCGTGTACTAAAAATGAGTACAACGCTAAGGGTGTGGGAAAAATTAGTTGACTTAACTAGCCAAGTAATATGACTTAAATGGTCAAGTAATTATGATACGGGTTTAACACAAGGGTGATCCTAATGCCTCTTATCATGTAGTAAATCCTACTACACGAATGTACTCTCACTAGCGGTCTCGGGATGCATCACTAACGCAAGTTCTAGAATCTAAATGCTACCGGTACACTCATAAGAACTAATAGTAAATGCTTTTCCTATCAAATCTAAAGGCGAACCTCACATATTTTGGTGGAAAATTTTTCTGAATATACGGTTATTTGCTAGTCATACAATCTCCTATCCATGAGACGCTTGCTATGGCTAAAGTTTCACTCCTAAATGTTGTAAAAAATTTTAAATTTGGCGCTAAAATTACACTAACAAGTATTTCTCATAGTTTTATTACACATCTACTATCAAACAAAACAAACTCAAGCGAAAGTGCATATGTAAGGTATCATCTTTTTACCCTCCCCTTACACTTAAGATGAACATTGTCCCCAATGTTCAAGTAAAGAATGTAAAAGTGAAAAAGTAAAGAGAATGAAATCAAATACTCCTCTGATTCGCTCGGTATGGATTATAGGTTGGTCAGGTTAAATCTTCCTCCAAGGAAACGAACAATCAAAGCTTCCCTTCCAGAATATAAATCATCTCCTTGTCGAACATAACCTGTAAATCCTGACAACAATAGACAAGACAACCTTGCGTAAAATCGGCGGCATCCTATATAAGTTACTAAATCCTAGAAAACAAAGTAAGATATAATGCTTGTGGAATGAAGTTTGCAGATTTCCTGGAGATTATAAAACTTAATAATTCACAAAAACCATAAGACTCCGTTAGAAAAACAAAACCGGTAAAATTTCCAGATTTTAACTCCTGACGCCGTCAAGAGTAATACTCTGACGCCGTCAGAATGGACCTGCAGAAATTCTTATGTTAAGTTTCTGGAAAATTTCTGAAAAAACTTGGTCCTACTTCCTGGAAAATCCTGCAAAACTTCATTATGACTCAATACAAGCATTTGACTCTAACGAATACGAATATACATGTTCATTTAATATTGTGGAGAATCATGATCGGTTTGTTTCTTAAAAACATATTTGGGGTTTCCCCTTACACTTATCTTTTGCAAAAATACCTTTAGGTTGGAGTTAAGACTAGGCCAAACAACATAGTAAAGTATTTTCATATTTTAATTTAGAAACATGATCAACCAACAATAAAAATAAAGCATGCATACGGAAACAAATAACAATCAAACAAATAAAATCACACAAAGCATGGGTTGCCTCCCAAGAAGCGCTTTTCTTTATTTACGAGTCTTGTAGCTAGACTCAAGGCTATGGGTTACTACGTGATTTCATCATTGGTTCCACTCTCTAGGTCGTCTTCTAAACCAGTTTTGTATTCCGGACCTAGTTGCAAACACTCTTCGTAGAAACCAAGCATCCTATTTCTAACATACTCTACTCCTCTACGTCTATCCTCCTCATTCCTATAATAAGCCGCTTGCTTATGTTCCTTTTCGAAATTAGAGAGAAGGCGGTATTGTTCGATCTTGTAGGGCATTTGATAAGCAACTTCATCATTCTCTTTCTTGAATCTAACTATCCCTAAAGTCGGATCATAACTCATCCTAGTGGCCTCAACAAATGGTTTTCCGAATATTATTTGGCTTAGGCAAGCATCAATCACCGGACGAGTGTCAACTATCATAAAATCGATCTCATAAATGAGATTCCCTATAATCACATGCAGTCCCTTCACTCTTCCTGTAAAATTACTTATCAGATTCTTACCGGGCATCATCCTAAAATTGAGTTGCTTCTTCATCACCCAATTGTAATAAGTCCTAGTCATGATGTTCACGGGGGATCTAAGGTAGATGTAAGCATTCCATATATGCATGTGCCCGATATTGCATGGGATGTTAATGTTAGAGGGGTCTCCCATTTTGATAAGGGGTGTGCCAAAGATATATGTTTTCTCGGGACTATCGAATAAATCCTTATGGTATTCCTGTTCTTCCTTGGTTGGCAACTTATCAAAGTATTCTTCTATAGGTTCTACCTCCTCTAATTCCTCATCCTTATTAACCTCAACTTCCCTATCCTCATCCTTACTATCGGCTTCTAATCTAACTTCCTCCTTGCCACTCTCCTCTATCTCCTTATCTATTGACTTAATGGTGACAACATTGACAAAGTGGACATGTTTGGATGATGAGGGATCCTTAATTTGGCTTCCACTGTTGGTGTCCCTAGTGTCCTTCCTAGGTGTGATTAATGCTTGGTTGTTGAGGGCTTTCAACAAGTTGTCAATCTTGTTGGTCATCTCCGTTTGTTGTTGGTTGAATTCGTTTTCGAACCTAGCTATGCGGGCTTCTTGAGATGCCATGAACTTTGACATCAATCCTTCAAGATTGTTGGTACTACCATAGTTGTTAGAAGGATTGTTGTTGAAAGTACGGTTGGATGGTGGACCGTTTGGTTGGTAACGATTAGGCGGATTGGAAGAATTGGGTTGATTTTGTCTCCACCTAAGGTTTGGGTGATTTTTCCATGAGGGGTTGTATGAATCACCGTATGTGTTTGGCTCGGGCTTGAAAGTGTACCACTTATCTCCCGCTTCGTCGGTACGCGTGGATGCGTAGTCCGCAAAAGCTGTTCCGGGGAGTTCCACACAATCACGAGTGTCATGGGGACCACTACATAATTCGCATGAAGAAGTGATTTTGTTCACTTGGCTTGAAGGCTTCGGAGCTTCGTAAGATTTCATGAGAAACTTGACTTGGTCCTCAAGTTCCATGATCCTACGGTCGGGAGTGCTAGAATTGTTCGAAGGCAAAGATATTGCCTTGACCGTTTTGTTCAAATCACGGGGATCATTCCAACTTTCGTTGTCATAGAGAGCAAGATCTTCTATGAGTTCCCATGATTGTTCCGCACTAAGATCACATAGCTTACCACCGGCCGATTGGTCAATGGTTCGCCTCGTGGAGATGTCGATATGGTCATAGAAGATTTGGACTTGGAGCCAAAGATCTATGCCATGATGAGGGACTTTTTGGAGTAAGTCCTTGAAACGAGTCCATGCTTCATAAAGAGATTCATTTTGACGTTGTTGGAACATCAAGATGTCATTCCTAAGCTTAGTAATTCTCCCCGGTGGGAAAAATTGAGCAAGGAAACGAGTGGTGAGATCATCCCATGTGGTGATGGATCCCGCGGGTAAACGCTCAAGCCATTGACTAGCTTGATCCCGTAGAGAGAATTGGAATAGGCGTAAACGGGTAGTCTCTCTAGTTTCAACACCTAGGTCTATGGAATCTACGATTTTGAGAAAGTCCTTAAGGTGTTGGTTTGGATCTTCAGAACGAAGTCCATGGAATGCACATCCGCTTTGCACCAACCGGATGGTGTCGGATCGCAAGGGGGTCACATTGTCTCCGGTGAGCTCAATGGTGTTTCGGTAGCCTTGGTGGCTAGGTCGGGAATACTCTCCTAAGGTTCGGGGCCTAAGGGGTTCTAGTGGTGGGTTTTGTTGTGGTGGGATGACGGGCTCAAAGATGTTACCACCTTCCATGATGTCGGATGGTAAAGAGTTACGAACAAAGGCACGAAGAAATAAGATAGACTAAAGAAGACCTAAAAAAAAATAAAAATAAAAATCTTACTAGAAAGGAATCTAGCAAGTAGACCTAATAAAAAGAAATCCTAACCTAGACAATAACTATTCCCCAGGCTGCGGCGCCAAAAACTTGATGCGTGGGAATCGCAACAGGCTTTACCTCTCGAGGGATCTCGAGAAGCTTACAACCCCCACCAGGCAGTGTACCTGATCGTTGTAGTATAGTATACTGACATGTACCGGGGGATTGATCGTTCAGCTTAGGAATAGTGTCGCTAGGATTAGAAAGCCTAATTAATAGTTCTAAGGGTGAGAGATGATTATTTTTGTGTTTTTATATTTTTTAAAAAGCAATTAAAATCTCGGGTTTTGGAAGAGTGGGCGGAATTAGTTGCTATTCAACTAACCCAAAACTAAGATATAATCAAAATAAAATACTGAAAATGAAATTAAACTAATTTATACTAAGGTTGTGAGCAGTAATTGGAGAAAATGTGTTTACTTAGACTTCACTACTCCCTAGATATCTTTTACACGTTAATTACTTGTTATAATTGTATGGATGACGGATTGTATTCCTTAATACCATTCATGGGGTGGCATACATAACTCCCCAATTCTATGAGCTCTTATCTCCTCCTACACCATGACCCAGCACAACTATAGGGATTGTAAACAGTGGCTCATGCATTAAATACAACCAATAAAGACCTAGTATGCCTCGGTTCATGTTTCTTAAGACGTTCAAGCATGTTACCATTTGGAGATCTGCCAGTTTTCTTAAGCCTAACATATAAAATCATTCATCCAAGACAAGAATAAACAAGTAATCAACACATAATCAATATCTATGTTTCATTAGATCTAAGCAAACACAAAAGAGATCTAGCCTAGCATAATGGAATTGAGATAAGAACAAGATATAGACAACCAACACATAGACATATTGATTGAATTAGAAGAACACTTATCTCAATTACAATGCAAGGTCTCAAGGGTTTAGAACCCTTGAAAAACCTGTAAAAGTTGCACCAAATTCGTCTCTAGGGTTTCACCAAAACTTCTCTCCTTTTTTTGTAAAAACTAGAAAACTATATATAGGAAAACTGGGGTGACGGCGTCAAGAGCAAGGGTGTGACGCCGTCATCTCGCAGCCAAATACTTCCTCGGACGGCCTTGATCTACTTATGACGGCCTATGTGACGCCGTCATCAACCACGGTATTTTATTCTTGGGACTCTGATGCCGTCAAGAGCAAATTTTGACGCCTTCATGCACTGTTCCCAGCATAGAAATTTGAGACTTTGCCGTTTTCTTCACTTTTATGCTCCAAAAACGTCCAAAATGGCTTCTTTTCCAGAATTCACTCTCCAAGTACCTAAAATCACAAAAGGAACGATTTAGGGCAATATTTGATCAAATAAAGTCGGATTCGGGATTAAATGACCCCCTAAAAACGGATCATTTTTCGCCTCATCAATAATGTTCTAATATTAATTCAAGAAACACTTGGTGTTACAATTTATGTTATGTGAGAGCTTAACTAGATTGCAACAACAAGGTGAATTTCATATTTTCATTACTAGCAGATCAACTGATGTAATTGAACTATGAGAATTTGCAGTTTCTAAATTAGATACCTATTAGAACATGTGTCAATATAATATCAAGACTACTTTAATTTATAGATTTATGAATTCATGGAATGACATAAATTAATTAAGTAATCTAATGCTACTTTAATATGAATATTTATGTGTTCTTGGAATGACATAAATAAATGAAGAAATAATGTTATTCACATTATTGTGAAGTAATAAATTAACTTGAAATTACTATTGAAACCAAAAGATAGTGTTCATAATTACTTTAGTTAAACATGTTTATGTTTCATTGTAAAGATATAAACATAAAGTCTTTTAATTGTTATAAGACTGATAATAAAGTAAGACATTATCTTGTTGTGTTTTTAATTAAGACATATACATGAAGTTATTAAATTGTTAAATGACTTATAACGTATAGTGGGATTATAACAGTTTATGTTTTCTTGTAAAGACATGAACATGAAGTGACTTTGTAAAAAGTACTTGTGTTATAAAGCATGTAATTGGTTTGGATATTATTATATCATTAAAATGAATTAGTTAGTAAATAGACAAGTCAAAAGGAATATGGTTATCCTTAATATTGTTAGATTGTCTTACAATATTAATACTAATGAAATATCAAATGTTTATGGTATGTTCAGTTAGGAAAATCAAGCTCTTGTTATATTGTTTGATTAAAGATAACTATGACTTCTTTTCTTCCACAAGTTATCAAGGTTAGAATGTTGAGTATGACTTGGACATATTTAATAAAACTCCAACATAGAAGATTAATAAGACATTATCATATGATGGAATGTGATGAATCACATTAAGTCTTAAATTGAAGTTCTAAATCTGTTTAACTGCTTATGAAGAGGTTATTAACAAAGTTAAGTCAGGAACTATCAATAAGTATTTGTAATATCCCAAAAGAGAACATTGTATTGTTTCTTTACTTGCTAAGTATTTAAAGATAGTCTTTAAATTACTAAAAGCAAGTGGGAGTTTTGATCTTTAAAAGATAAAATTATAATATACATAATCTTCTAAAATACACTAGTAAATATCATGATTAAGTTTGACATTTGAATGTTAAATCTCAACATGATAATAAAGGTTGACATTTAAATGTTAAATCTCAAGATGATATAATTATCATTCATAGAATAGCAATATATCTCAGATATTTGATTAATATGCTGAGGACTATGATTTACAGGATTATTGTAAACCTGATAATCATTATGATACATTACCAAATATGAAATTGGGTAAAGTATACATGATATGAATGATTAAGATGATGTCCATAAAGATAATCAATTTTAGAAACTTGGTTTATCTTAATAGTTAGACTAGAAAATGAAGTTGAGTTTCTTCAAAGATTAGGTAACTCTTGTGGTTTAAATCTTTGGATAGAAATCATATGGACAATATTGTGCACGTATTTAATGCATGTCTTATGACAAGATTATTAATCACACTTAAGCAATTAACTGTGATTGAATATTCTATTATAAACACATTAAATATATAAAGATTATGATTGTCATATTTAGTTTCATTTATATGAAATTGACAATGGAATATCAAAACTCTTTCTTGTATGATTACTTGAGCGAGGACGATAAGTAATAAAAAGAAGTTTATGGATTCAAATAAATCTTTAGAAGTGTACAAAGTGCAATAATCCATGGACGGATAAATGCATGCATCTAGAAGATTACTCTTATATTTAATTATTAAATTCATGTTTGGATTTATAATTGAAATAAGATAATTTCTAAGTATTCCTAAAAGTTAGTGGGAGTATTATGTTTAATTTCTTAAATCATATATGTTGTAAAACATATAAAAGGTAGCATTCTATATAAGTTAAATGTTAAGTCTTAGTTTGGAATGAAACTTTAAAGATTTAGGAAATAAGACATACAACCTTGGAATGAATGTTTATTGTTGAAACATGTGCGGTAAATGAATCTAATATAACATGATATATCATTTAGATTGTCTAAATGGATATGTATAACATGAATAAAATCTAAGTATGACTCAAAGATTTTTCATGCATATCATGTTTAATTACAAGATGATTTTGCAATATTAATATCTAATTAAAAAGTTATTAGATAACTTGTGTAATATTCTAAATGAATATGTTTGATTATAGAATCACATCCTAAATCTGGAATAGCTTCCAAATTCTATAAATGAACAATTTTTCAATTGTTGTGAAAATTGTCATAGCCAACAAAATTGAAAGGTTCAAGGGCATCAAACATTACACTATAGATATTAATGTTTATGGGAAGTTTTAACATATTGTTGTTGCATATAATGATGTTATTGAAATTGAGATGACACTCAATACTAGTTATGGTAAGGATTTCGTTCTTTGCTATATGTACTAGTTGTGCTTACTAAAAGCATAAGTTGCATTATACATTAAGAGAATAAGAATACTTTAAACTTTAAAATGTTTGGAAGTTTAATTATCATAAATTGGTGGTTAAGGATGTCTCACGTTTTTATGAAATATGGCATTATCAAAATAGTTGACTATGCACATATAAGAATTTCAATAATTGAATTCTTGAAATAAGTATTCTTAAAATTCCGATAGATCAAAGTTGGATGATTTATGTCTTGTCAACAAATATGAATGTCATTGCTTGAGACATAATTTATCAACAAGAGTTATCATACATTGATCTATTTAGTATTTGGATAAGGGATGTTAAACAATTATTATAATAAATTTAAATACATGGTATGTTTAATTTATAATAAGAGTAAATTACATGGATGGTCCCTGTGGTTTGACGAAAATTTCACCTACAGTCCCTCAAACTTAAAAGTTGCATGTATGGTCCCTGTCGCTGCCAAAGAATAATATGGATGGTCCCTCAGACTAACTGTCGTTAGTTTTTCAGTTAATCCATTTGCACCGTTAGTCCTTTAACGACCGTTTGCAACAAACATTTGCACTGTTAGTCCTTTAACGAAAAAAAATTTAAATATTGCGAAAAATTAATATTTGACTGAATAAAATACAAATATTTGACTGAAAAATTAAATTTTGCATTTTTTTAAAAAAATTAATATTTGCGAAAAAAAATTAAATTTTTTTTATAAATAATAATTATTTTTTTTTCAAATGCGTATTTTTTTTTAAATTAATCTTTATAAAAAAATGCGTATTTTAAAAAAAATAATAATTTTTTTAAAAAATTTATTTTTTTATAAAAGTGATTGCGCATTTTTTTTAAAAATTAATTTTTATAAAAAAATTATTTAAAAAAAAAAAAAATTCTTACGTTTTTTGTCCATTTTTCTTATGTTTTTCCATTTTTCATACGTTTTTTACGTTTACATAAGTTTTTGTCTGTTTTTATACGTTTTGGCCTGTTTCTTACGTTTTTTCCGTTTTCATATGTTTTTGTCCGTTTTTGTTGGTTTTTATACATTTTTGTCCGTTTTTCTTACATTTTTGCCTAGTTTCTTATATTTTCGTCTGTTTTTCATGCGTTTTGTCCGTTTTTCTTACGTTTTTTCATTTTCAGACTTTTTTGTCCTTTTTTCTTACATTTTATTCCATTTTTCTTACATTTTTTTTCCCGTTTTCATACGTTTTTTTTTCCTAAATTTGTTTAAATTGGTTTTCTTATAATTTTTTTTATTTTTCTTATTATTTTTTTCCTATATATCTTTAAAATTTGGGGTAAAGCTAAAGATACGCAACATACTTAGTAAAGTATTTTTTTAAAACGGATGAAAATGTAAGAAAAAACGTAAGAAAAACGTATAAAAATGAACGAAAACGGATACAAACGTATAAAAACGGATGAAAATGTAAGAAACCAGGCCAAAATGTATAAAACGGATAAAAACTTATACAAACATAAAAAACGTATGAAAAATGGAAAAACATAAGAAAAACGGACAAAAACGTAAGAATTTTTTTTAAAAAAAAATAACTTTTTTATAAAAATTAATTTTTTTAAAAAATGCACATTCACTTTTATAAAAAAAATAATTTTTTTAAAAAAATACGCATTTTTTAAATAAATACGCATTTTTTTATAAAGATTAATTTTTAAAAAAATACGCATTTTATTTAGTCAAATATTAATTTTTTGCAAAATTTAAAATTTTTTTCGTTAAAGGACTAACAGTGCAAATGTTTGTTGCAAACGGTCGTTAAAGGACTAACGGTGCAAATGGACTAACTGAAAAACTAACGACAGTTAGTCTGAGGGACCATCCATGTTATTCTTTGGCAGCGACATGGACCATACATGCAACTTTTAAGTTTGAGGGAGTATAGGTGAAATTTTCGTCAAACCACAGGGACCATTCATGTAATTTACGCTTATAATAAATTGTATCCTATATTTGTATGTTTAATCCATGAATAAATGTTATTCTAAATTGTCCATTGTCAGTTAATAATATGGGAATATTATTAAATTAAGACAAATCTGAAGGTTGGTATAATATACTTAAAGTATATTGATGCGTAGTCATGCCATTTCAGATGATATTCGATGATACTGAATATAGAACTTATCCCAACTACATGATGTTACTTTATGGATTTTGTTATTAAGTAAATCATGAGAAGTTATCCTCAGACTTGAGATGCAAGATAAGTGTCATGAATGTAGTACATTTTTGTGGAACAACTTAACGCTATACGTAACTGGTAGTCATAAGGGTTGTTTTCGAAAGTGTTACAAAGTTTGTGGGTTTTGCTTGTAGTCAAGATAGAATTTGTTCCTTCAAATTAATTTTTGGAGTTTTAATACTGCTGGGCCCCTCGTAGGGTTGGTAAGATGCATGTACGGCCGTACCCAAGATCTTCCCTGAATATGTTCAGAAGATTTGGTAATCTTGATCAATCACTAACAACGAGAAACAGAATGGTTAATTAAGGAATAACTTTAATCCATATCCTTATTAACATGGTATTAGAAACAAAAGGATAATAATAATGAGAAATCATTAAAAGGTTTTCCAAGAGCCTTACTTGAGATCATACTAGAGGCATCGGCGTGTTGCAAGACGCTAACCGATGTGATTACACTATTAAAATATGTCCAAGTGGGAGTTGTTGGATTATGGACATTATTTTAGTAGTAGTATGTTAGGATCGAATTCGAGATCACGGGATTGCACACTTTACGTATGAAAGTTAAAGATTAATAATTATATATAAATGTTATATTAATTATTATATAGACTTAAAACACTTAACGATCGTTAACATTTAAGGAAAAAGGCTAACGACCGTTAGACGAAGAAAAGGAAAGTTTTATTGTATGATTTATTGAAAAGTCAAGAAAGTTCTAGAATCCCCTAGGGATTTAGAACCGATCGGCCAAGAGGGGTTGGCACCTCCTTTGTGCCTTGGACTCCAAGTAATTATACACTATAAATACAAACCCAAGATTCATTGTTTCTCATCTCTTGTACACATAGTTCTTGGTGTTTTCTTTCCTTCTTTTCTCTTGCAAAAATCGATCACCCTAATACCTTTAGGGATCGAAATTTTTGAAGCTACAAAAGTGTTTGGTTTATTTATTACTTGCATAACTTTAACTTGTTTTAGTACGTGTGTACAAGAACGTGATTCAAACACACTATTGTTTGATTCTTGGATTGAATTACAAAAGAGGTAAGGGGTAATTCTTATAATCCACATAAACCCTAATTAGGGTTCTTGGTTCCTAAAGATTGCATTGATTCTTGTTCGGGCTAGAATCACAAAGGTATGTTTACTATTTTATATTTGATTAATTAATTACATGTTATATGATCTTGTTATAATTGCTTCCGCTATGCTCACTTGATGTGTTTGGCTTATTTTATATGATTGTCATGATATCATAATTCAAACACTACTGTATATAGATCCGGCATGTTGTTAAGTTGTTTAGTATATTCGTATATAGAGGAAACTGTAAAATACATCCCTGTAGTTTACACATTTTAGCATCTTACATCCCTTTCAGAAACTTTTGGCAATATACATCCCCCGTTAGGCAAACGTTTGCCACAATACATCCCTCGTTAACAATGAAGACTAAGGTGCAAATTTTTTTTCCGTTATCTCTTAACATGACTGAAATTATTACACCGTTAGCCTTCGTTAGCCAAACATTTGCACCGTTAGTCCTATTTTTTAGTTTTTTTTTCTTCCGTTTTTACGTTTTATCCGTTTTTTGTCAGTTTTTTTTCTGTTTTTTGTACGTTTTATCAGTTTTTTTACGTTTTAATCCGTTTTTTTTGTAGGTTTTATCTATTTTTTGTCAGTTGTTTTCCGTTTTTTTGTACGTTTTATCAGTTTTTTTTACGTTTTTATCTATTTTTTGTACGTTTATCCGTATTTTATCAGTTTTTTTTTACGTTTTTATCCGGTTTTTGTCAGTTTTTTTATGTTTTTATTATTTTTTGAACATTTTATCGGTTTTTTTTATGTTTTAATCCGTTTTTTGTACGTTTTATCCATTTTTTGTCAGTTTTGTTTACATTTTGTCTGTTTTTTGTACGTTTTTATCCGTATTTTGAACGTTTTATACGTACAAAAAACAAATAAAAACTGATAAAATGTTCAAAAATAGAAAAAAACTGATAAAAATTTGATAAAACTTACAAAAAATGAATTAAACGTAAACGTACAAAAAACATAAAAAACTCATAACACGTATAAAAATGGAAAAAAAACTGATAAAAAATTGATAAAATGTGCAAAAAATGAATTAAACGTAAAAAACCGATAAAACGTACAAAAAAGAGAAAAACTGAAAAAAAATTTGATAAAACATACAAAAAACAGATAAAAATGTAAAAAAACGGACAAAATGTAAACAAAACTGACAAAAAATAGATAAAACGTACAAACAACGGATTAAAACGTTAAAAACTAATAAAACATACAAAAAGGGGATAAAACTGAAAAAAAATGGATTAAACGCACAAAAAACGAAAAACAACTGACAAAAAATGGATAAAACGTACAAAAAACGGATTTGAACGTTAAAAAACTAATATAAAAAATGTACAAAAAACGGAAAACAACTAACAAAAAATGGATAAAACGTACAAAAAACGGATAAAAACATTAAAAAAATGATAAAACGTACAAAAAACGGAAAAAAACTGACAAAAAACAGATAAAACGTAAAAAAACGGATAAAAACGTTAAAAAACAGAAAAAAATTCAAAAAGAGGACTAACGGTGCAAATGTTTGGCTAACAAAGGCTAACGGTGTAATATTTTCAGTCTTGTTAAGAGATAACGGAGAAAAAATTTGCACCGTTAGTCCTCGTTGTTAACGAGAGATGTATTGTGGCGAATGTTTGCCTAACGGGGATGTATATTGCCAAAAGTTTCTGACAGTGATGTAAGATGCCAAAATGTATAAACCACATGGATGTATTTTTCAGTTTCCTCTCGTATATATGTTCGAAATTATAATTCATTTCAAGTACGTTTGAGCCGTACTTGAGGTTGCATGTTAAAGAGTCGTCGAGTCATGAAATAAAGTGTAAGTATAGCATAATGTATATGACTTGAACTCAAATATTGCGAATTCAACTTTGCTCTATTAATTGCACCTCTAGTATTAAATGCGTAGAATCTTAAAATAGTATTGAAACTTTGGTAAATAGACGTCACAATACATATAGTTCACATAGATGATTTTGAATTTGTATTTCTAAAATTGGATAATCACATGGGCATGATGAATTGTTTTCTATATTTAGTAACCTATTTCTTGAATTAGAAAAACCAGTTTTAGAAGTTTTCAAGTTTCCGATTTCGATGATAAGAAATGATGTACATACAAGGGTAACCAGTAGTTTGCCATAGTTATTAAGGGTCCGTTTGGTTTACCACTTTAGGATGGGTTTTATGTTGATTTGATAGTTACTAGTTGTTTGGTTGGTAAATTCGGCTTAGAATTTGGGACTGATGCCCTCATTTATGGGGTTCAAGAAAACCTGGCATAGTGGCCTGGTTTACATATTAGCATTTGACTTTTTTGTCATTATTGCACTGTAGACAAAACTATTTTACTTCTCAATAATTCACAGCCACAAATTTTAATTACAAATTCGTATATAATAATTTATAGTACAAATGTCTATGTATAAAATAATATATTATTTCTCTCTCCTCATTTAATTTAAACCCAAATCCAAATCCTAATCTACAACTTTTCCATCAACCCCAAATCTTAATCTAAACCTATCTACAAACCAAACGGGCCCTAAAGGTCGGATACTCAGATGTGATATTTGCAAATGGATTTTTTTTTTTTTTTTTTTTTTTTTTTTCAAAAGAAAAACAAGACATCATTTAGAACAATAACACAAAGTCATGTTATGCTACCCGTAATGCAAACCCAACTCATGACCTAGGATACAATTGTCACATCAGATTTCTCTCTTTGTAATAGCTTCATGACCATCTTAGTGTAATGGTAAGACCGATGACACCACTAGAAGATACCCACAAAAATTAATTAAATAAAACACCCCACACACAAACATCTCACACGATTCGGTCCTATTTAAGACCGAGTCCTTCTTATTTTTGGTTGAAGATGTGTTGGGCTTGGGGGTAATACGGAAGAAAGTACCGAGTCCTTCTTGTATCGATTTTGTGTCATTCGACAAAAAGGAAAAATGTCTCTCCAAATTAATATATTTGGATTATATAATAGTCTTTCTAACTATATAATACTTATTTATCTAGTTCATCTCATGTTACATATAATGATCGATAGGATAAGAAACCTAATATGTGTCTTTCTACAAAAGACGTCTACAAGTTGCAACACATTTGTAAAAAGGCTTATCCGCAAAGATTTATTGAAAGTGATTTTTCAATGGTCTTTTGGCATTCTAATGCTTGCACGTTTTATTCACTTCGGAATTATTTGATTCTTTTAGATTAAAGAATTTTTACATGAACCAAAGTTTCATATACAAGGTGGATTGAGTGGCCCACTTAAATGCAACACAAGCACAGGCGGAACTTTTAAAAGGCAGAGGAGGGTCCCGTCCCCTCAAAAGTTGCGGCAACTAGTGTAAATATTATATGTGTTATAGGTAATTTAGTTGATAATACAAACAAATTTTTGATTCGACCTCCCCAAAATAAATTCGCTCCCCCCCTCTAAAAGAAATAATAATAAATGTTCAAGTTCCGCCACTGATCACAAGTCATGATGCATGTCGAGGGTTCCGTAATCACGTTTAAAAATGCATGTCGAGGGTTTTGTAAAAATACATTTCCATTCCAGATGCTTTTGCTTTTGCTTTTGCAAATTGACCGGTAACTACTTAAAAATTGTTACTTATCTCTAATCAATACTATATAGTATATACACATATTACTTAAAACCAAGATTCTAGATAGTGTGAGACGTGGCATGGAGGTACAGTCAAGCCTCACGCCTTAAGAGCTATGTCGAAGCTTTAGTATTCAATAAGGCGTGACTTAAAACGGCAAAAAATATGAAATTTTTATAGATTTATATATTATATAGTAAGCTTACAAGAAGTGTTATAAATAAGAAACTAAGTCATTAAATTATTATTTCATTCAATTTTATTCATTTCCTTACACACACACACATACACACACACACACACACACACACACACATATATATATATATATATATATATATATATATAAAAGGAGACTTTCTTGTGAGAACCATCTTATCTGCGAGAACTGAGAGAACCACAAAAAACATACATGCAAGCCTTTTAAAATAAAATAAAAATACATGTAAATCATCAATAATCGTAAGTATCCACATATGTTCTTCAATATCATCATGAACTCATCCTCTTTTTTCACAAAAACCTTACACACGGCCGCAATATTGTCGTTGCACGCCTTATAAGAACATACATGCACACCTTCAAAGAAAAATTTTATATTTCCAATTTCTTATCAAATCTTTAGAACAACTATGTTTTTTTAAATATATATATTGTTTTTAGAACATATGTGCAAAAATACAATTATTGAAGGCGTGCATGTATGTTTTTTGTGGTTCTCTCAGTTCTCGTAGATAGGATGGTTCTCGTATGAAAGTCTCACTATATATATATATATATATATATATATATATATATATATATATATATATATATATATATATATATATATATATAATAAAAAATAAAAAACCCTTTCATCGTAGTTGAATTCCAAACTGTGTCCTGACTCACGCCTTAGCACACCTTATTGCATCTTCCCATGCCTTATCTCACGTTACGCCTTGAGCTGACGTTTTGATCTATTGCATAGCGTGAAGGTCACGCCTCGTGCCTTTGTGTCACCATGGCGCGCCTTTTAAAACCATGCTTAAAACTTAAAAAATAAACATTCTATATGAAGAGAAAATAAATTTGATTAAAACTTAAAATACTTAAAAAAAATGATGTTGTTAGACTAAAATACTTATACTTAAAGCATCTACTATAGTGAACATTTATAAATGTTTATAATAGTGCATAGTTATATTAAATCATAAATTTATAAACTTTTTTCTTGTTATAAACCTTTTTTTACTATGCATAAACTTGTTAAAAATTTATAAAACCTCATTAAAGCATTAAATTTAGAAGATGCTCAAGATATGAGATATTTTCATTCTAGATAAGCATGAAATGCATTTCTATTATTGTAATAAAATAATAGACCTATTCATATTTTCTTTGACATTTTTATAAACTATCATAGTAGATTTTCTTATAAAAAGAAATGCATTCTATTAAACACTTAAATACTTATTTATAAATTAAAACACCAACTTACTCCACAACTATACACCGTCGCCGTTGTACGAGGGAATCGTCTAATGTAAAGCAAAATATTTTTGTTTAGAACTTAAAAATGAGTAATGTTCAATGCTCAAAATACATTTTTAAAACTTAAATTTCAATCAATTGTTTATTTTTTCACATAAAATTTCGAATAATATTGCCTTAATGAAATTGTTGCATTAACAATGTTCCCATCAAAAATTTTAAAAAATATGCATGACAACCTTTTTTGAATGTACTTTGTAAAAAGAAAGAGGGGTTTTTTTTTGGTACTTAATTCGAACTTTAACAATTTCTAAAAGTTCATCCGCAACTTCTTTTTTAATGTTATTATTGCGTTAGTTTATAGTTGATGAAAATAAATAATGAAAAAAATATTAATTTCATTATTGAACAAATTTTCAAAACAAAATGAGGTTAGTATAATTATTACTACGTATCTTTTATTTATTGTGTTTTTTGTTTTAATATTTGTATTCATTTTTTTTTTCGTATTTTGCAAATTCATCAAATTTTTGCTCTCAATCCCGCTCCTAATATCGTGACTAGAATTGTGTGCTGCTATAAAATATCGTTCTTTTGCCTGAATAATCGCTAGCCCATATAAGTTGAGAAAAAGGTATCTAAATAGTGCAGGATTTGTACCTAGTAAATCAGAATTATAGACAAGATAAAGATTTTATGCTCATGATGGTATGGCATTTGGGAACAAGTTATGGCCCATGATCAAATTGTGATAACTTTTGTGTCAAAATTTTCAAAATCGCGCTTGTTATATCATTGCATCATTACACGTGAGTATTTCTACATAATTGTATAAATCCGGTGAATTCAAGTTAGATTTGTCTTGATAACATTTCCGACATATGAAAAATAATTAGCTATAAAGAAAAACAAGTTTACAACGTATCGATAACATTTTCAGCGTTTATAAACACCACAAAATCGTATATAAGATCTTTTTGTATCACTAACACAAAAGTGAATGGAAGAATATGAGATCACACTAAACCTTAATTTTCATGTTGACGTGACAAGACCCTAACAACGGAATTTCAAAGGACAAATTCGTTGTTGTGCAAACATGTTCTTATAGTAATGGGCAAATCAATAGGAAAAGAATCATTTGATTCATTTCTAGCAACAAGCTACGTAGATTAATTGTTGTAAAATATACCACATATTTTAAAGATAACATTCGTGTTTCCAAATCGATCCACTTCAAGCAAAATATGTGTAAAGCCATGTAGAAAAGTAGAAAACTTGAAATAACTTACTTGGTGTTTGTCTAAACTTATTTGATATGCTGACCTTACTAGAATATTAAAAAGTTAATAAGATTAACTTTTTGTTTTAGCTTATGAGATTATCAACTTGGGCCTTATAACTTGTTGAGTTTTCAAGATCAACTTAATTATTATACTAATAAGCAATAAAAAGTAATAAGTCTATTGTCTTTTTAATTAACCATGTTCTTGTAAGCCTACCAAATAAGTTTAGACAAACACAACTTAAACATTACCATACTTGCATTATTGCAACTTATGTGTCGTATAATCCACATATCTATCCCATCAATAAAATGAGAGACAATTTAAGTTCATATTTTGTTATGTGTAAACAACTCTGAAGTATTCATGTCAACCTTTTAAAAAAGTGAAAACTCTACTCGGTTTGATTATGTGTGACGATTGACTCAAACCCCGTAAACTAATCGATTGAAAGATCAAAACCATGGTTATCTAACATAAAAATCCTTATGTCTTATTCTTAAGTCTAAAATTGTTTGATGTAAAAAGATACTCCTAGGTTTCTACACTTAAAATACGTTTCATGAGGCATTTCTAAAACAAAAAAGATACGTTTAATGATGATTTAAAATTGTATTACATCATCATTTGGGGTCGCCATGTTAGTGCGTCCTCGTCACCATAGCATGCTTTGGTAATTAGGCACCTACAACTTTACACAATTAGTGTTGTAAACGTAAGTTTAGTTGGAATTACGTACAATATAAACAAATATTTCCATAGGAAACATTTAAGTCATAAAATGAGTCATGTTTTGAAATACAATTGTGAATTCTTTAGCAAAGTGACAGACAGACGTAAAAGGTTCAGTGTCATAAAAGAGCAATCTTCATAAGTTTTTATAAGCTATTCGTTTAATTATTCAAAACTAAGTACCAATAAAAGAACTTGCGGAAATATCATCTAAAAATAACTAAAAGTGAAAAAAAAAAAAAAAAAAGTATAATAAATTATTCATCTCAAGAATAATACTATTCAACTTACTATTTTAGTTTGTCTCAAAATTACAATCAATTAAAATATTTTTAAAACAAAGTTAAGACATTTGATTGGTAAATAAACAAATTATATAATTTTTTAAAAACTGTGTCACTACTAAAATGAACACTTACTCCGAATGAATACGATATATTGTAGCAACCAAGATAGGTAATGAGTTCATTTGGCCGATCCTTATCATTAAGATTTCATGCATTTTTTTTTTTTTTTTATAGAATGGAAGAGATATTATTTCAAATTAGATAAGAGTACATCTTTAGTCATCCATATATTCGCACAATTTAGAACACTACCTTTTAAAATAATCACATGAGAACAGCTCAATGCCAAAGAAGCTATGCTATAAGCTACCCTATTTCCCTTCTTTTTAACAAAAGACCATTTACAAACGTTGAAAGCCAACGAGTGGGATAATATCTCTGAAAGAAGATTCACAATTTGTCACAAGGTGACTTTATTGTTAAGCGCTTTAACTACACACAACGCGCCTGTATCGAATATAACATGAGAGTACCCTCTACTAAGTGCATGACTTATAGCCCAATGAACGGCTTTTGCTTCGGCTTCCAGGAGGAACTTGCCCAACATTCTAATTGAGTACTTGAAAATAAGACCTCGCCATCGTAGTCACGAGCTACAAAGCCCAAACCCGCTTTTTCAGACTTTTTTTCCACGTAGTGTCACCGTTAATTTTTATGTGCTCAACATCTGACCTTAACCACACACCCGTATGAGTATTATGTACCCCACTGGTGTCGCTAATAATTTCTCCTGATTTTCCTTATGATAGTCTGATAAAACCAATTTGCTATAACTTTCACATTCCCTTCCTTACAATTCAACTGGCCATGAAAATGTATGTTTCTTTTTGTCCACAATCACCACAATATCTTCATGAATATCTCCTATCCAGTTGGACAACTATTAAGAATTACCTCACAAAAATCATGAAATGTAACAGCCCTTTTTTATCATAAAAACAACCGAAATTACAACGGTCCCACACATCCTTTGCTACCGAGCATTTGAACAATACATGTGCTAAATTTCCATTGTCTCGCCACAATGATTACAAAAAGATGTTTGATTCAACCCATAAGACTATAGGTTGTCAAAGCATTGGTTTAGTGCAATTACAATTCATCTATTTTTTATATTAGAATCGTAAAATATGTTGTATTTTCATCCATTAAAATTAGTTACTTATTATTATTATTATTATTATTATTATTATTATTATTATTATTATTTATTTATATTATCAACACATCCTTTTCATTAAAAACAAACTCATAGGATTACAAGAAATTAGTGGGGAGCCTTGAAACTATCTGGGCCCCCACACCTCTAGCAATGGCAAAATTAATCCTACTGAAGATATGAGGTGCAGCACGCGCCCCAATGTCTTGAGTTATAGAGAACTTTCGGACCTGCTTATTATTATTATTATTATTATTATTATTATTATTATTATTATTATTATTATTATTATTATTATTATTATTATTATTATTATTATTATTATTATTATTATTATTCGATACATAAAAATTTACATGAAGTTGGATGGGAATTTAGATATAAGTTGTGCTCTCACTCCTTTCTGAATACAAAAGCTTATTATATGAAAAATAAAATTGCCACTCTTAACATTATTTGAGTGGCTAATGTAAATAGATTAAATACGTGAAAGTATGTCTAAAGTCTCCGTATCAAATTCCCCGAACGTAGAAAAAGCAAATGGTATGAACTTGTATCCGTTATCCTCACATTTCGACCCATACTTTCTCTTTTTCTTCTCCACGGCATTGTACAAGGCTACCCCAGGAGCCCATGAAGTCGCCCCAATACCAGCAAATGGAGAGATACAGTCACATCCAAGCATGCATCTTTACCTTGAAACCAATTAAATAATAACAAATTTGTAGGCCGTAGCTCCTTCCCATCCTCCGAAAGGAACCCCATAGGAGCATCCTTACGCACCATGATCCCAACCTTAGAACATATATCAACAAGTATATCATGCACCAAATTATGCCTGAACTTCACGCCAACTTCACTAGAACAGTGGACCGCATAATCTCCCCATTTGTCTATACGATGCACATTACAATTCGGACAAAGGTAACCTTCAGAGAACATAGGTACAGTAAGCCTATAACATAACACACATCGAAATTGGCGATGGTTCATCCTCTGTCCCAAGCCATCAATAGGGATGGTGAAAAGAAAATCATGTGCATGTGGGGCTCGTATACAACTGAGGATAGCCACCTGTCTTGGACTCAGTGAGTACTTAGAAACAATGTCTTTCTCAATGACACCAAAATAACACTTTACCAAGGTTTTCATCATTTTGGGGGGGGGGGGGGGGGGGGGGGGCAGAAGCGCCATTAGTGACAGAGAGAGCGTCCATGTTACAAGTAATGTTGAAACTATCAAGAGGATGCTGAAAAGAAGGACCATAGGAGACATTACTAGTTTTAGCCAGTATCTTGTCCTGTAGATCACTTGTTTGCATACGAGAGGCGAGAAAAGCATACTGGATAATATCACCTGCTGAAAGGATATCAAGACCACCTAACTTGATTGGGAAAGTGGCAAGCCGCCACCGCCAATCATCAAACCCCGGCCTTGAGGCAGTAAAAATGCTTTAAGGCTCACCTTTAACTAAAATTTTGGCTTCGTGAATGATATATTGGAATATGAATACGGAATTTGAGTAGACACAACACAACTATACATTTGTGATTGAGTAAATTGCAAAAGTGTCTTCGTGGTTTGGTCAAATTGCAAGTTTTGTCCCTAATGTTTTGAAAATGAAGACACCTTCTTTGTGGGTAATTTTGGTTGCAGTTTTCGTCCTTGGGTTGCAGTTTTTGACAAAGTTACTTTGGACAGTGACTCAAACTGCAACCCAAGTTTTCACACAGAGATAATTCCTGCACTTTCGACAGGTTAGGCACGGCTAAACCACAAGAACAATTTTTATAATTTACTCTTTGTGATTTGTCTACTTTTTTGTTTAAAATAATACAAATTTTTAAACGTTAGATCACCTATTAACACTACTCTTTCAGCTATATTCAAAGCATATATTTATAGTTATTATTAGATTTAATTGTCCCTTAAGGAGGACATTACGAAAAAGGACAATAGCAAATATGTTAATAGGTTATTTTGAGAAATAAGTCGTACGATGATAAATAGCTACAAGAGTTGGTGTTCAAAAGAGGCAAATTGATACGAAACTAGCCTTTGCTCAAAAAAAGAAGATAAGAAACTAGTCCATTGGCATCAGCTATAATTATATTGCATGTGCAATTATAAATATGATTTTGTGGTCCTAGAAATAATTTACTTGATAAAAATGTAATGATGGTACCCTATAATAGACCGATATCCAATTAATGTATTGTACAAATCACTTTCAGAAACATGGAAAAATTGATAATGGAAAAAATTCCAAATCTTTTCCGAAAGAAAGTTATGAGTAACCTCTCATACCAATTTACCATTTTTCTTTTCTTTTACTAACAATAGCAAGACTAAGACCGATCCAAGACCGAGTCTTCCCTATTACACCTTTTCATGAAGCACGCGTCTTCAATCAAGAAATTGCAAGAGTCGATCTTGTGGATGACCGAGTCATGCACTATGTGTTTGTGTGTTTTGGTGGGGTATAGTTGCGGCATGTTTTGATGGTGAAGTTAGTTGGCTTATTATACTAAGTTAGTGGTGAAGTTGATTGTAAAAAAAGAAAGCTGAGACGCCGATTATGAATACGGTCATAAGACTTCCTTATTGCATCCGGTCTTAAAACGCAGTTTCAAACGTACTTATTTTGATACGCGTAGTCATGAGTAGTTGTGGTCCATCAAAGTTTGTAATTTAGTCCATCAAACTTTATAATTTAGTCTATGCTTGTATAGCGAAATATTTGTTTTATGTTTTTGATCATCTTATTGTGTCTAGAAACTACATCAAGCATATCTCTTTTGTAAGGATGTTAATCATCCATGGACAATTGATCCCTTCTAAAACCTTAACTCGCTCTTTGAGTCTTGGGGTCAACATACATGTCCTACTAATTAACATCAGTGCAGGAAAAGAAAGAGCGACAACGACGGATAGCTAGTTTGAATCATAATTGTGCCAAACAGGTCGGTATTTTACTCGTAACATGCTTTGTACCACATTAGAGTGGCTCATTGTCCCACATTCAAAGGCCAGTCGGCATGACTCACTATCTCGTATGCCTAACTAAGCACAAGCATATGAAAGACCCAAGCTTTGGTCGCGTTTGGCCTCATCTATATTTATTCATTTGCCGAAGGCTCGCTTTTGTTGCATGTTAGGTTTACCAAGTCTTGGACTCGATGCCCGGGATCCATCATCGGCTGCTAGACCCGCCCCGTTTAACACCAAGCTCTGGATAAATCTATGCCAATACACCATCAAAATGATAACCAAAGTAATATTTTACATCAGTGCCTTAGTTGTCAAGAGTAGAAGATTTTTAGTAATAACAAAAAAGAATATGTTACTAAACATAACGAAAACGAAGTTCACGATTGACTTTTTAACAGTAAAACCACAAGTATCACCACTTGTAACCATCATTTAAACGACCGCGCTATCATATGCATCGACAACCAGTTTTTATCTACAAGATATACTTGCTACCTATCATATCTCCCACTTCGCAAGTGGGAAAATACTTCATATAAAAAACTTCCGTCCTCCTTATACCTCTTATGTCATATAGTGTAGCCCTGTTAATTGAAGTCCATGAAGGTGGGTTTGGGTGGACGGTTAGCAGTAGCATCCGTTGTTCGAGTCTGTTGTTGGGGTGGTTGCTGCTGCTGGTTAGTGAAGTGATGGAATGCTTGTGGGTGTGACATATATTGTGGTGGTAATGATCGGTTGTAGTTCATCCCGTTGTGTGGTGGCATTTGACCAGTCTCAATTTTGAGCCGCTGCACTTCTGCTTTAAGTGTTTCGTTCAACGCTGTTTAAATGAAAGAAAAAATATATATTAGCAATTTATAAAATTACTTAGGAC